>JBCNJP010000016.1:11960429-12110386 GCA_039602395.1 Deinandra increscens subsp. villosa
TAATATAATGTAAGAATAGCCATGCAAATTTACAAACTCATGAATGTCCTATCGAGCTATCATGAATACGTGAGCAGAAATTTGTGAACTAATTATTTATAACTACACAAACAATGACAAAGAGAGATTCATAACATATATACGCTGGTTTCTCAAACAATTACATAAGGATGAAAAGTCGATGGACTTAATTAAATGGAGCAGTCATATGGATAGCATATAACCCTACATTTAGGGTTAACTCCTAATCATTCTTTCTCGATTCATACACCCTCTTTCACTCTTAAAATATCTGAGTTAGTGCTCTTCGTCTAGATCGAGAGGTTTAGATGTGAGAGAGAATCATCATCCTAACAATGTAATGTTGATTGAAGTGTTTTTTTTAGAGTCGTATTCATCTTATTTTTGTTATGCTATTCAATTAATTTGTTCAAACTCTTGCTCGTAACAAATGAAATAAGTTGCAGACAAGCACAGTTCACACGTAAAAATCTTTTGACCTTTGTACCTTTAATGAAGCAATCCAAGTCAAAGTAGTTTAATTAATAAGCTCGATTGAGTTTTAGTTTAGTTGAAATTAGTTCATTTGTAAGGATGGTTAATTACAACAAATCTCAAATAATTTACCAAAAATGTTTTCTTGCTAAGTTTCAACCAATCTTTTTTCAATTCAAGTGTTTCTATCAAAAAAATTTTTTTAACAAAAATGGTGTAAATATAATTTTTATTCCACCATTTTTTGTTATTACACTAAAAGTGAAGAAATAGTCCTGTGAATTTGGTTCAGTGATAGGAGTCCTGTCATCCTTTTGTGGAGGTCGCAGGTTCGATTTCCACTTAGGCCATTTCCATGGATATCTGGGTGAAGGGACGAATCAGGGCTTTAATCCCAGGTTCGAACCTGACAGGGGGCGAGGGTTTACGGATTCTAACCGGTTACCGCGCATCTGGGTGTACGGACTCACGGCAGTCGAGGAGTCGACCTTGGATATGGTCCCGAAATGGTAGGTTTACACGTGAGATCCTCTGTTTTAAAAAAAAAAGTGAAAAAATAAATATTCAAGTTTCAACGCTACAAAAAAGGCCAGAGATCATTACACAAGTCAAATCAGTTAAGAATAATTAATGAATTAAAAACGCTTCTTATAAATATGTATATAGGAGAGATTAAGCAATAATTATAGTAGTTTAGAGAAGAGGTCGTCGAAGCAAAGAGTTAGAAGGAACAAAACTAGTTTAAAGTAACGTTTAGACGGTTGGGTCTCATGTCGCATGCGTTTTCTAATGACTGAGGAGTCATACACGTCAATATTTTCTTCACTCCGTGGAAAATAAATACATCACATGATTCCAGGAGGACCCTGCTTAACTTGTCCTCTTCTCTAGTATGGTCGTACCAGAACTCTGTTGCTGCGCCAACGGAGATGGAAACCACATGCAATCCTCGTCTGAGACTGTCGGAGCTCTCGTCACGATCCTACATTCAAACAAAAAAATGAACATTTTTGGACTGATAATCTATCATATCCTTACTCTTTGATCAACCAATTTTTTATGCATGTGATTATGTGGTGTAAAGTAGGTCATATCATTAATGTGCTTTAGAGATTAGTGACTTCTTTAAATTCTTAGACAAAGTGGATAAATATCAAATAAAATGAATTTTATTTGAAGCTAAGACATGTTCCGGCTACAACACATCGAGTATAACACTACTAAATATTAAATATATTAAAACTTTAATTAGCTCGAGGTTTGAACTTACTCTTCTGTTTTACACTTCTAAATGAAAGTTTAATATTATTTTTGTTGTGGCTTTAGTATAAATTAACCGTATATTTAAATGGTGATTGCCTGATTGGTGTTACTGGGTAATTGTTACATATTGTTGGGTGATTTCCGAGTGGGCCAAGACCACAAGCAGGTGGGCCGGCCCATGACAATTCCCTTAGTTTCGAGCCAGGAGTAGAGCTGTAGAGGTGCAAAAACCGAACTGGTTTTTCGGTTTCAAACCAAGTTGGTTCTAACCCATTCCCTTCTTTGCTTACAAACCGGTTTGGGATCGGTTTTGCTCAAACCAGTTTGAAAAACCGGTTTCAAACCAGTTCGTACGCATGCCTTTTAAGAACATTAATATAGTCCTTGGTAACGGCAATATAGCCGTTTTCTAGTCGTTTGAGACTTTTTTTTCTCATTTTGACCCTAATCTTTTGTATATTTGTTAATCATTTCCATTCCTGCTCTCATAAATTCTTTTAAAAAAGAGTAAATTACACAGAAGGTCCTTTATGTTTTACCACGTTTGCGAATTAGGTCCTTTAAGTAAAGTTGTTTCATTCGACATCTTTTATGTTTTCATTTTGTTTCACCGGAGGTCCTTTATCACTAACGGTGTTAAAAACCACCATTAAGTCAGGGGCAATATAGTCATTTCCAAAAATCATTTAAATTAAATAAAAAAACTAATAATAATCATAGAGGGACGAGGGTCGACGTTTTAACAAAAGTATAAAAAATGAAACATAGTTTGCCAACTTTTTCGACCCGTACGTTACAAGTTATGAAACTGAACGAAAGTTGTCTATTACCAAATAAATCCTTGTTGGAAGTTGGAACACTTACAATTTCACAATTGTATCAGTATCATTATCTTTATTTTTTAGGAAAATTGGATTTTAATAATATAAATTAAGCCCTACTGGCCAATAATAATACCAATTCAGTTATTTGCCTACAATAATACCAATTCGTCAATTTAGTCTCAAAAATGATACACCGTTAGTTTTTCACTAACGATGTTAGTTTTTTGCTGATGTCACATATAGAGGGGTTATTTTGTAAGTTTTATAAAATAAGGGGACTAGTTTGTAAAAGATTAAAATGAGGGTTTAATTTAAAAAGAAAAGAAAGAATTAACTATTTTTCTCAAAACCAAACTCCCGTCTCCCACCTCCGCCGCCGCCACTTGCCTCCGCCGCCAACGCCGAATCCGGCCAAATCCGGCTAAACCGTTCACCGCCAGCGGAGGTCATGGATTCGATGGGAGCAGGTTCGCCGGATAACTCGAACTCAAACGAGCCGCCGGCGTCTTCTAGAGGAGCAGAAGAAGCGGAGCGGTGCACAGGACTCGTCGGAGCGCTGTAGAAGAATCCTCCGCCGTAGGCATTCTCAAACTGATGTGTTAGTGTTTTTATTTTTATTTTATTTTATTCTACAGTCATTTAGATGTCTAAACAAATAGCATTTTGTTGATTTAACACTTCTTTACCATACAGACAACTTATTCATTCAGCACGAACCAAACAGCCCCTAAATCAAACTCATATTAGAATACCATATCAGACACAACAAAAAGATATAGGATTTTCACGCCATGAATCGTGCATAAGGAAACTTGTATTTATAAATTTATTAACCACTCAATAGATCTATGCATCGGTTCGACATATCTCCACAACCTTGCAGGAAAACGAAACTATGAAAAGGCTACAATTGCTACTTATGACACTGCCCCAAACAATAGTATGCAAACTTTGGGCGACAAAGATTCAGGACTTCCTAAATGAATAGACAAAGGAAATCCTAGAACCTGTTTTAAAACCAACCGAACCGCTCATCCAAATTGGTTAGCCCTCGATTGAAAGTTTTGAACCGCTGGTTTAATACCGTTCCTCACCTTACACAACCAAACTGGCATCAACTTGACCTGAACCATTATAATATGTTTCAAAACCAAACTGGTTTAATTTAAATCAGATCATTTTCGACTTAAAAACCGATATGAAAGCCAAACACGTTTTAAGTTTTGTTGATTCAATCTTTTTTTTGAATGGTATGTTTGGCTCAGGGACATTGCCTCTTCCTATATAATTTGGAACATCGGTTAACTAATAATTAACAAGTCTTTTTTTTTTACTTTTGATTATGTTTAATAGAAACTACGATTTAGTTGATTTCATTAGCCATCGGTTAACTAATAATTCCAAACGTACAATTATTTATTCATGAAGTACATAATATGACCATAATAATAAATCATGTGAACTATTAAACTTCTCATGTTGCCAACCACCAACTGTAGAGTCACACTATAAGGATGTTTTCTAGGTCAGATTAATAAATGATATCTGGTTTGAGACGGTTTACGAAACTTATTTATTTATGTTTTCTAGATCAGATTACTAAATGAGCTCAAGTACAAGTTATACATATCTGACTTGAGTAATTTTTCATTGTGATAAAATAATAAGTTATAATATCATATAAGTACAATAAAAAGTATAATAATAAATATGTATAAATTCAATAATAAAATCATATATGTACAATAATTTAATAACTAACAAGCCGAGCTCGAACTTAAGTAATTTTTCAAATTCCAAGCTCAAGCTCAGTTTAGCAAGGCTTGTTTGCACCTCTAATGGCTGGCTAGTGGTAAATTGGTACTTTCCCAATCAAAAGGTTGTAGTTAAACCTTATAAAGTTACAGATATGGTGGTTTAAACGTTAAATAAAATTAACTAATCAATCAATTAATTAACTAACTAAATTTTCAACTACATAATTGACACAATAAAGATTTACTCAAGAACATTACCAGTCAAAGTGCAGTTTTCATCCATCTATCTTTCCAAAACTTGAAAATTTCATGTATGTCCGGAACATGCTTTAACAACATTGTACATTGTGCATTAAATATGGTACTTTGGACATATATGAAATTTCTAAGTTTTGAAGAGATATAAACTGCAGAGCATAACAACAACAATCTATATACATTATAACATTAAAGATTGAGTAATCAAGATTCGGTAACTCGTAACGATCCTCCAAGCTCAATAGGTACAAGTGGGATCAACGAATGCAAGACGTCGGTAATCAATGGACGGTAACTTGGTTCGGGTTGTACACATAGCACCGCCACAGCAGCAACCTATAGGAATAAATAAATGATGAAAAAAATAATTCTACAAATAGTCGCTCGTGAGCTGCTCGAATTCGATAGACATGAATGCTTTGACCCATTTATGCTCGATAAAAGCTCGAATGAAGCCGAGCTTAAACGAACCAAAGCATCATAGTTCATATGATGATTATTGTCTTATTGACTAGGCTCAATAAACAAGCTTAATATATTTCTATTAAATAAAATAAAGATTATATTGACTAGGAACACATGTCTAATATTTATATAATTATAATAACCTTTATTTAGTATAACAAAGAGAATACATAATGAACATTATTCTATATGTAATTATGATGAAAACAATAAACTAATATTACGTTATATATAAAAAGTTATAACTATATATAATAATAATCATAAATGTGGTAGATAAAATAAGCACATATAATTAATAAATTGATAAATAATAAATAAGTTGAGCCCAAGCAGTGGTTGAATTTTTCATGAGCCAAGATAGAATAACTAAAAATTATTAAATAATAAACAAGTTGAGTCCGAGCAGAGGTTAATTTTTTTCTCATGAGCCGAGCTTGAGCTTTGGATATATAGCTTGAGCTTAGGCGAGCTCGAGCTCAAATACAACAAAGTTTTAATAATAATATATGTTTTTTTTTTGATGAAATGATTTAGAAGGTTTATACATCAAATATAGGTGTTTTGACCCATTAAACCCGTTTATTTTTAAGCTAATGAATTACCCCATTATACGTAAAAACATAACCAGATCGACCCATTCATAAGTAAAATGACCAGAAACAACAAAAAAGCAACTTCTGAAACAAATTAATATGAATAGTAAAGATTGTACTAACTTGATACAAGTGCTTCAAGTCCATTGTATCTCTAATCGCGGGATCGACAATGTTAGGAAGCTTTGATCTGTCTGTTAGCTGAGGCATTGCCTGTTCACAGAATGCATTTTTAAGAACTTTAATTTTAAAATCTTGTTTTTATTCGCGATTTTAAGTTTATATGATCGGTTATAATGTATACCCATGTGACAATCGATTGGCATTGCGATGGTGACATTTTCTCCACGGGTTTTCTTCCTATCAAAAGCTCCAAAAGTACAACTCCAAACGCGTACACATCACTTTTATCAGTAAGTTTACCTGTAAAAGACCATTTTGTATTATTGTTATATCGATGAAAACAATTCAAGAAAATTATTTGAACAAATGTAACATTATTGCATACCATCTAAAAGGTACTCTGGAGCTACATAACCTAATGAGCCTGAAAGCTTTATGTTGTTCTTGCCATGAATCCCACCCGTAATAGCGAGGCCAAAATCAGAAAGCTGAAAATTAAGTCAACCATAGTCAAAGCAATATTTAGAGATGGTCATTTTGACTCATTTTACCTAAGGAATGGTTCAGTTTGGGTCTGGTTTTACCTCTCTAACGGGTCAAATCTCAAATGGGTAAAATGATTGAACGTGTAAGACAGTTGAAAGTTGCCGAAAGTGTATTCTTAATGTATAACCTTTTCCAAGTCATTTTACTTAAAAATGTTACATGATTATTGAAATAATATAAGTTACATAAAGGTTAAACAAGCATACATACATACCCAGTAAAATCCCAGTTTAACCGTAGGGTCTGGGGAGGTTGAGACGAGGGAAATCCTTACCTTAGCATTGAAATTGGATCCAAGAAGAATATTTGACGATTTCAAATCTCTATGAATCACAGGCGGGGTGCAACGCTCATGAAGATACTCTAGTCCTCTATATACAAAGCATACAAAATACACATTATTAATCATCAAAAATCACCATAATCCGAAAAATAGTAAGATTAAATGTGGCAATATTGATTCGTTTACTTATGAATGGGTCGATTTAGGTAGTGTTTTATCTGAAACAAGTCAAATAAAAGATGTACTTACCTTGCAATATCAACTGCGACTTTCAATCGCTGCTGCCAACTTAAATTAGTGCCATGGGACGGGCCTTAATTGCAACGAAGACAATTTTCACAAAAAAAAAAAAAAGGTAAGTTAGAAGCAAGTCATTATCATGCCAGTTTTCAATGATTTTTTGGAAATGAAAGATAGATTACCATGTAGTTGCGAGTCTAACGAACCGTTATGCATCATTTCATAGACCAAAAACCTGGTCTCACCATGTATGCAATAACCCAAAAGATTAACAATGTTCTGATGCTGAATTCTGCTTAAACAATTTATCTCATTCTGCAAATTGAACACATAGTTGACATGAATTCATAGAGGGTTTAGGTTAGTATTACACCAAAATGTGACAAACTTTCATGTTTTTGTAAGGTAGTTTACAGCCAATTGGGGGCATAATTGACTGATTTTGGGGGGCTACATGTAGTAAGCTCCAAAAAAAAACCAAATATTTTCACTCTTTCCCTGTTTCTTTCTTCTTTTTTTTTTTGAAGTTTTACAAAATTAAACTGTGTTTATGTATGAATGAAAACAAGAGTTGAAATTTTTGATAAACCATCACATTATGACAAGCATGATACTATTATTCTTACTTTTATTTTCACAACTTCTTGTTGATAAAAGTGATGAAACTAAACTTGTGCCATTTGAACGCTTTTGTAATTTGTGTCGTGTAAAAAAGATGGACTCTTTTTATCACTGTATCCAAAAAAGATGGAAAATTTCTGTATGCGCCACTAGTGCGCATTAAATGGTGACATAAAATATGTTTTGGGTTTCATTTTTCAAACTAGAAAAGTGACCTCAAATCCTCTATGGGCATCTGGTCCTGAAACATGAATTCTTTTCACAGCTGCAAGGAAATGATCATTGAAACAAGCTCTGTATACACTCCCAAATGCACCATGGCCTATCACATTGTCTTCATGAAAATTGTTGGTTGCAGACACTAACCATTCGTATTCGATAACTGTAACTGACCCTTTTTTACCAGTCATTCTCAAAGGGTTGAATTTGTCCAAAATTGGACCCAATGACAACCCTTTTGGAGCATCTATGAGTATGCAAAAAACACAGTTAGATCAAAACTAAAAGTTTTAAAGGCCTTTTAGAAAACTCTGACTCTCTTGAAAAAATCTGGCTTGAAAACCGCTCGTTTGTAAACGAGACGAGCCTAAGCCAATATAGCAATATGTGAAAAAGTTTTTTTTAAAAAATATAAAAAACACTGACTCGGGCTTTTATTAAGCTGAACTTCGACATAACTTTTCAGCTCGTTAAGATAAAAAAAGTCAAGCGGGTGGGCTCAGTTTGTAACCAAGCTGAGCCCGAGCCCACTCTAGCTCGGCTCATTTCGGCTCTCAATGTTTTTATAATCTTAAATAATAATAAAGTAGATAAGAAATATACCTTGGCTTTGTTGGACTTTTTCCAAATTGGAGGCTTTTGAGTTTCTTAACCGATAGATCCATAAACATGATAAGAAAATCAAAATTGCAGCAAGAAGAGTTGAAGCAACAATGAGTGCTACAAGAATCTTTCTGTTCAAATCTTCATGATGAACTACTCTGGTTTCAGATGATGATCCTATGATTAGAAAATAACTTGATTAACATAATTAAAGCAAAACTCCATATTTTGCTCATTGAGGCATTTCATCAAACAGATTAATCGCGTTAACTACGTAAAGAGAATCTTATGAAGTTTTTGCCACAAAGTTTTTGCCACTGGGTTTAGATATCAAAAAGTAGATAAAGAAAACACGTTATGACAATAATTTAAAAGAAACTTGTAGAAATATGATAAAATAAGCACATGGCAACAACAAATCCAAAATTTTATAAACAATCATTTTATAGAATTTTATAAGGTGTAATATGAATCCCAAAAAAAACCTTAAAAACACACAAATTTGAATTGGTTTTGATGGCTTATAACTTTATATGTGTGTGCTTCAATAATTTATACATTATTACACACAAATCCATTATTTAGGATAAAAACAAGCATTTCCTAGTTCCTAAATCATTATTTTAAAAATTATTAAAAAAATAATAAAAAAAGAAAACTCAGTTAGCAGGAGCTTATACAATCAAGATTCAATCACTTATGAACAGATAGATGAATATTCAGACCAAAAAAAAATATCAAATTTAAGAAAGACTTGGTGTGATTACCTGGTGAAACAGCTTCATTTTCAGTGGGTATTTGAGAAAATGGAGGCTTTTTCTGAGTGGGAAGAAGAGGATCATCCATGGAGGAGAGAGGAGGGGGTGTGATTAAAGCATGAACTGGAATTGGGAGTGCAAAATAGAATAAACCCAAAATGGGTATCAAGTAAGGAAGATTCATCACCATTTTTACACAGAAAAGGGGGTTTGATTCAGAGGAGAGAAGAAGGAGACAAGGATATTCCCAAAATTCATGTGTTTTTTACCTTTGTGGAAGATGGTTTCATGCTTTTGGGGTTTTCAATTTTTGAAAAGTTTCCTTTCTCTCTCTATATAATATTAAATGCACTATTTTTTATGATAAAGAATACATTTGATATGAGTTTTTAAAGGATGCGATCTTTTTTAAATATTATGATACTATTTACATCTTGAAATTAACAGGACTTGTGGGTTAATGACTTAATTCGGTCATGTGGTTTTGGTGGTTGAATGTGATGTAACATTTTTTAATAATTATTAAGATTTATTTTCTTTATAAATATAAATATATAACATAGTTAATAAAAATGTTAAGTGGTGTAATGTGTATAGTTATGTAATATAAGATTTAGGTTCTAGATTCGGTACTTGGGGCGATTGAGTTTCAATTCTTTTAGGTTTCCTTCGTTTTAGTTCTACGTCGTCATGTTCACATATCAATTTTTATTTTCTCTATCATTTTTTTTACCGTCGTTACATAGTTATTTTATACTTGGATTTTCTTTACATTGCATTTTAGCAATGTATTTGTTTTGTATACCCACATTATCCCTGCCGCAAACACAAAAGCAATAAAAATCTAGTTATTTTTATCAAAATAGATCAATCTGAACACGACCCATTTAATAATTGATTGACCTTTTAACCCATCTAAAGGGTTTTAAAAGATTAATATTGATATTTTTAGAGAAGAAAAATGTTAATATTTAAAGTTAAATATTTGGATTTTTAAGTTTTACTCTAACTATAAACTTCTAAAAGTCAAATTAGATTTCCTTTTTAACCACTTTTTATTAATTCCTTACTTCAACAATTTTATTTTATTTTGTTAGTTCTAACCGTTTATTCTTCAATTCTTTTATTAGTTTCTTTCAATATCGAATTAAATATATAAACTCAAGTTTGTTAATAAAAAAATAGAGACGGATAAACAAACAATAAAAAACATAAATTACAAAAATATTTCATTTGACTCGGAGTAATTAATGGTTTATATTGTTACTAAGTCACTAGGTATTACTCATATTGATAACTTTTTTATGCATTTTAGTTTTTTAAAATTATTATCATGAAATATAAATTTTTTATAATATATATGAACCAATCATATATATGAAACTAGAAAGGTAGAAATAGATTAAATAGTTAAAATGATGGTCATTTAATACCGTATGATGCAATAATTGAAACTTTTATTTGGATAATTTATAAACTACTAATGATTATAAAGTGGTTAACCTCTTAAAAGTTGGATTAAATTTATTGTTTTTAAAAACATTTAGGCACCCTTTGTTGAAGGGTATTCATATGATCCAATGGACTACTTGATTATATAGTTTATTTGAAATCTTGAAAAAACACGTTAACTTTCATAAAAGAACACAAATAAATATGATCCCAATAGATTTTTGTGTTGTCTCTTTAAAAAAATAGACGATCAAAGAATTAAAACGTGGTTACTAAGCGGTTTTGGTATTTGTTATTCAATTTACCAAACAAGTTAATTCATTTTCTACTAAGTTTAATTTGGTCTTTAAGGTCTCTTAAGAGATTTTGTGAAGAAAAAAAAATAAAAAATGTTGACTAAAAAACTATATATCTTAATTCAAATAAAACAATAAAATTTGTGCCACATGTCTCATTAATAAATGGTTCACATCACCATCGCCACATGTAAAGCTCACATTGAATTACCAATTTAGTAAATCATTAATTAAAATTAATTACCAATTTTGTCAAAACTAAAATTTTATTTTAAAATTTTGATAAAATTAATGTAGGTTTGATTAATTTACTTAATAATTTTTGTCTTTTGTGAAAGTAATCAATAACTTGTCAAACATAATAAATTTCTTAAATGTATTAAATCATTGTTTAATTTATTATAAGATTTTTATATCAATCATAATTTTCAAATTTCTTGATCATTATACTTTTTCTTTGTATTTATCTAATATTATAAATCTATATTCAGCTCGTGTAATACACGAGTTACTAACCTAGTTTATAATACAAAACTACCAACATGTAATTAATAGCTTTAATCGAGATACATAAGGATTCCAATCACTCAAGAAAAGTGTGAAAAAATCTTTAATCCTAATAAAGCACTAAAATGGGTGCTACATGTCTCATTTCTAGGATGTCCATATAAGCATTGTCACATGTTAAAACCACATTCAAGTATCAATTTATTAGAGTATCAATTTATTAGATTATCAATTAAGTATAATTACTAATTTTATCAAAATTAAATTCCCATTCAAAAGAAAGTTGACAAACTTAATGTGAATTTGATAAATTTACTCAATAATTTGATTATTTTAAAAAAACTGATCAATAATTTGTCAAACATAATAAATTTGATTATTTTAACCGTTTTATTTTATTTTTATATGTATCCAATATTATAAACTCAACCCATGTAATACACGGGTTACTAATCTAGTACATGATATAGAATTACTATATTTAAGTTTAACTGATGTACAAATGTATTTTGTAAGTAATACTATTTATGATATGATTTTTCAAATAAGATATATTATGTATACTCTCAACAACTTTTAACATGTAGCAGTTTTATATTCAGTTTTTCTTTTTCTTAATAAGTATGACTACATCCAAATAACCACATTGATAACACTAAAAAGTGCAAATATTTTTTAGTTGATACCGAAGCTGGGAGATGGTGTTATGGTCCCTTACCCTTTAGGCTTTAGGTGCATTCTTCTCAATCACGTCCTTCTTTGTGTCCACTTTAATGTCTCAGAAAATTGTTGTTGCTTCCTTTTGTCACCTACCTCTCCCTTACTACCTTTTTAACGGCAATCTGGTTTAGTGGTGTATTGGGACTGTTTACTGTTTCAAGTTTGAACTTCATAGCAAGGCAGTGACGAAGCTTGGACCGAAAGGCAATTGGGGTTGAAAGTTAGGGGACCAAAAAGTATGAGGCCGGACTAAGTATATGTATAAATTTACACTACTGAGCGAAAAACGGATGGGGCCCGGACCCGCTCTGGCCCAATGTAAGCTTCGCCCTTGTAGCAAGGGAAGCCAGGAGCGCCCCCCATTTGCACCATCGGGCGGGAACCGGGCAAGCTCGTAAACCGTCCCTTGTGACTTAGGATAAAGCACAATGTTCAATCATTCATTGCGCACAAATACCTCATAAAGTGGTGTGAGTGAAACAACCACAAGAAAAGAGGTTAACCACTATACCAACATTCCTTAATCCACAATCTAGATTTATACTCGCAATCTTTTTATTTGAAGACAACATTTTATCATCAAAGTTATCCTCTTAACAAACTAACAAACAATTAAACCTTGTAGTTTTGTTGAAGCCCTACATTGAAAATAAAAAGCATAAATATAAATAACACATCCTTTTAAGTAATACCCAACAAAAAACTCATGTATGGCTGGCTGGTTGCCAACATATTTCAGCCTTTATTTCTCTTTCACTTTTTGTTCTATGTTCTGCCAATTTAAAGACAAGGGCATTTCCGGTATTTCAACGTCTAACTTTTCGTGTGGTGAAGTCACATGTTTTTTGTGTTGTTCCTTTTGTTGCTTCCATAAAAAGGTAATAACATATATACTACTATAGTATACATTGTTTTATTAAGACATTGTTTTTATTTATTTGAATGTCTAAAAACCAAAAGGCTATAATAATACTTTTCAAATTGTCAAAATCTCAAACTTGAAAATTGAAATGACTTTTTGTCCATTTGATTTGATTAAATTGAAGGTTTGGTCCCCAAAACTGAAAAATTGCAACCTCAACCCAAATATTTATAAGATGGTTGCTTTAAATGGTCTATGTGTTTTGATCAAATTGCAGGTTTAGTTCCCAGACCAAAATAAAGCTCTGAACGAGCCGAGCCATCTTAGGTCTAAAAGAACCGATCTTAGGCTCGGCTCATTTTGTACATCTATCGATAAGTTTCTCTTATTCTGAAGTAACTATAATTTGATATGGAGGACCAAACCTATATCTGATCAGATAATAGGGACCATTTATATAAGATTCTCACAAATATTTTGGACTAAGTTTATCCCAAAGATTAATTAAACCTGCTGTAATTTGATTTCATCATGGGGACCATTTGTGTAGTCTTCTCTCAATATTTGAAATAAGTTAACAATAAGGCTAATGTGTTAGTTATTTGACGAAATTTGTTAAAATTGGAAATTAAAGATAATGAGCCGATTGGAGGCGGCCGAAGTATAAAATCCAACTGTTGACGGATGCTTTCTCGACAGAGGGCGCTGCAGTGCTCTTCAGGAGTGAGATCTGAGAACTGATTGAGTTCTTTCTTCCAGGAAGGATTTCCGGTGGAGTTGTGAATTTCAATTTCCTTCAGATTAGTTTTAAAATTCTCAAAGCTCTTCTCCTTCTCTGCAAGGCTTTTGTACACTTTTTTATGTTTTAATCATCCATTGCTCGAACATATCCTTCAATTCATCACCACAACCTTTAAAAACTGCAACCAATTTATAATTTCATCAAGAAATTACAATTACAACAATGTGATCATGCTGATAGAATGTCGATCACATACTAAAGCAACGAGCTTTAACAATACTAAATACCAAGAATCATAAAAAAGATTCGTTTGAAGTTTGGTTTTTGGGTGGTGTAAGCCGCAGTTTCGGTTAAAGATGTCACTCGGGCTCATGAAGAATGGCAAACTCTCAAGCAGTTAGTGGCAGAACTAAAAAAATATTTAAGCAGATCCACAATTTCTTAATGGGGTGCACACGCACATATAAAAAAAAAATTAAAAGTTTTTTCACCAGGCGTATAAAATTGAGGTGGTACACGATCACCCATTGGGCCCTTACGGGTTTCGCATGTCTTGAGAAGATGTTTGTAACTATTTAGGTGTAACAAGTTGACTGATGATAAATGTTGGCTACTATTTAGTGTCAGGCGACGCAAATCCTATATTATGACTTCCCTTACAACACACTTGAGTAAGATTTGACCTACAATTTTTACCCTGAAAGCTAAGTATTTAGTATTATGTACTTACATTTTTTTAGGAAATTGATGAGCCTCTCATGTTTTTTTTGTCGTGATCTTGGTTAGCCATGCCATGCTTGTGTAGCGCTAGTGGCGGGGAAAGTTTAGTTTTGCCAAGGCAAAGTGTTGACAAGGTTCGTGGACTTGCTTCCGTCTTTATCCTAAGCAGACACTTCCTAAACATTAGGTTTATGTTAGGCTCCAAGGTTATAAACTTGTAATCAAAGTCCCCTTAAATCCTTAATACTTGTCCTACATCATCCATGAATATTATTCACTACTACAAAAACTGCCTTCCTTGACACGCGAACGATGACACTCGATAATTCTTGACGTGCAAAAACTGAAGTGTCAAAATAAAATGTCATTTATAGGTAATTCTTAAGAATTCATGACGCGCATTTTTGAGTGTCAAGAATTTTTGTCATATTTAAAAAAAAAAAACACGGAGGACATATAAAAACCGCGTGTCAAGAAGAAAGTGTCGTCTTTTAATTTTTGGCTCCAAATTTCCCCCCAATAATTTGCCCTAATTTTCAATTTTCAGCCCTTTTCATCGCCGCTCGTTCTAAATCACATCACTTTCTCTCTCGATCTCCCTTCTCCTCCATCTCACTCCATTACTCAATCTAATCTCCATCTCCCTTCTCCTCCATCTCACATCAGCTCCATCCTTACGATTCTCCATCACTCCACAATCTTGTTCATGGCTGAAATTATCGACCCACGCACCTAATCGACTCCCGCTCATTCAGTGCCCTAATTTCACTTTTCAACCAAATCGACGACCTCCACGATGACCTAATGAGCTCCGACGACCTAATCGGCTCTGAAGACCGCTGGTCCGGCGGTTCCTCCACCCTCATCAAGGTCAGCGACGTCCTCCACGGCGGCCAGGAGCTCCAAATCCTGAGCGTATCACCATCTGTTGAGTGGTCAGGATAAGTGCGTTCAGATCTAGGGCGGTTTTGCTTACGCTCTCAACCTGGTGAGTATCACGATATTGTTGTTTCGTTGTGTTTTGATTAGTTAAGATTATTTCTCTGATTTTTTAGCCTAATTCTTCTCCCATGGCTCTTCTGTGTTTCGACCTCCGAGCTCCAACACTGCTCCGGCGACCTCTCCTCCGGAGGCGACATCTGCAGCTCTGCTCCTCCTCCAGTAGCAGCTTGTGATGATGATTGATAGCAGCAGCCGTGTTCTAATCTACGAAGAGCGTTGTCGTTTGATGTCCGTGAGTTTCCGGATTCCGATGACGAGGGAGGCGATGATGAGGATATGGATATCTCGCTGGATATCGGATCTGGTAAGTTACCGATGAGTTGCCTGTGGGAGGTGCTGAGGTGGCTTCCGCCGCCGTCGTTGTTGTCGGCGGCGAAGGTCTGTAAGGGGTGGAGAGATGTTAGCAAACATCTTTGGAAAGCTGCGGAAGAGCTTCGGCTTATTCACTTTGGTTCGACGTCGATGTTTTCACACTAAAAAGCTATAACAAACATAAGAGGGAACCTTGAATCAACACCAAATGGTGAATTTGAACTAACTGATTTGATATTCTTAAGTTAATTAAACTGTTGAAATTGCAAATTGCAAATTGGAGCATTTAAGCATTGCACTAATACGAAAACATGTTGGGGACATTTTAATTTGGTTAACTTATCTGTGGGCAATTTCTGTTTTGCAGCCATATGGATTCAACTATGTTGGCCTGCATCGCATTTGCCTGCCCAGATCTTGAGTCTCTGGAGATTCTTATGTGTGAAGGCTCGTTCAATCACGTTACCGGGTATCCTTGCTAACTAGATACTGTATGAATTTTATTATTTGAGTTTGACTTTACCTGATTGCATTTGGATTCCCAAACTGTACTTTTCAGCCATGCTTTTAGTTTAACATCTCTGCTTAGGCCTTTGGAAGACTACTTTACATGGTTATTAATAAAACTCTAATTACATATTCTACATTCTAAGCAATTTGTTTGTATAATTATTTAATACACACACATATATGTGTGTGTGTGTGTTTCAAAACTTAAAGGTGAGTTGAAAGCACTTCTTTATGGGGAGAAGGACAAGACCTACGATCTGAACTTCAAGGAAGAGGTAACAGTTGCTCATTTTGTTTTATAAATGACCTCTCAAAATGCTACCAAGAAGGAACATATGAAGTTACTATAAGAAGTCTATGGCTATGATCACGTTTTCATATATGCTTGTTTTGTTGATAAATTCATCATGCAGAACAACGATGGCAAAGAAAAGATTTCTGGTGACTGGGGGCACTATGCCAAGATGACTGCCGACGGTTAGTTTCACCCTGTTGTTGCCCTTTTTCTTTAACTCCAACATGAGTCAGTGAAGAGTAACCTTGTATTTGACATGCTAAACCTTTATTTAATACTCAAATATTTAATTTACAGAGAGTTAAGAAGGCAATTGATGAGAAGACATGCAATGCTCTTCTTCTAAAGGTATGCCTATTCTTTATGGTAATGAGACTCATTTAAGCAAGCTCTTACATTTTGTGTTCACTGGTGCTAGGTTAACCAAATTGGGTCTGTTACCGAGAGTATTGAAGCTGTGAAAATGTCCAAACATGCTGGTTGGGGTGTGATGGCCAGTCACCGCAGGTATGGAATTCTATTTTAATGTGTGATTTTGTCCTAAATATTCTACTAGAATGGGTTTTTTTGTTGTTTTGGGTGAAACAACATATCCAAACGGGTTTAAATGGGATTAAGCCAAATCAGTGCCTGCAGTTTTATGGGCAAAATCCTCTAGAACTGTTTTATGTTAGAAAAGAAGTTTGATTCATTTTAAAATGGTCACCTGTTACCCAAGGCACCCATCAGCCAATTTGCAACCTGTACTAGTGGAAGGGAATGCATTTCTGTTCACTTTTGTAATATGGTTTTGAAGAATAATTTATGATTTTATTACTTTGCAGTGGAGAAACAGAGGACACCTTTACTGCTGATCTCTCTGTTGGTTTGGCAAGGTAAATACATTTTTTAATTAGAAATAAAAAATTGAAAACCTTATTATGTAAATTGATTGTGAGTTTTAAGATGAAATTTTATGAATTTGAACTATATTTTTGCAGATGTGCAACTAATGACAGCAGGAGCAACAACAACCAGTAAAGTATTGATAGTATAGTGTTTATATTATGTATTAATTAGTTCATAGTTTATTTTTTTTATGTAAACTCATGTTAAGTTTGTAATGCTTACTATATATATATATAAAATGCATTATTTTGTTGTAAGTGTATTGTATTTTGTATTGAGGTTAATTGCCATTTAATGTGGAAATTAGTGATTTACAAACAAATGTTTTTTTTTAATTTTTTAAAAACATTCTTGACACGCAAAAATGCGCGTCATTGTTCGCGCGTCAAGAACTTCTTGACACGCATTTTGCGCGTCAAGAAGCTTCTTGACCCCGGCTTCCTTGACGCGCATTTGCGTGTCAAGAAGACCATTTCTTGACACGCAATGCGCGTCATAAAATGCGCGTCATCGTTCGCGCGTCAAGAGCTTCTTGACACGCATTTTGCGCGTCAAGAAGCTTCTTGACCCCCGCATCCTTGACGCGCATTTGCGTGTCAAGAAGGCCCTTTCTTGACGCGCAATGCACGTCAAGAAAGCCAGTTTTTGTAGTAGTGATTAGAAAAACAATAGTGAATCTACTATTAACATAATAATTGACTGCCGTGATTAACTCATTTTGCTTTTCTTTTTAATATCTTGTATGAAAACATCAATAACGATTGATTTGACTTTGGACTTCAATAATCGTCATGGGTTTTGAAATTGTAGAAAAATGTTTAGCTAGAGCCTGCCTAGATGAGTTTAGCTATTTTGTTTTATTTTAGGTGAATAGATTGCTAAATAATTAGAAAATATGAGTATTTGACTTTTGGGTACATCAATATAATTATGATTAGAGTTTGTTCATGTGACATGTCTAGCTAATTTGCACGCAATTTATATTATAAATCACACGTAAAGTTGTAACTAGTTTAGACACAACGTTGCATTGGGACAATTTAGACCATGACATTTGCAGCCTAATTTTTCTATCTTTCTCCTATTAAATAATAATTTCTCATTTATCTCTTCTATTTAATATAGATGTTGAAAAATAATGATATTAAAAAGAATATATTTGTTAAATATTTAATACTGTATAAACTAGGTAGAGATCCGCTGACGTTTCGCGAAGCTTCCTCAACACGTGACTTAAACAGAGAAAACAATAACGAAGAGTTTTACCATGACATCAACACATGTATTAAACGTTGATTATTTCTAAACTGTTTTCTTAGTTTCAAACCGTTCACTCATTTTGATGTTTACACAAATGTAATGAAACATTGTGATTTATATAAAACGGACATGTGCATCAATACACGCGCCATAACTCATAACATCTAGTTAACCACTAGTGTATTATGCTCAAGTTCCTAAACACACTAGTTACACTCTCATGAAAATTTTGCTTGTATTTGATATATGTAATATAGTTCAATCTAATTGATCAATCAAAACTTTAATACCGTATTAAGACGGTAAAATTATTGAAAAACTAGCAATTTTTTGAGTTTAATGGGCTTACGCATTTCTATTGATATAATCGGGCTTTTCCACAAGAATTTGTGAAACATAAACTAAATTGACATGAATATTTATACTTTTATTTTCTTAAATTTAAATAATATTAAAATAAGCATTTACCTTGCAATAATTTCACAACTGTATCTTTCTTAACCATCCATGCAACACATATCCCAAAGGATCGCCATTTATTTGTTTACCAAAAAACTCATATGTGCATTTACTTCTAGGGCATTATATTTTATTTATATAGTATTTACTATAGAATTATGATTAATCATGTATATTCCAAAGGGTCTTCAAAGGGGCTTTCCTCTAGCAGTACCCTTATAACTTTTTGTATGAGATGTCATAGGTCTCGATTCTCGTCTGAGAGTAATTTGATTCGCGATTAAGCCAAAGTTTTTTTATTTATTTATTGGGTTTCCTCTTGGATTGTCGAATATGTCGACTCTCCACAGCTCTCTTATTCGTGAGAAAGAATGATCCAGTTTACCATGATGATTTCGGATATTTAAGATGATAAATGAGTGTGCTCTCCAAACCAAAAATTGAAAATAAAAATACACATACAAGTTTCTTTAGCAACAAAATAAATGGCAACACTTTGGAGTATTTTTGCTATCACCTTAGATACATTATTTTTATTAACTTTAATTTTGTTTGACTTTAAGCTATCTTAATTACGTTAAAAAGTCAAAGGGAAGACCATGCAAATTTGCATGGCTAGACAGTAACTAATTAATAGCAATTCCTCTATAAATACTACTCAATATAATCATTTTTACCATCACACTCTACAATGGTGAAATTACAAACCCTAATGACTTTACTACCACTTTTATTACTTTCTTCCATGGCCACCACCACTGCCACCGCCGGCAGCCATACCGCCGCCCTAGGCCGCCGTGGACTATCAACATACTGTAACCCGCTATTCGGAGGCTGTATTAGGGATCAATGGCCTTTCTCTCCAATCAATTCCGGCAACCACTTTATTTCCAGATCTCTCCCCCGCCACCCCTCACTGCCTCCGGTGGTGGTGCCTTCACCACCACCACCCTTGTTCGCCTCTTTCACACCACCATCTGATTACACGAACCCGTCTTTCTCACCGTTAGTCGCATCACCTCCGCCTCCTGGAACCACCATTCCGCCGGTCCTCCCGCAGCTGCCGCCGGCTTACGGTTATCTAAATCCAGCTCCGCCGTTTATTGCATTATCGTTCTCTCCACCGGCTGTTGTTAGCAATCTACCGCCGATTGCGGGCAAAGATCAACCGGACGTGTTTATGTCACCACCGGAACAAAACTGGCGGGATGCTTTTGGCGTCCCACCACCTCCACTTGTGCCAATAGACTCTCAGATGTCGGAAAACGTAGGACAACCGGTGGGTGAAAATGCAAGTCCGAAAGCGCAATCGCCTCCGGCTGCATGATGAAGTGAAGAGTTGGTGATGCATGTAGTTAAGTTAACGTAATGATCTAAGTATGAATGTATCGTTATAACACGTATTTTGATGCTTGAAACTGTCTACTATTTACATTCAACCAATGTTACTCGGTTTCGAACCCATCAGTTCAAGAAAACTTACAAAAACAATCATAATGAACAAAAATATATCACCCAACAAAATGTTATCACATCTACCTCATTTACCATAAATATGCAAAAAGAAATATACCAAGATAAGATGTTAAAAACACCACCTGCTAAACGAACCCTCGACTTCAAAACGAGTAAGAGTACAAAAAAGTTGTCAAGATTCAAATCTGAATTTGATCAGGTATGTTGTAGGAAGACTGTAGACCCGTTTATCTGAGAGTAACAAGAAAGTAAACTAATGAATGGGTCCTGTGAATGATCCTGTCATAAGGCCAGACACTAACTAACTAATGCTAGATTTTCTGTTAAATTTTTGTAAAATCGTAATCTAATCTTACCATAGGATCATATGGGTAATCAGTTCTAAACTCATGGATAAAATATATAGAAATGAAAATCAAGAAAATATGGTTTACCTGGTGAAGTTAATAAGAGGCCCATTTTGTTTTTGTATTTTCATCAACTGTTTAAGCTTTCTGAGGTGGCAAGCTGGATAATGCCCAGGAGGGTGCATCTGATAGCCATAGAGCTTTACCAGAATCTTTGTTTTTGAAGTCTGGTCCCTTTTGATTTTTCTGTGTGAAGCCAACATAGATGTTATTGTTATGTGTGTGCGTGTGTGCATGCGTGTGAGCAATGTTTTAAAAACCGGTTCAACCGGTTCAACCGCCAACCGGTCATCATACCGGTTTTTTAATCCCCGGTTTTTTAAACATAACCGGACCGTTTTGAACCAGGCGGTTTTCCGGTTTTTTCCGGTTCAACCGGTTTTCTGACAATTTTTAAAAAAAAAATATTTTTTTTTTAATTTATTGTTATTTTTTTTATTTTTTAAAGTTTAAAACTTATATATTCTTATGAAATACCTATTTGGTATTATTTTTAGTGGATTATCATTGTATTTTAACTATTTTCGTTGTGGTGTACAAATTTATTAACATTTTTATAAAAATATATATATAAATCCCCTTAACCGGTTCAACCGGCCGGTCTAACCGGTCCGACCGGTCGAACCGACCCCGGAAAATTTTCCGGTTCAACTAAAAAACCGGTTTTTAAAACATTGCGTGTGAGAGAGTCACTAATCATACCTTATCCAATCTGTTGTCCCACCATCTACCAGGATATTCAATCAAATGTTTCCAGGAATCACCATCTATATTGCAGCCAACATACATGTTAAGACCAAACAAAAATCATCAGAAATTTTACATGCATTTATCGTTACCGGAAAACTCACATGACCCCACTAATACCTCGCTAACCGATAGGATCAAGTACAACACAGCTTACATTGAGCAGATGGCCTTCAAGGGGGTTAAAGGCATAAAACCGGTGAAAGCTAGATTCGAACTTGAGACCTCTTTGCTAGGGGGACTCAAGCGCTTACCACCATGACCACCCCTTGAGGTTTACTTCATTTAAGTTTTGGGGTAGCTAGAAGTCCAATATAAGCTTTAAAATATAAAAAAAGAAAAAGAAAAAGAAAGTACCCACCCTTAACCTTTTGGGCCGTGTTAGGAAGATGAACAAAATCTAACAGGCCAAGCCCTTGTAAAACCCCCACGGGTGCGTTGTCAAGCCACAGCCCGGCACGAGTCTCTTTGTGTTTGAAGTCTGGGTAATTTGCTTTCACCTGCCAAATTTAGCATAGTAAGCATAATATTTTACTACAAGTCAACCCATTTGGGTTATGTTTTATCTTTAAAGGGTCTGATAGGTTAAGCTAAATGATTTTACATTAAAAGGCTCCTGGATTGCTTTATTGAAAAAAAGGTTAAGATTATGTTCGTAATCATATTTAGCATATTATTTATATATAAGTTTTACAAAAACAGTATCTATGGGTCAACCCAGACCAATAACACCGTTTAAACCCCCCATGGACATGAATCCCTTTTTGACCCACCAGCCAACTAGGAGTGTAGTGTAAACAAGCCAACCTGTTCATGTGCTGCTCAAGATCAGCTCGTTAAAAGTTCGAATCAAGTCTGAGCTTAAACGAGCTCGAGCCTAAACTAGAGCTCATTAATAGACGAGCCCGAGCTTCACACAACGAGCTTGACTAGACTAGCAAGCCTAAACGAGCATGTTATACATATATAAAAATTTATTTTTATAATAAATATTATTATATATAAAACTATAAGTAAAATAGCTAAATAATACTTTGTTATATACGCATTAAATTATAATCATAAAAATATAAAAATAAATATATGTGTTTATAAATAAAATAATGAAATATTTAATAAATAATGAACGGACCGAGCTCAAGCTTAGGCGCGCACTCAAGCTTGGTTCATTTACACCCCTACACCCAACCGCCCTACCATATGTGTCACCTTTCACTTTTACTAATGACCGCATATTATTATATATAGGGGTAGATTAATAGGAGATAATCACCAAGCCCTTGCGCTTATTTTCACGATTATCCTGCCATTGTGTGGGATTAGTTAGAAGATCCCTCCATGAAGCTGGAAAAAGAAAAACATAATCGAAACCTTCATTCATAGCCACTGTCCACATTGTCATAAGCTAGTAAATGTAAGAACGCGGAGAAAATGCACACATACCATGAGCGTTTTGTTTATGATCAGAATGCAAATGCTTTGTTTCGTTTGAGTTATGAACAGGGGAAGATTTAGCATCACTAAGCAACTTAGCATAATTCTCTTCTTCAAACGCAACATCCAGTGTACTTCTCTATATACATCGAGAAAAATGATGAAAAACATATAATGCATTCGAATCTAATTATAATCAGATTCTGATGAAATAATCTCGAACCTTTGACGATGTGTCTTGCTGCATAGATATGGAGTCAGGTTCCTTTAATGATTGCTGTGAGAAAACATTGTTCTCAGAAATTCCTACAATTAAAGCAGTATATCAATATATATCAGCAGGTTAACAACGTAAATAGACACAGTCAAAACAGTCTTGTAAACTAAACATGCATCAGATCGCAAAGTGATCCAGCGGGTTAATAATTGGTCGAGAGCCTACTACATTGATTTATCCAGGTTCATTTGAATGTTAAAAAGCCCACCCTATGACGAAACCATTTAAGTTCAGAATAACAGAGAACCAAATAACCTTCAACCGAAGACCGATTAATCTACTCGTTTGAGATTTGGGTAGGTCGGATTAATCAGATTCGGTTAAAAACGACAGGCCTACCATGAGCCACCTTGTTACATTAAGTGGTAAAAAGATGAAAGTAAGTTGCATTTTGGTGCAATTATTTTTCATACAATTGCATGAACGTGAAATATTACATTAAAAGTATGATGCAATTTGGTGCAATTACCCCTTATTTACAAGATATAGAATGAATGTTAAAATGAAGGAACCTTCAAAGGTCCACGTTTTCTGGTGATATAAAAAGGAGTGATTAAGAACTATCTAAACAGTTTACCTGAATTCTTGGTGGTCAACCTATCCAGCTCGCCTGATGTAGATGGTTTCTTTGATTGAAATTTTTGCACAAAATTGATGCTATGCGCCATCACCTATATACCCAGACAAGGCTGTAAAGTTAATGCTAATTGCCTACACTTAGAATTAAAAGACACAAAAAGAGAAAGATCGGCAAAAGAAGAAATTGCAGATTTATAAAATAGCCTCATGCACTTAGCTCAATTTCAGCATATAAATGGCATATATTCAAGAACATATCAAACCTAATACTTGTTATAATCAACACTGCAAAATATTAAAATAGTGGTTTACAATGTACTGAAGATTAGAAAATAACAAGTGTACATAAGTGATGAGGTATTTTATTTAAAAAATAAAAACAATTACGATATTTAAAAATGATACCAAGGTTAATCAAGTAATCAACCTAAAACATCAATCTTAACTGAGTGCACTTCTATGTTATAAAATTACAACAATTTTCTTATCACGATGCCATGTAGATATAACAGCAAAATTATGTCCAGTTTTAGTTAGATACATATTGTTGATATTATCAGTTATCACTAGTATCTTTTCCTTTACTTTAAAAAGTTACAAGTAGTTATAACATTGAGAAACGTTTAATCAAGTCTGCCATGTTTCTATTTCTAGTACAATGTGATTGAAGTAAAATTATCCTTCTTCCGCACCATTTACCCTTAAATACATCATGCTAATTAAACAAACAATTATAAGTATGTTAAAATTCGAAATTAAATTAAGCAAATGAATATAAATTTATGAAACATATATACGACAAAAGATGGGTAACAGAAAAATCTAAATGAAGAAAAAGAAGTTAACTTATTTGATGATGATGAAACATCATATTTCTGTGTGAACAGGTATCATCTTGAACAGGTTTTTGATAAAGAATTTTAACTACTCTACAGTCTACACTATACACCCTACACACAAGAAGCATCCCACAAACTTAGAAGAGAAGCCCAACAGGCCCAATGAATAGACAGTAACATCGTAGAAAGGAATGGAGTAAAGGAGCATGTGTAGTGTATGGTAGATGTATGAAAAGGTAGTTATTTTGATGTGAGGGAATATTATATACCAGTGACTAATGAAATTCTTTCCTCTTTCCTAATTTCTCAGGATAGCATAATTGATAATTCCTATCTTTTTTCCTAACTAAAAGTGCATGTCTACATAGAGAAGAAAAAAAATTATCTTCTTGCATGTATCTTAGTTTTGACTTTTAACTTCATTGGAAGGCTAAGAGAAGGGGGGTAGCTATAAAGAATTGGGCAAGTTAGTGGCATGGCCATTAAGGAATTTGGATAGCTATAATCAGTCGTTAGAGATAGTTCTTTTGCATGTTCTTTATCACCTATAATTTAGAGCACTTTTGTATTCGTTATAAAAACACAACACCGTTATGATTGTATTAACCTTTGATGCAAATTAAGAACTTATTTATGATGCCTACTATCAAAAGTTTTCAAAGGCTCCAAACGTCATGTATGCAGATTAAGGGATTTATAGAACTAAGGTATGTTGCATTTTCTGCTAAGTGTGTCCACCTTCATTTAGTCAAGTTGCAATTGAATTAAAGTTTCACAAATGCAAAACACTTGCTCTACCAGTATACCTAGTATACCTGGACATTAGCTTGAACTTCACTTAATTTGAATGGTGGGACATCCACACTTAGATGGCCAGCTACATGCACATAATCCTTTTCCTTCAGATGACACATTGCAATATGTGCCATGTCACCTTCAAATATTACTGGAATCCTGTATTAAAGAAGGAACAAATAAATAGAAAAGTAATAGAAATAAAATACCTAGAAAGGTTAAAGATAAACACAAGTCAAAGATACATATATGTAGAGGCACAATATACAAAAGACATTGTACATACAATGTATATGATGTATAACCATGAAAAGCAAGCATATCTTCAAGTGAATTTTAGATATCTGAGTGAACCTATTAAGGTTCCTTTTAGTCCATTAATCACAAAAAGGCTATGTAGTCAAAAGCGCAAAAGGCGCTCGTCTAGGCACACACGCAAGGCGAGGCGAGGCGCAGCAATAACGCCTTACTTCCATCAAGGCGTTCATGCGAGGATTCCGGACAAATTCTGCAAAAAAACGGTCTAAACAGATCTAAAACAGCTAAAGTTGGTCTGAAAATCTAAAAATGACCTAGAACCAGCTTAAAACATGTCTAAAACCTCTAACAATAGTATGTTTATATTGTGTGTAAAGGGCTTTGCTTTTTAAGCGCCTTGTGCCTAGGAGACAAGCTCACCCTTTGCGTCTTGACTTGAGTACCCCTAGCGCCTTCCACTTCGTAGCAAAAAAGTTTCATATTTTACATTTATTGATACCTTAAAGTGAAATTAAGAAATCTTGAGTTAACCTATAGGGTGGCTACTTTTACAGCTGAAAATTGAGGGGACCCAATGCGGTCTAGCATTGGATAGTCTTAGAGTGAAGAGTGAGATTGACCTTATCACTAAATGTGAAAGCTTGGAGTGCCACTTATCAAATTGACAGTATTTAGATTATTATCAGCCAAATTCCAATTTAAATGTCAATTCAAATTAGCTTCCTAACATGAATGAAGAGCATCACAACCATAAATGGACAGGCTACCACCAAAAAATAGTGAACACAAATGAAACTATAGAAATAAAAATGCCAAACACTAAATGTAGTATGAATAATTGAATAATTGAATACCAGAATGACGTTAGAGAATTAGCTGATTCAGAACCATCATCCTGAGATATGATAGTGCCGGCCCAGCTTTTACCATCAGACGAAGCTTCAAACTGAACCGGAATCTTAACTCGCCCAATCAAATTCACCGAATTAACCACCTTCGCCTGCCACGGAATCTCGCTAGGTTTTGTCCACGTCACCGGTTCCGGTTCCTTCAGAACAGCGTCGTCGTTTAACAACGGATCAGGCTTCCACGGCGGTGGCGCCGGTGTTGGCGCCGGTGTTGGTGCCGGTGTTCTCGCGGCTCTGGTTTTGGAGGAATTGAGAGTTCGCGAGGTGTTTTTAGTGGTGGTGGAACTGGAGGAGGAAAAGTGTTGCTGTTGGAGGATTGATGTAGGGGAGAGTTTGAGGAGGCGTTTCCGTTCGGCGGCGAGTGCTCGGCGGATGGAGTTCATGAGTGACGGCGGCGGCGGCGACGGTGATCACGGCGGAGAGATGTACAGGTGGGTAGTCGTGGATGAAAATAAAACCAAATGGACACCAAATGGACACTTTGGGAACGGGGGGCCGCTCAATTTCATTCTTCAGCCCAACAGGTTATAGTTTTAGGTTTTTGTTTTTTGTTTTTTTTTCTTCTTTATTTTTAAAAATAAAAGTAATGTTCTCATCACCGAGTGATAATGTGATATGTAGGGTTTTTAGGTTTAATCTAAACTAATCTTATTCTTACATATGGTTTACAATTGAGGGTTTTAGGAGTAGGTGTTACGTTTTAGTGATTTTGGGTTAAAGCTTTAGGGTGTACGGGTTACATTTTAGATGTTGTAGGATGATTTCGTTACGTGCCGGAATACGGGTACTTAATTTTTCGTGTAAGTACAGTATTGTCGTCGCAACGCGCGGTGAGGTAACTTACTAGTTGTATGTAACATCCAAATGGTAGTTTACCCTTGTATTTTTTTTTATTTATTTTTTCCTGAACGGCAATTTTTTATCCATCATAAGGTTTGAATCTTCACCACTTGAAAAGTTAAAGTTTTATCCAACACTAAAATACCGTTATTTTTTTTATGTGTTCTATCATTTGATTTGGTTGGTGAAACCCATACGTTATGGTGGGATATTAAAATTTGTATTGCTTTATTTCAACGACTTGTTTATTAGTATTTACCTCACGACAAAAATTCACATTGAAATGCTATTAAAAATAAATACGTATAAAATTTAATTTAATATGAAGTTGTCAGGTTTTAAGGTTAAAAAGAAAAATTTTAATATTGTATAATGTCGCACAAGTGCGAGCACGAAAACGAATTTAGCAATAAGGGTGGGGGTATGGTTGAGATGGAGTAATGTGGATTCAAATTTTTAAGCCACTAATATGATTAGCAACTCAATTTAATGAAAATGAAGCCTTTGAAGCCACAATTAGTGAGTATGGTGGAAACTTGGAAAAAGGAAGCCCCTAGACTTGATTGCATTAAATGTCTCACACACACATCACGGCTTGGGGCTGCTTCTAGAAGACGTGAATTTGCGATTGGAAGCAGCAAGAAGGAAGTAGTAGGAGACTAGGAGATGGGTGTGAAAGCCATGACAAACCACGAAGGAGCGGGAGGGGAAGCCGTGTTCCATACCCCCCACACTAAATAATCTAAATTAACATTTCTTCTAAAGGACTACATTTTTTGTCACATCATCAAAATAATTCTCACCAAAATTTTCCCACTCTTTCCTATTAAATAATTTTTTCTCCTATTAAATACCAATGGTAATGATTTTAATAGTTAAATTATATAACTAAATAGAAGATTAAATATTTGTACTATAATAATTTACTCAAACTTAGTAAATTATAAGAAGATTTCAATTATATATTATTTTAAAGTATAATTTTATAATTCTTAAATCTTTATTTTTTTTGTTATTTATAATCTTTAAATATTTATTATTTTGTATTTTAGCAAAGGCTAATGACATCTAACATACATATTTTCATAGATTCTATTGTTAACAACATGTTGTATTTATTCAACATTTAATACATGAGTTTCTAACATAGTGTTATAATATATTAACTAAAAATTAAATTAGTATTTGGTGTTAGTGATAAAAGTTTATCTAATAATTTCCAATAATCCACCTAAATGATAATAAGTTGATATTTTAAATTGATCATGAAAATTAATATATTGTAATGACGTTCAATTACAACAAAAATAATTCATGTGTAACTTATTTTGGGTATCTTTAACCGATTGGAAACATTCCTTCATACATTTAGAGGTTGTTTGTTTAGCTCTTAATAATCACTTAATGACTTCACCTACATAAATTCCTTTGATTATACAATGTCAAATTGATATTCATTGAATTTTTCCCCATCTTTTAAGAACGTGATTATTTTCACATATATTGTTAGAAACTATGAGCACAAATATAAAGTTGTTCCCTAACATTACAACACCATGGTTTAATAAAAACACGCATCTTTTTGACACAATGGACTAGTAGTGTTAATCAAACACGTATGCCACTTTTAGCTATTGATACACAAGCCCACCTATAAAAAAATCTTCGTCAAATCAAACGAGTCAACAGGTCATGTTTTCAATTGGGTTAATAACATGTTATATTGGTTAGGTGAACATACTTGATTAAGAAGTTAAACAATTTAGATGGGGTAAAACCCTGTGATGTATAAACTAAAGTTACATATCTTGATGTTGATAAGGCTTTATCTTTTCAAACGTGTGTAGGTTCAAACCATGCGGTGTAAAAAAATTGTCGTTCAAAACAAATTTAGATGGTGTAAAAGCCATCCCAATCCAATTTTAACCCGGGGGTGGTGGTGGTAAGGGTGACAACACCCAAAGGTTGTGGTGATGGTTGCAAGAGGATGGGGCGTTGGGGTGTGGGGGGGGGGGGGGAGGGAGATGTTTAATAGTGAGTGTTTATTGGTCAATGGTCATAGACTCTCATTCATTTGGTTGGGTCCCGAATCGCG
This sequence comes from Deinandra increscens subsp. villosa, assembly GCA_039602395.1. Taxonomy (NCBI): domain Eukaryota; kingdom Viridiplantae; phylum Streptophyta; class Magnoliopsida; order Asterales; family Asteraceae; genus Deinandra; species Deinandra increscens. The sequence continues at coordinate 11,990,161 of JBCNJP010000016.1, forward strand.
AATCATAGAAGAAAAGCAACAAGACAAGATAGACAAGCAAGACAAGAAACAACACTAAAAGCACAAACATCATTCTAAAAGTTCGAGACATAACTAATAGAACTTAAAGAGTATGATGTCCGAAAGCATCACCACTGTAGAATCGGGCTACCGAAAGTGGCTAGATAGACCGAAGCCTAGGACGAGTGACTCCGATAGGACGACTACAGGTGGAAGGAAACAGCTAGCCTTCGGCTTGGAGGGACTCGGCTCGGCTGTTATCTGCAAAACAAGGAAGCACCGTTGTTCTTGGAGAGCAGGACAGGGTGTCCTGCGACCAAACTCGGGCGTGAGAATAAGTATGCGTTTCGAGAGATTAAGTGTAATCAAGTCGAAGCTAAGCGCATTGAATGAAATCTAACCTGGTGGTTGGGGTGTATTTATAACCCTCAACCTTTGTCTTGTATCGCCATTAATGCTAATTGCTCAAAGGAGGTAGGCGGCAGGTCTGTGCCTTGGACTGTGCCAGGTTCCTGCAGTATACATTTTGGGTAATCGCATTAAATGTGTGGTCCGGTCGGGTGTCGGCACGCCGACCTGTAGTTGTGGGAGTGTTGGTCTGTGGTGTCCGTTTCGGACTTGTCGTGCCCGAGTGTCGGCTGCCGTATGTGCTACTTGGTCGACACTGGGCGGATGGTTGGTCGACTCCCTTGTGGTCGACCCTTGATATTCATTGTGTGCCGGCCCTGGCGAGGGTCGACACTCTCTCCTGTGTTGTCTGTCAGCCGGCAGGCTGCGAGGCCGACACTCGTGACTTATGCCGTTTTGGGTCGGATGTGTGTCTACTTCCTTATGACGTCATCCGACACGGACATACGTCATCAACCACCACTTTTAGTATATAATCACAAGTGATTCTACATGATCATACATATGAAAAACATAGTATACTTGATTTTATAAAATATACAAAAAAATATCCCATACATATATAATTAAATTAAAGGATAATAAAATAAATTTTCTTGTTTTTAAGGTACACACATGACTTTCCCATTTGGAATAAATTGAAACAGAAAAAAGAGAGAAAAGAAGTAGAAGAAAAAACCGCAGCGGGCGGTCAGTTCCACGTTTCAACTCCCGCTGGGTCCCACCCTCATCACACCAAGCTCCACCCATTCGTTCCTCACACACACATAATAAATTCATATAAAGCCCACCCCTAACCCCCATTATCACTTTCCACTTTCCAGTTTCCACTTTCTCCCTCTCCACCACCACCATTTTCATCCTCTCCGCCAATCAACCGCCATGACCGACGACGATAACTGGATCCAGTCCGCCATCATTGACCCCAACCTCGTCGCTCACCTCCTATTCAACCTCCGCCACTCATCTCCGCCGCCTAAAACCTGGACCGTCCGCCAACGCCGCTCGAAACCGTCGCCACCTGCGAAATCGCAATCAAAACCGCCGGCCAACTCCGCTAGAGCTAGCCCTACCACTCCGCTGTCGTGGAGCGGTAACACTTCCGTCAGCGCCGGCGATGGCGAGGAGTCCTGCCGGCGGCCACTTCACGACGGCGACGGTATCGTCTCTAGATCTAAGGTTCGTAGCTCGTTACTTCGTACGAATATGAAATTATGAACTCGTTTGCAAATTGCAATCTATACGTCGTCGTTTATCGTTTTGAGTTTGTTATGAAGTTATGAACTCGTTTGCAAATTGCAATCGATACGTCGTCGTTTTATCGTTTTCCTGTTGTAGTTTGTTCGTAGTTTGTTTACATTGTTCAGCTGGAGTTTTTATATTTTTTTTACACGGTGGCGCGTGGTTCGACTGATTTGCTTCTTGTGTACGTCGATACGGTTAATTGTTGTGATGACCATAATACCCTTCGTAGGTCGCTGAATTTACGGGTCGCTTGTTCAGGATTTCTGTCAGATCACCACATCCCACTTTACCGGTTTTTCTGTTTCCGAAAGTACTATTATACCCTTGTTCCACGCGAAATATTTACTTATCCACGTGTGTAATTAATTAGTTAAATTTTGGGTTTTTATAAAGTCATTTCCCGGTGAAGAAACAGAGTTACAGACCTCCCCGGCGTCTACTTCCGGTGCCGCCGTCAATTCCAACATTTTTTTGGACTGATTTACCCTTTTTTCGTTTTTATATACTCATGAGTATTTGTTTATTAAAAATATTAAATAATCTTAGCTTCAGTCAAATATACTCTAGCTCTCCTTTAAGTCCTATAAGGATATTTTAATCATTTTACATAATAGATTGATCGTTTGTAAACTTATGACTTTTGAACACCGTAAAAGATAGTCGATACGTGTAGATTTGGTTGAAAACACGAATGATATGCCGATATGGCACTATTGTTGTTTTACAATGGGAACGGGAACAAATATAGAATTGGTTTGATTTAACGGTCTACATCTGAAACGGTCGGTTATTGGTTGAACAAAAAACTGGACCTAGTGTTGGACCGGTTATGTTATTTTCTATTAGTTGTTTAATTTCAAAATCTTATTTGTTTATTCTATCCGTATACTCTGTCTTTATATTTTATATATTTCATATTTCAGATAAACTTTACTGAATAAAACATACAATGCCAGTCTGGTCCTTGATTGTTGTTTTTCACCTTATTTGGTTTTGGTCGGATTTAGTTCCGTACGAGTCGGTCCATTCAGTAGTCATTGGCTCATGACCAACTAAAAGTGGGAATCTCGTAGCCCGGCCCGAGAAAATGGACGAACCGACCCGGACACAAAATCGGTTGACTCTGGTCGTTGTTTATCATCTTATTCGGTTTCGGTCCGGACCATTTCGGTATTTGTTTTTTGATCCATGATCACCTTTTATGGGACGTTACCAAAATTGTAAATAGAGTAAACTTCGTTTTTAGTCTCCAACGTTTACACATTTTAACAATTTTAGTCCCAACTTTTTAAATATCCCGATTTAGTGTCTCAGATTTTATTTTTTTTTCCAATTTTGGTCTCAATGTTGACATTTGTTTAAAGAGCCGTTAAAATGCCCTCGTGTCGTCCCCACATAAGGTGTACTTTTGTCATTTCCGTTTGTTTTAAAGTATGAGTTAAAACAAACGGAAATGACAAAAGTACACATCATGTGGGGACCACACGAGGACAGTCTAACGGCTCTTTAAACAACTGTTAACGTTGAGACCAAAATTGAAAAAAAAGAAATATGAGACACTAAATCGGGATTTTTAAAAAGTTGGGACTAAAATTGTTAAAATGTGCAAACGTTAGGGACTAAAAACGAAGTTTACTCTTGTAAATATAACATACGGTTAGGGGTAGTTATGTCTTTAGGGTAATGGTAATACCCACCCCGCGACCCCAAGCATCCCGAGCAACTTTCCCGAGCTATACTTTTTACCCGTCATGGTGTTCCCGAGCATCCCAAGACCCCAAACTCTTTAAAAAGTAGGGGGACCCACACTTTTTACCCCTCTCCCGAGCTCTCTTCTCTCGGTGCCCCAGCCCCGAGCACCTCTCCCGCGCACCTCTCCCGAGCACTCCGTCATGGTGTTCCCGCGATCCCGAACCTCCCAAACCCTCTCCCGAGCTAGCTCGGGATGGGTATTACAATCACCCTTAGCTAAGTGGATATATGCCAGTTTTATCATTGGCGTGTGTGTTTTTGGGGCAGTTGGTGTGTGTGGAACAAGTGGGGTTTTATCCGATGTGTCGCGGGATACTGGGACTCATGTGCACCCGTTTCTGCTTGTCCATATTTGTTTTCTTTTAAAAGTATTCCATGTGACTTCAGATCATATTTTATTAAAAGAGGTCAGGGTGACAAAGTCAAAAGTTAGATGTTGATTTTACATTTTCTAGGGTTTGGATTGTGTCTGTGATTTATCCACTTTAACGGGCACGTTACTCTAGTTTTTTTCTTTCCTTTTCATAACTAGAATACTGGTCAGATATATAGTTCGTGAATGACAAGGTTTCTTTCATAGTGTTTTTTTAATCTATTTTCTCATTCTTATTTACTAATGAACTTTTTATATATTTTATGTTCAAAATACTAGGTATATAGATTAATTTTTATTATATATATATATATATATATATATATATATATATATATATGACGTCATACACGGCTTTAAAATCAGGTCTGATCGGCAGACCACTAAGATGATCAACTTAATGAGTCTGATAGGCTGATCGTTAAGATGGCCGATTTGGTAAAGTTTTTATCTTTTTTATTTAAAAATATTCACATCACCATTTTATATGCTATACAAGGTTAGTTACTTAGTTACATAAAATGAAAAACTTTCACATGAAAATAAGTAACATTTTATTGTAATAAATTTCTATTTTTTATGGGCAAATTTTGGAATAGAACTTATAAATTAAAAATGGATGATTTTGTTGGAACTTATTGTTTTGACTTTGATGTCTTCGGTTTCTATGCGTGATACAAGACAAATATAGTGCCTTTCAAATATGACAAACAAAAGCATATTGTAGGTCATCGATTCATCCCTATCTAAAAAATTACCCCCTTTTATTTTGTGAATTTATTTAGTATCAATTTTTTTATAGGTGTGTCTGTTTATTATTTTATTTAATAATATATTGCCCGATGAAGTAAAAATATTCAATCGAGGTTCGTTGACCCTCGGTCACCGGAATTTGTTAGTTTTTTTTCACAAAAATTAAGTGTTTATTTAAGGGAAAAACATCTCTTATTTATAATCTATAGAGAGAGAGGAGAACTTTAAAATGACATTTGACTAATAAGTTTTAATTTGGCCATTGAATTTTAAAATTATGAATCTTGAATCTTGTTTCAATTTGCTAAAAAGCTATCAAGAATTGCAATCAGAAATTTTAGTCTAACTAATTACCATTTTCTTCTGGATTTCTTTAGGTTATTGGGTCAAATGAAACAACTCCAACAAAAAGGCCAAGAAAGAAGAAGGTAACTCATCCAGATTCTCAAGTGTCATGTGTAGATATGGTCCACGAGTCGAGCTAAGCCAAGAGGAGCTCAAGCTCGGCTTGATTTAAAATCTTTTTCTTAGCTCAACTCGGTTTTCATTGGATTTGGTTCTGTTACAATGAAATTTAGAAGAAAGAAGATGTCTTGAATCTTGATACGAATTGGACCGAATAATGACAAATGGTTAGGCTTAAAAGATTTCTTTTTTACCTGGACTATATAATATTAAAAGTTAGTGTTAATTTAATTGGGTCAGGGAGTGAGCCAGCTAACGAGCTAGCAAGCTCGGCAACCTTGGCTCGAGCTCGGCTTATTTACAAATCAAACCATCTGGCTCGTTTACAAACCGAGTCAAATTCGAGTGAGCTAGTCTTGAGCAAGCTTCAAGTCATGGGCCTTTTGGAGTACTTCTATCTGTACATTTTAGAGATCTAATGTATGCCCATTTTTTAATATTTTTTTGTAGACTTTGGCTGAACTTAAAGACGACGAGATGAAACTTTTAAAAGAACGAAAGCAATTGAAACGGGTATGTAAATTTGTGCCATAAACCTGTTGACTTTGACTTTGATTTATTATGGGACTTGTATGCTGATTTTAATTTCTTTATTTGATGCAGCAACTTGCAAACCTGCAAGCTACATGCCAGAAACAAAGAAAGTACAATGAGAGCTTGAAGAAGATGAAGGTAAATCATTAAACCTGTCTTTTACAGGATTTGAGGTTTGAACCCACATAACCTTTTATTTAGAAAGCCATTAATTTGCCACAAAACTATTCTTTTGGGGACATTTAGTCATTAGTGACAACAAAGATCTTACATGATACAAGTCTTAGTTTTTTAAGCTTACACAATATTTACATGGTTAAATAATAATAATAACACTAATAAATTAATTTAATGTCTCTGGGCAAGTTTGACAATTGGTCAAGATGTTAAACAGAAAACGGGTCATGGGTTATTTTTAGTATGAGCTACGGGTCGGGTCTGATCGAGTTACGTAGTTCAGTTTTGGTCAAACCATAAACACTTTATTCATCCATTTTGTGAAGTTATTTGCCAATAGTCAAAGCATTTGTTTTTATAACCCTACCCTATATATATCAAAAGAAAAATTAACCCTTTATATACTAGAGAAGTTCAATTTGTTATTATAACAACTTTTAACAATAGTTTTATTTCGGTGTCAGGATGATATGAAATCACAAGTGTTAGTAGGTTTCGAGGTGAACGACTGTACTGATGGAAGGAAAAACGATGGTTTTGTCCTCCCGGATCTTAATATTCCGGCAGGAGGTGAAGATTATTAGATGTAGGCATAGTATAACCTCATAGTAGAATATGATCAACAATAGAACATAAATTCTAACGTTGATGGGTAGGCCAAAGTGTAAGTAGGGAAAACAGATTTGTTGTCGGTATGGTTCAATTGGTATTTGAGTAAAGATATTAGAGGATAATAGTGTAGAAGTCTTTTCTAACTCTTTTAGAATTTAAACTTATATTTTCTTTAATCATATGTTTCTACAAACTCTTGGCATTTTTATCTTTTTCTATTTTTATCTTCTTATAGATTCGATATGTGTTTTTGTGTTGTTTATTTATCTTATCAATCACACGATTTATATCAACTCAAGTCCAATTTATTAAAACTATACGCAAGTCTTTAACCCTTGTTATATGATTAAATCCCATTAACATCTAAACTTGAAAATTTTAACTTTACATGATAAATTTCTTAAAAAGTACAAAAACCACTTCTTATGTAATTAAATTTCAAACTTTATAAACTAATATATTAATAAGACTTTAGTCCCTTCACCCACCATGGAATACACATTCCTATTACAATACATAAGCCTTTTTACCCCTTCTAAAAAGGCTACTTAATAGTTGCACCATTTTGAGGACTAACCACAATTACCACGTTATCACATAAACACACAATTCACCGATATCGACCTCCTTTTCCTCAGTATGCGTTAGCACACAAGTCACATGTAGTAACATAGCCAGATTCCACATCGGCCGTAAACATATGAGATTCCTGGTTCATAGGGAATGCCCTGCCTCGCATATAATCAACGCGTTTTGGGCACATTTTGTTGTGGATAAGAGAATAACTTAACAGTTACGCGTGCTCGAGTAACAACAATTTAGGGATGAAAGATCTCACTGGGAAGTTTTCACCCGGGTAACCAAAAGTAAATCCATGATTTCCTCGTGGGCAAAGTGGCCAATATCAATATTGGTGGTATGAGCGGTCAAATGTTACAAATCGTATCAAAGCTAGTTGTTCAGGATGTCTCACATATAATCACGCGTTTTGGGCACATTTTGTTGTGGATAAGAGAATAACTTAACAGTGACGCATGCTCGAGTAACAACAATTTAGGGATGAAAGATCTCACTGGGAAGTTTTCACCCGGGCAACCAAAAGTAAATCCATGATTTCCTCGTGGGCAAAGTTGCCAATATCAATATTGGTGGTATGAGCGGTCAAATGTTACAAATTGTATCAGAGCTAGTTGTTCAGGATGTCTCACGTATAATCAACGCATTTTGGGCACATTTTGTTGTGGATAAGAGAATAACTTAACAGTGACACGTGCTCGAGTAACAACAATTTAGGGATGAAAGATCTCACTGGGAAGTTTTCATTCGGACAAGCAAAAGTAAATCCATGATTTCCTTGTGGGTAAAGTGGCCAATATTGGTTGTAATATTAGTGGTATGAGGGGTCAAATGTTACAAATTGTATCAGAGCTAGTTGTTCAGGATAGATGAGCACCTTATGTAAATCCCTAGGCAAATCCCACACCGGACGTGGACATGAGAGATTGTTGGTTTATAAGAAATGGCATGCCTCACATATCATCAATGCGTTTTGGACGCACTGACTATGGATGAGAGGAGACATCCACAGTTAAGCGTGCTCAAGTGGCAGCAATCTAGGGATGGATGACCTCTGTGAGAAGTTTTCACTCGGGCAACCAAAATCAAATCCATGCTCGAGTGATAACAATCAGGGATGGATGATGCTCGAGTGACAATAATCTAGTCATGGATGACCTTTTTGAAAAGTTTTCACTCGGACAACCAAAATCAAATCCATGATCTCCTCGTGGGTAAATCGGACAATATTGTTGGTATGAAGGACAGATGTTACATCACCCATGTAACATAATATTTATTAATAAAGTAACTTCTACCACTAAATATGATACTTTAATCACACCAACAAAACACTGATCTAGCTTTCAAGACATAACATTGCATACATGCAAATTTAGATAGTTGGAATACTTACCTTGGCGAGATGATTATCCCACTTGATAGTCCTCTTAATAAGGCTTTGAATCCTTCAAGTCCTATATGAGTCAAAATACATACATACATCTATCATTTACATGTATTTGTACACGCCACACCTTGTACCCATCTCACTGGAACTCTTTTTTTTTTTGACCATCCAACCCGTTTAGTTTAAATTCACCAGATATATATACAATTATCAAAACTCGGTTCATCAATTTAACTCATTCCACATCACCTAGACCAATAAAGTTTTCATAGTTGGAAACTAGTGTATTCTTACATCGTTATAAAATATAAGTTGGTAGTTTATATCCTCCTATTCGTTCATATGAACAATTGCAAACCATTTGACCCGTCAGGGTTTAAATCACTTAATATCACGATTTTCACATCTTAGCTAATCACCCAAGTTCAAAACACCTCCTTTAACAAAATTTTCATCATTTTAAAGGTTATATAACCATCAGAAAACAATTCCTTATTCCCCCTAAAAGTAACTCACTTCTAAAATTCATCTAAATATATACTAAATATTTAATATTTAATTTCTATTATAAGACTATTAATTCTGATTTCTCTTTAACAAGCCCTTTTGATATAAACAAGCTTCCAAAAAAAAATTCTTTGAAGAACTCAATAAACAACAAGCAAAGCTGGCCCCACTAAACCCTTTTATTCATGATAGCTGACTGCACTTATCAACAGTAACTTGCTATATATAGGACAATAAGTAAAACTACTTATCACTCCATCAAGATCTGATTTTTAGGTTAATGGGTTTTCAAACATTTTATTTCCTTTTTTCTTTAACGAATTATATTAACATTTTATTCTACTTTATTTAAACCAGATTTAAACCACTTCTATTTCTATCGACTCGATAATACCGCTAGACAAACATGTTGATAAAAAAATCATCTTTTTATGAAGTTGGTCCAGTCCAACTAAATAAATAATTGATCAAACTTATCTGGGTAAGCCGACCCAGTTTTTATTTTCTTGCTTTCTTGGTTTTTACAGATCTGAACCCTAATTTTCAACCTCCCGTTTTGACGACGGCGTACGGCGGACCGGCGGGGCTGCAATGTCGTCTCTAAGCAGAGAGCTCGTGTTCTTGATCTTGCAGTTTCTCGATGAAGAAAAATTCAAGGAAACTGTTCATAAGTAAGTGTTTGATTTCATGTTTTTTGTTTATGAATTGGGTTTTTAGGTTTATGTTGTTGGAATTTACCCTTTAGTATTTGTGTAAATCTAGGCGGGTGTTTGGATGTAGGAGTTGGAAGTTGTTACTTTTAACATGATATTGGTTGATCAAATCATCAAAGGGTTATTGTATGATTTTTTTTTTACTATTTTAGGAAATAAGAAGTTAAATTAGGGCTATTTGACCTAAAAAGTTGCCCCAAATCTGTAGCAATTAAGCTGCGTTATTCAAAAAATTAATTTTAAAAAACATGCTTGAGTTGAACATCTGTCACATAGCATAAAGATACCATTTTTAGGAGTTTTAGACATGTTTTGGACTTGATTAGGGCTACTTTAGATTTCACTTGGAATTTACAATTTACAAGATTGTTTGGGATGGAATCTTTGATAGCCATGATATGTCAAATTACATGCTTTATGTGTAATTTCCCTTTTTCTGTTGGGATGTATCATAGGTTGGAACAAGAATCAGGGTTTTTCTTTAACATGAAGTATTTTGAGGATGAGGTGCAAAATGGAAACTGGGATGATGTTGAGAAATATCTTTCGGGTTTTACAAAAGTAGATGATAATCGGTATTCAATGAAGATATTTTTTGAAATCAGGAAGCAAAAGTATCTTGAAGCATTGGATAAGTAAGTATTTATTGTTGAATTAATGATTAATTTCAGATCTTTAAAATAACAAATGTATCGAATTTATTTGTTAGGCATGATCGATCGAAGGCTGTGGAGATACTTGTAAAGGATCTTAAAGTATTTGCTTCATTTAACGAAGAACTTTTTAAGGAGATAACTCAGTTATTGACATTGGAGAATTTTAGGTACTTCAAATTTGAGTTTGTTTTAAGTGGAAATCTAGAATGAGTTTAATATTGGTTTCCTTTACGTTTGAAGGGAAAATGAGCAATTATCAAAATATGGAGATACAAAATCAGCTAGGGCTATAATGTTAGTTGAGCTCAAGAAGCTTATTGAAGCAAATCCTTTGTTTCGCGAAAAGTTACAGTTTCCTAACCTTAAAAACTCAAGGTTAAGAACTCTAATTAATCAAAGGTACGTCATATAAACATTTAAAATTTGTTATAAACATAAATATGGATGGATGTTTGTGTATTTTAGACTAATACTATTTATTTTGTGTGCAAGTTTGAATTGGCAGCACCAGCTTTGTAAGAACCCGAGACCGAATCCTGATATCAAAACATTATTTGTTGACCATTCGTGTGGTCAACCAAATGGTGCGCGGGCTCCGTCACCTGCAAATAATCCATTGCTTGGGCCATTACCTAAAGTTGGAGGCTTTCCACCTTTGGGTGCACATGGGGTTTGTAATTTTGTACTGTGGACTTATTTTGACCTTTCTATGGCATATTGACTAATTTTGACCTTTCTATGGCATATTGACTAATTTTGACCTTTCTATGGCATATTGACTAATTTTGACCTTTCTATGGTGTGTTGATTAATTTTGACCAAAATGGTATATATATTTGCAGCCGTTTCAAACTACACCGGGTCCTGTTCCAACCCCACTTGCTGGTTGGATGTCTAATCCTCCTCAAGTTGCTCATCCAAGTGTATCTAGTAGTGCAATCGGTCTTGGTGGGCCATCTATTCCAGGTCCTTTTGCTATCCTACCGTAGTTAAAATCAGATTGTTAACTGTAATAAAAGAAATTAGAAGCATCCAAACACTAAAACTAATTCATTTTTTTTTAAAATTTACAGCCGCTTTGAAGCATCCAAGAACTCCAACAAATCCTTCTTTAGATTTCCCAACTGGGGATTCTGATCATATGAGCAAAAGAACAAGGCCTATGGGCATAAATGAGGAGGTAATCTGAATTATTATTTTCAACACTACTTCTCTGATTAACTTATAAGCATTACCATCATGATTTTTGTTTCTATTTTGTCACACTATGCAGGTAAATTTGCCGATCAACGTGTTGCCCACCTCATTTCAGGGGCATAATAGTCATTCACAAGCTTTTAATGCACCCGATGATTTGCCCAAAACCGTTGCACGGACTCTAAATCAGGGTTCATCTCCTATGAGCATGGATTTCCATCCAATTCAACAGACATTGCTCTTAGGTAGTCAACTATTTTGACTTTTTTGCAAATGGTCAAATACTCAAATGACAGTAAATGGAAAAATATTTTCACTTCATTTCTATCTTCATCTCTAACTTATGAGAACCGATCATCATGGGTACAAAACTTATAAAATGCTGTGTGACTGAATGATCTTTATAATGTCTTTTAAATTTCAGAGGATTTGTTCAATGATTTATTATAGAACTTAGTTTATGGACCCTTGTTACACGGGCACGGGCAGTTGAACGCAAAAAGCTCGAATCAATCTGAGCTTAAATGAGCCTAAGCCCGAGTTTGTGACTAAAATTAAGCTCGTTTAATAAACAAGCTCGAGCCCGAGCCCGACCTTTACTTATCTAGCTCGAGAGCTTTAACAAGCTCATTTGAATAGTTTTTAAAATACTTAATAAATAATAAACTAGCCAAGTCTGAGTTCGAGCTTGAAAAGCTACTCATTAAGTCAATGTGTTTTTGAAGATTGATTAGTTAAAACAATTTTGAGCTGAGAATTTATAAAAAAGGCTGATGTTGGTTAATGATCATTGTAACAGTTTTCCAAAGTTCAATGGTTTTAATTAAGAATTCTGAATTTTAAATGGTTTTAGTAACCTTTTTCTGAAGTCAAATGACCAGTGTCAACATTTAGACTCTTTGACTTTTGTTGTATTTGGATTGGATACTGACATTGTGGTTACATGAATATGATGTACAAGTTGGGACAAATGTTGGCGACATTGGATTGTGGGAAGTTGGTTCCCGGGACAAATTGGTTCTTAGAAATTTCAAAGTCTGGGATCTTAGTGCATGTTCCTTGCCTCTGCAGGTTTTTTGAACATTTGTTTAATTATGATTTCATTCATGTATCTCTTGACACCTTTTAAATGTTTCAGTAATCATTTAATTTTTATTAAATTTAGGCTGCTCTAGTAAAAGACCCTGGTGTATCTGTGAACCGTGTAATTTGGAGTCCAGATGGTTCATTATTTGGTAAGTCCTACAAATTTGTTCTTTTTTACTTTTGTTTGCACTTAGAAAGAGAGTGCAAAATATTTTCTTCAGGGTACGCATAGGCATAAATAGCAGACCATTTAGGGTGATAATCTGGTTTTCATTTTTCGTATGAACAGGAGTTGCATATTCAAGACACATTGTACAAATATATTCATATCATGGTGGTGATGATGTTAGACAACATCTAGAGGTTTGTTTATTTCCATTCATATGAATATATTCATATCATGTTTTTTACTTACCTGAACTTACTGATTTGTAACTTTTGTTACAGATTGATGCCCATATTGGTGGAGTTAATGATATTGCATTCTCTCATCCCAATAAGCAACTCTGTATAATAACATGTGGGGATGATAAGACCATCAAGGTTTGTTTGTCATATGAACATTTTTACAATAAGATTAAGTATATACAATAATTGTTAATTATGCTGATAATCAAGATTAAATTGTTTTATAGGTTTGGGATGCTGCAACGGGTGCAAAGCAATACACTTTTGAAGGTCATGATGCTCCAGTATATTCCGTGTGCCCTCACTATAAAGAAACTATTCAGGTAACTTTTTTCTTATTGATGAAATGGGTGGGTGGGGCAACATGTCAAAACGAGTATTACAATTTTTTACACGTCTTATTTATGTATTTTAAAAAAAAAAATTGGGTTAGGAGGTTGTATACATTAAATACACACTTTCGATGATTTTCAACCTCCATTTTAGCTGATTTTTTTTTAATTTTATTTTACCCATTTTTAGTGGCCAGTCAGGCTTGGGATGACCCAAAAGTAAACACTTCCATGAAATAAAAACAACACTTTTCATAAACAATTTGTGCGTCAAATATGATTACAAGAATTATAATAGTATAATAATGTAGTTATTAGAAATAAATGATCTAGGATATTTTAATTTTATACATTAAAAGTACACTTTCGTGACTTTCAACCCGTTTGGCTAGTTTTCTTCTAGCTAATTTTTGTGATTTACCCATATGGCATATTAATGCATTATAAATTACTTAGGATTGACTCATTATAGGTAAAAGCAGATTGCCATCTCTAAATAAACTTCTTTTAATTGTTTTTCTGCAGTTTATATTTTCAACAGCTCTTGATGGGAAGATAAAAGCTTGGTTATATGATAACATGGGATCCCGAGTTGATTATGAGGCACCTGGTCGCTGGTGCACCACAATGGCATATAGTGCTGATGGAACGAGGTCTGTTGCATATGCAATTTTTTTACCCATTTGACACGTTTCCCCATAAGCAAATTTTTATTTTTTTAAAAAAATTTACTCATTTAATAAGTAAATGATTTGAAAGTGCCACTGTTAATCCGTGCTAACTACTATTAAGTTATTCGACCCTTTTACATATGTGGGGTTTTAACTCTTTTTCTTTTTGGATGAAAAATTTAGACTCTTTTCGTGTGGGACGAGCAAAGACGGGGAATCACATATTGTGGAATGGAATGAAAGTGAAGGAGCAGTGAAACGGACATATCTTGGGTTCCGTAAGCGATCTTTAGGCGTTGTTCAGTTCGATACAACAAAGAACCGCTTTTTGGCAGCTGGTGATGATTTTGCTATTAAATATTGGGATATGGATAATACTCAACTTTTGATGAGTGTTGATGCTGATGGAGGTCTTCCGGTAATAAACTTAGTTTCATAACATCCTAATACTATTTCCAGACTGTTTGCTTTCTACATTATTAAAACTTAGTAGTTAAAACTTGGGCTTGAGGTCATTTATTAGATGAGCTCCTATCTAGGCTCGAGCTCGAGTTCATTTAAGCTTGAATCGATTTGAAATCTTGAATGAAGTCTACTTGTTGATAATTAGGCTTTGCTTGTTTACCTCGTTACTATTTGGTAGCTCATTAGCTTGCGAAGTCTAATCTCTTGTTGATAATAATTTGTAAAATGAAGGCAAGCCCGCGCATTCGATTCAATAAAGATGGCGTGCTCCTGGCTGTTTCTTCAAATGAAAATGGAATCAAAATCTTGGCAAATTCTGACGGTCTTCGATTGCTTCGCACTTTTGAGAATCTTTCTTATGATGCTGCTTCTAGAACACCGGAAGTTCCAAAGGTAAACCAACATTACAAGAAACGTCAAGATGAGGGGGTTGAGTACCGGGTCCAAACGGGTCATTTTAGTATATGCCAAAATAGATTGGGTTGGGTTGCCCTACTAACTTTTTTTTGTAAGAATAATATTAACGTGTGGATAATGAATTTATTAGGTTTTTAGCCAATCTTTAAGGATTAATTTATATATGCCCTTCTCAAAGTAAAAAGTTTCCTATTTACCCTTCAAAACACTTATTTTACACTTTCAAAATACTCAACAAATTTGCCCATTTTATGTTAAATAAAATAAATTCAGTCACTTGTAACATTCTTCACTTGAAATGAATAAAAAAACAGACCCGGTGTAATCTCACTCATTTCGTAGGGAATGATTTAATTTTATTAACTACACAATGGATAAATTTAAAATATGCGGATTTTATTGTTTTAAAAGGGTATTTTACATGGATTATCCGCTTTCTTTTTCTTACTTGACCCGTTTGGGATAAACACAACCCAATTCAACCCGTTCATATCGAAATGTATTGCAGTTACCACCTCTACAAGTTAACTTTTAATATTTGTTTGTATGGTGGTTATAATATGCAGCCTGCTATAAATAATACAATATCCGCCGCTGCTGCCTCTGCCGTTCCTACTAGTGCTGGATTAACCGAAAGGGTTGCCTCAGTCGGCTCTATATCCGGAACAGTCAATGTTCGTATTTGACTCAGAACAATATTCACATAGTTCTATAATTTATACACGTGCAATTTGTTCAATATAATATTTATAAATATTGTTCTTCCAGAATGGAGATACCAGAAACTTAACAGACGTGAAACCAAGAATCACTGAAGAATCCAATGACAAATCAAAGATT
The DNA here is from genome assembly GCA_039602395.1 of Deinandra increscens subsp. villosa. Lineage (NCBI taxonomy): Eukaryota > Viridiplantae > Streptophyta > Magnoliopsida > Asterales > Asteraceae > Deinandra > Deinandra increscens. The sequence continues at coordinate 12,005,738 of JBCNJP010000016.1, forward strand.
TGGAAGCTCACGGAAATAAGCGAAGCTTCTCAGTGTCGGTCCCTTAAGCTACCGGAAAACATGAGAGTAACAAAGGTGTGTTTACGGGGTGAAAATTCTTTAGTTTAGGAGTTTATACTATGGGTGAAAATTATTTTAATTTTTAGTTACATTTTTATAATGTTCAGATATCGAGATTAATATATACGAATTCGGGAAGTGCCATTTTGGCGTTAGCATCGAATGCTATTCATTTGTTATGGAAATGGCAACGGAATGAGCGCAACTCAAGTGGCAAGGTGAGAATGATGGTTATAATTTGTTTTTAGTGTTTGGATAAACTTATTCAGCTTTTGGTTAATCTGGTTATTTAGGGGTCAGTTAACCATCTTTTGATAATTAAACACCAACTTCAACAAAACTTATCATCTAAGGTTTTAATAATTTTACATCTTTAACCATGTAACAAAGTGTCTCCTTTCTCATAGTGATGTCCTTTTTGGTCCTTTTATCTACTATACATTATTCAAAAGTCAACCCATAATATGCAGGCAACAGCGGGTATTTCACCACAATTGTGGCAACCTTCAAGTGGGATCTTGATGACAAATGACGTGGCGGATATGAACCCTGAAGAATCGGTGTCCTGTTTTGCTTTGTCCAAAAATGATTCTTATGTGATGTCAGCATCAGGAGGAAAGATTTCTTTATTTAACATGATGACATTCAAGGTAATATTATTTTTCCATTTTTATCCTTTCTAGTTTTGTACAAGGAAATAAAGTTTGACTTTTGAGGTCAACCCGATTCACATCTTGAATTGGTGAAATGCAGACAATGACAACGTTCATGGCCCCACCACCAGCAGCAACGTTTCTGGCTTTCCATCCTCAAGATAATAACGTCATTGCTATTGGAATGGATGATTCCACAATTCAGATATATAATGTTCGTGTGGATGAGGTAAAGTATTACATAGATGTTGACATGTTTTTATGTAGATGAGAATTTTGACCCGTAAGTGTATCGTTTCTTGTTATGCTATATATCTAACGGGTCAAATAGGTAAAAAGATGGCTAAAAAGAAATGGGTCAAATAGGTAAATCAAAAGGCTGGTCAAAAATAAAATAAATCCATGTTTTGTTTTGAAATAACTTTGTTCAAAATTTGGATTATTAATGTATAGTTTTTATTATTATTTGACAGACAAATGAGTTATAAAAATATGAAATTCTTGGATAAAAGGTTTTTCGGATCAACAACCCAACCTGACTCACAAAAAATGATCCACCTGACCCAACATTTTGTTTCTGATAGATCTACCTATATCACCAGTTTATCTTTTCTTTTTTAAATTTTAATTAATTTTTTCAACACAAAGGTCAAAAGCAAACTCAAAGGCCACTCGAAAAGAATTACGGGTCTCGCTTTCTCTCATGTGCTCAATGTTCTTGTCTCATCCGGTGCAGATTCTCAGGTTAGTAACAATTTTTGTTGAATCTTGATGAGAATATTTATTAAATTTTTCTTTTTGTTTTATTTTGTTTTGTTTTTGTGAAATAATTTTGTTTTAGATCTGTGTGTGGAGTTCTGACGGATGGGAAAAACAAAAGGCGAAATACTTGCAACTCCCGTCAGGTAGGACGACCGCTGCACAATCGGACACACGAGTTCAGTTTCATCAAGATCAGATCCATTTTCTTGTTGTACATGAGACGCAACTGGCTATATATGAAACATCAAAACTCGAGTGTGTAAGACAGGTTTGAATCTGATCCTGCATCTTTTATTAGTAAATTTACACTTTATGTGACTTTTGACCTGTTTATGACCCGTTCCAATTTTAGCCAGATTTTTAAAATTTTTAAATTTTGATTTGTTTGTTTTTAGGTAAACGGGTCAAATTTGTCATCTCTTTATTTTATTATGTTCATCTTGTCTTTGGAATTGTATTTTATCTATTAAAGTTGTTCAATTTTTTTCAGTGGGTCCAACGTGAATCATCCCCGCCAATATCACACGCCACATTTTCATGCGATAGCCAACTTGTGTACGCGTGTTTCTTGGATGCAACCGTGTGTGTCTTCACCGCTTCTCACCTACGCTTACGGTGTCGCATCAATCCATCCGTTTATCTTTCCCCTTCGGTTGTCAGGTGAAATTCTTTAAAAACTAAGGTTCTAAACAAGCCGAGCCGAGTCCCACCTCACCTACTCTCGAGCTTGGGTCGTGGGTAGTTTTTTAAGCTTAAGCTTGGCTCGTTTATTAATTATTAATTCATTGTTTATACTTTTGATAAATATTCATAATTATTTTCATATGTAATTACAATATAACTTTTAATATAGCATGATACATATATTATTAAGTTATCTTTATCATAATTTTATACATAATAATAATTGTTACTTAAAATATTCAATATATTAAATAAAAAGTTAAAAACTATACAATCAATGGGCTTATTTGTTAATTATTAATTCATTATTTATACTATTGATAGATATTTATAATTATTTTCATATGTAATTACAATAAAACTTTTAATATAGCATGATATATACTATTTAGTTATCTTTATTATAATTTTATACATAATAATAATTGTTACTTAAAATATTCAATATATTAAATAAAAACTATACAATCAATCGGCTTGTATAGGGCTCGATTCGAGCTTTTAGCGAGCTGATCTCGGGTTCTAACGAGCGTTTTGGCTCATTTATACCCGCATAAAATAGAAGCTTAACCAACTTTAAAAAAAAAGTCTAAAATCTTTTTATGTTTCTTGCAGCAATCTGAATGTGCACCCAGTGGTGATAGCTGCCCACCCACAAGAACCAAATCAGTTTGCATTAGGGCTTTCAGATGGGGTGGTCCATGTGTTTGAGCCACTTGAATCAGAAGGCAAATGGGGGGTCCCACCACCAGCCGAAAACGCGTCAACTAGCAATGTAGCCGCCACGTCACCCGCACGAGGTTCAGGGTCGGAACAAGGGCAGAGATAACGTTTGGCGGGTCCCGTAACACGAGTATTTTTCAAACTCTTGTTTTGGTTGGGAGGGAAGTTTTTAAAGATTTAGGTGTGTTTGTGTTTATTTGACATGAGGGAGTAGTAAATGTGTCTAACTAACTTGATGTGTGTAAGGTAAATGTTGAAATGATTCTAGGGTTTTATGGTGAAGTGTTGTATATTTTTCGTTTCGGTGGTGTATTGGTGTGATCCGGATAGGCAAGTGTTATGTTGTTAAAAGTTTGACGGTTTAGCGCCTCAAGCCATTGCCCGTAAAGGCAACTCAGTCTTAACAGATTGCCATGATCTGGTGATGAAATCAAGAGTCGCAAACCTCGAAACAAAAACAAAATGTTAGCATTCAACTTGATTGGGCTTGTGAAACATGAGTTTGCTGTAAGCGAATCGAACGTTCAATTTATGGCAGGAAGTTCTTTTATGTTAATATTGAAAATTCACATATGATGCCATAATACTTCATTTGAATTAAGCATTTATAATCTCAACATAACAAAAATTTAACTTTCCAAGATAAAGACTTCATAAACAATGCAAGTATAAAAGCTTAATGAATGCAACAACTTTCCCATTCCCATTATTAACTATCGTTTTGAGAGTGAATGTTAAAATGCATTATATATGGGTGGTATACTAGTATCTTATGCATGTTGAGCGGGTGAAGCGAAGTTCGTGTTAACTTGATCGGACAGAACCGAGCATACCTCGATTATACAGTCTCCACTAGGGAAAGAAGGGTGGGTAAGGAATGTTGAGGACATAAACTTATTGTAATTGATATGACTGACAATTTCTGACACAGGACCTATTAACATAAAATGATACGACATATAGTTAAACATGTTTGGGTTTAAGTTAAATGGGTTTCGTGTTATAAACATGTCGACACGCTTATGACACGATTAAAATCGTGTCTAACATGCTTCATGTCGTCTAACCTGTTTGTTACAAGATTAAACACGTTATAATTTTAATAATATTTTAATATAAGTAAATCCATACTAAAAGTCAAAATTCATTTATAATTTGAGATTTCCACCTTAACCTTTTTAATTTCACCGTCCTATAAACTTTGACTACCCAAATCCGTCAACTCTTTTCGTTTTATATTCATTAGTTTATTTTTAGCGTCCATTATAAGGATATTAATCGTGTTTAAACAGGTTGTGTCATGTAACACGTTTATAAACGGTCGGTGTTCGTGTTTGAAGAAAATAACATGATTAGTTAATCGTGTCGTGTTTGTGTTTATTACCCGTGTTAATCATGCCGTGTCGTGTTTTAACATGTATAACAAATTTATACATGTTTTGCCAGCTCTACATATTATTAAACACCCTCCCCCCCCTCTCATTTCCTAGCCTTCCTGTTATTGACCCAAAATTCTGCAAAAGATACGCCTTCCAGATGCTCTGCTACCTTTCATGTGTGACACGTTTATCTAAGATCATATTAACTAAGATCGTTTGTGGAAATTTAAAAAAGAAGATGATGTGGTTGGTTAAAAAAAAGCATTTACCTTTTATTTGAGCGTGATAATGGTCAAGTTTACCTTTCATGTGCCACACGTTTTATCGGTCACACCAATCCTATCACTCCTAGTATACAATGGTCTAATATTTTGTTATCATACAAGTGGAGGTATATTGGTGGGAGGATGAACCAAACGTCCAACCATATCATATATCTTCAACTTTTCAAGGAAAATACTAATTTAAAAGTCAATATTCTTTTCATAAAATAATATGGTGTTAAGTTTTTTAACAACCTACATTATTAGTAAATATGATAAAAGTTGAGACTACTAAGAGTGATTATTAAAACTGAGATTATTATCGGCCAACCATAAAAGTTAAGATTATATAAATCTATTTTTTAATTAAAGAAAGAAAGAAACTATAATATGTTTTAATTAAATTATATAGACGAGGATAAAAGAATTTGTTTCGAATTCTCTAACCTATTTATTTTTTAATTTTAAGATAAATGATAATGCATTCTACACATTTATTGTTCACGGATGACTCACTTTAAGTTTATATAGTTTTTATATTTCAAAATCTTATCTACAAGTCAACCTACGAATTCTCTTATTATTAAATAAGCTTAAAAGATAAAATCAAACTATTCAAACCCCCAAAACCCTCAACAAATACATTTCATAAATCCAGAGCTATAAATCCCCCCAAATTCACACCCAAATTCCTCCAATTTCAATGGCTAATCACGAACAATCATTCATCGGATCCATCGATCAAGGCACCACCAGCACCCGTTTCATCATCTATGATCACCTCGCTCAACCCGTTGGATCTCATCAAGTCGAATTCACCCAATTCTGCCCCAAAGCAGGGTAAATCCCTAATTAACCGTTGTTTAATCCAAATTTGTTCAAAATTGTTGAAATTACCCGACCCGATTTTGCAGGTGGGTGGAGCATGATCCGATGGAGATTATTGAAAGTGTGAAAGTTTGCATATCGAAGGCGATTGATAAAGCTACTGCCGATGGGCATAATGTTGATGATGGACTTAAAGGAATCGGGATCACGAATCAGAGAGAAACGACGGTTATTTGGAGTAAATCTACGGGTGTTGCGCTTTATAATGCGATTGTTTGGATGGATGTTCGAACGACTTCGATTTGCAGGTAGATTTACGATTACAGTTAATTTGATCTCAATTTGATTGGAACTTTTGATTGCGAAATTAGGGTTTTGAGCGATTGTGTTGTTGTTGTTTTTCTCGTGGGATTGGATCGAGGTTTCAGTTTGTTGTGATTGGGATGATCGCCAATTTTGTAGGAATTAGTTTGGATTCTGTTTGTTGGTGATTGGTCAAAAAGTCAAAAGTTTATAACTTTTTAATGTATGCAATCATGACAGGTGGTTGATCTAAACCAAGTAACTAACTTTGTTTTTTTCACCAAATTGGGTCAATTTGTATTTATGGTAAATTTGGGTTAACCATAGTGCTTATTTTTTATATTTTATTTTAAATTTTTTTCGACTCCTGAAACGACCTATTAAATGAAGGTATTATGATAATTGTACGTCAAAAAGATAAAAACACATAAAAAAGCTAGGATTTTTATGGCTTTTTGAAATAGTTTTTTTTGACCTTTTACAAAAAGTTAAAGGTGAAAAGCATTTTTCAATTACCCAAACATTTTTTTTCTAATCTTATTGGCTTTTTAAAAAGCTAATAAGAAACTCAATCCCAAACACCCTCTAAATCCACCTAATACCTATTGTTGGGACGGGTGATCGAAAATCGAAATACATAGTAAATTGAAAAACAAGTGTAAATTGAAAAATAAATCGAATTAATAGGTTAAAACTGATTGAGCACATTTTGATCCGTTTTATTTTTAGCTACCCGTTTGATTTGTTAGAGATGAAATACAAACAAATTGACCTGGATTGAGATGTTTTGATGAAAATGTTACTATTTATGGATTAAACTTAAGATTCTTGATATGAAATTATCACAATTGTATTCATTTGTCTATCTTTAAATCCTTTATCTTTTTAGGAAACTAGAGAAAGAGTTATCAGGGCGAAAAGCCCACTTTTAATATCATGTGGGTTGCCAAAAAGCACATTTTTAGAAAGTGTTACCATTTATAAACTAAAAGTAAGTTTCTTGATATGAAATCATCACAAGTATTATTGATCAGTCTATCTTTAAATCCTATATCTTTTTAGGAAACTAGAGAAAGAGTTATCAGGGGGGAAAGCCCACTTTTTAGAATCATGTGGGTTGCCAATAAGCACATATTTTAGTGCACTCAAGCTCTTATGGCTGCTTGAAAATGTTGATGCTGTGAAACAAGCTGTAAAGAAAGGGGATGCCCTGTTTGGAACCATAGATTCCTGGTTGATCTGGAATTTAACGGGTGGCGTTAACAACGGTTTACACGTAACCGATGTCTCTAATGCATCAAGAACCATGCTCATGAACTTAAAAACACTCAATTGGGACGAAACAACATTAGAAACGTTAAACATTCCAAAAAACATCCTCCCGAAAATCGTAAGCAATGCAGAAGTTATTGGCCATATAGCGAAAGGATGGTTGATTCCAGGAGTCCCGATTTCCGGTTGTTTAGGTGACCAACACGCAGCCATGTTGGGCCAATCTTGTAAAAAAGGCGAGGCGAAAAGCACTTATGGAACGGGTGCTTTTATTCTTCTTAACACGGGTGAGGAGGTGGTTAAGTCAAACCATGGTTTGTTGACCACTTTAGCTTTCAAGCTCGGGAAAGACGCGCCTGCAAACTACGCTCTCGAAGGGTCCATTGCAATTGCTGGTGCAGCGGTTCAATGGCTCAGGGACAGTTTGGGCATTATTAGTTCGGCTAAGGAAATTGAGGAGTTGGCGGTTAAGGTTGACTCGACTGGTGGTGTGTATTTTGTTCCTGCTTTTAACGGGTTGTTTGCACCATGGTGGCGTGATGATGCACGCGGTGTGTTGATTGGGATTACACGGTTTACGAACAAGTCGCATATAGCTCGGGCGGTTCTCGAAAGTATGTGTTTTCAGGTGAAAGATGTGTTGGATTCAATGCATAAAGATGCTGGTGAAATGGGGGAAAAGAAGAATGAAAAGGGTCAGTTTTTGCTTAGGGTGGATGGTGGAGCTACTGTTAATAACACACTTATGCAGATTCAGGTATGTTTCTATTAGAGACGGAAAAATGGGCGGGTCAGACAGGTTGGATAACGGGTCAAAATAAGTGGGTCGGACCGGGTTTATCCGAAATACATTTTACCCAAAATTTATAGATTCTTTGACATAGTACAATGTTTAATATGTTTACAAAAACTACATTGTTAAAATAATAATCTTAAAAAAAAACTAATTATATAGGAGATTTTTTGCATTAAAAGTACACTTTCAACAACTTTTGACCAGTTAAAAATGTTTAATTTTTTAATATATAATTAACGCAACAAATTGGAAAGGGTTAAATGAATCGGAAATGGGTCATTTTTTATACTTTGTTGCTATGGGTTAGGGTTTAGTTGGATTGATCTAAAAACCTTTTTGTTCAAAAAATTTAACTTTTTATACACAGGTTCAAATGAAATTAGATAATATAATTCCTAATAGTAAATCCAACTTTTTTAAAAGAATTATTTAGTTCTTGTGCAGTGAAAACACGCTTTGTGTGACTTTTGTCCCGTTTCACCATATCGATCTGACATGTTTTATTTGTAAGTAATTTTTTACTTTACCCGTTAGGAAAAAAAACAAATCGACCCGTTTATAAGTAAATGTATGGAAATTGTCGCCTCAACTTTACGCTCATATTCTTGTTCCTTTAATCCTGTCATAAAATAGTATGTATGCTATGTAACTAATGAATTGAATTTTGCAGGCTGACTTGTTGGGTAACCCGGTGGTGAGACCCGCGGACATAGAAACCACCGCCCTTGGTGCCGCCTATGCGGCTGGTTTAGCGGTTGGCGTTTGGACAGAAGCCGAAATATTTTCAAATGGTGAGAGAATGAAGAAAGATACCACTTTTAGTCCTGTTTTAAATGAGGAGTTGAGGAAGAAGAAGGTGGACTCATGGTGCAAAGCAGTTGAAAGAACTTTTGATTTGGCTGATCTCTCCCTCTAAACCATATCAGTTTTATAACTTTTCTCTTTTAAAATTTCTGTTTCTTTGTTTTATTGTGTAATAAACTTACGGTTAACCACGTTTGTTTTTTGTTACATACGCGCCATGATGGGCATATACAATGCGCGTTTTTATTTTGAAAAAACGAATATTTTTCTTACTGTTCAAATTATTGAAATAAAAATGCTCGTTCACTATATAGATAGTTCGTCAAATCGGTTTTGGAACTAGTTCAAACCGGCCTACACCAGGTTGAAACCGTTATGGTTAAGCGTATGGGTATAAATGAGCTGAGCCGCTCGTGAGCTACTCGAAATTTGAATCGATAAAAGACTCGAAACGAGCCGAGCCTTAAGGAGTCCGAGCTGAGCTCAAACTTTGAAATAGGGCTCGTTTAATAAACAAGGTCGAGCCCGAGCTTTACATAGCGAGCTCGAGCCGGTTCGCGAGACTTAATGAACATTTTATTTAGAGTAAATTTCTATTTTTGTCCTTGACGTTTGCTATTTTAATCGATTTTAGTCCAAACTTTTCAAAATTTCCAATTTGGTGTCTCACACTTCGTTTTATAATCAATTTTGATAAAGTATTAGTTTTCTTTTAAAATAATCTCTTAGTTGACTTTGTTTGACCCTACTTTAAAGGTATACTTGTCGATTTACAAAAATGCACTTCCTTGACCTTTCCATGACCTTTGTGCTAACGAGATTATTTAAAAAAAAAACTAATACTGGACTGATTATAAAACGAAATGTGAGGCATCAAATTGGAAATTTTGAAAAGTTTGGACTGAAATCGATTGAAATAGCAAACGTTAAGGATTAAAATAGAAGTTTACTCTTTTATTTATATAATTTTTGTTTAAACTATTAGATATATTTTTAAACAAAAATTATTTTTAAATATGCAAATTTAATTATAATAATATATAAATAAATAATAATTAATAATAAACAAGTCGAGCATGAGCCGAGCTCGAACTTAAATAGTTTCCACGAGCCGAGCTTGAGCTTTAGAAATAAAGCTCGAATCGAGCTAAGTTCGAGCTCAAGCTTTAATAAGTTTAAACGAGCCGAGCTCGAGCTTAGACGAGCTTGGACTCGACGCTATTAGATTATATTATATTATGTATTGTTTATATAGTTCAGGGGTGTAGTCTGTATTTATCTCTTGTATATATAGGGCCTTTGTAAATCAATGGAATTCAATTCAGTCAATATCTTTCATGGTAATCAGAGCAACGTTTCCTGGTTCCCATTAAACCCTAAAAGCCGTCGCCGGCCCTAGCCTCTCATCCCTCTCGTTTTTTTCCGGTCATCATGGATGACAGTGGCAATCCCAAAACCGACGGCGACAACCCCAAAACGGACTCGTCTTCGGCCGGTCCGTCCGATCCCCGTCCATCTGTCCATCCCGCCTACCTTGTCAGCAACATTCAATCACGCATCAAAACCCTCGATGGCAAGATCATCACTTACTCCACGTGGGTCAAACTGTTCAAGATTCAGGCGGTGGCTCATCAGGTTCTCAACCACATCGATGGCACCCCCCCTCCCGAGAAGGACAGCCCTGAGTTCGCTCAATGGAAGGAGATCGATGCTCTGGTTTTGCAGTGGATATATTCCACCCTATCAACCGAATACCTGGTACGTATGGTCGAAAGTGACACCACTGCGCGTGATGCATGGGTTAAGTTATATACTATTTTCTTGAATAACAAGGGTTCTCGAGCTCTTCAACTTGAACATGAGTTTACCATGCTTACCTTGTCCGCATGCTCCTCTTTGGATGATTATTTTCAAAAACTAAAGGACATCGCCGAGCAATTAGGCGATGTCGAACGTCCCGTTTCGGACGAACGTTTGGTTTTGCAGATGATACGTGGATTGCCGGCAGAATATGACACAGTGGCGGCTATGATCAATCAAAACACCGTTACATGGGATACCGCTGTAACATCCCAATTTTTATTATACAAGATATTTCAGTTAACGTTTAGCCGAGTCTTGTAATGTGACTAAATTGTTCCTTAAATATGATAGTACTTGCCATGTTATAGAAAACTGGGGGTTTAGTGGGTAAATTATAAGGTTTGGTTGTAATTTAATCAAAACCTATTGTTGAGGGGCCAGAATTGTAAAATGGATAAATTAGATCAAACAAAAAGGAGGAGGAGGAGGGGGATCGTGAATCACGACCTGCGACCCCAGCTCCTCTCCTCCATCACCTAAACTCGAAATTCTGATCCTAGAAGAGTCAAGCTGCGAAATTAAGGCCACAAATTGGAAATCTGAAGTGAATTCATCCTCTAGAACTAATCTTGTATCAAGTAATCAAGGAGAAGGAGGTGATCAACCGGGCCACGCCGGAGGTAACGGAAGCTCAAGCTCTCGAGGTAATGTATTCTTACTCCCAAGGTAGTTACGCTTGAATCTAGCTTATTTCATTGTGAAGTAACGCAATAGAAGCTTGGGCCAAGTGCATACTTGTGCATGCTAAAGGCTTGTAGAAGTCATAGTGTGCCAAGGGGTTGCACGCCCATTGTTTTACTTCGTATTAGTATGTGAGGTCCTCCAATTGCCACGTTCGCCACAAGGGTTCATAGGAGCCTAGGCTATGGCTAACCGGGGGCTAAGAGCGTCATAGGGCCCTTGATGAGTTCACCAAGTGGTGTGGTTACCCATGGTTCGATGGAATCTAAGGTGAGGTGCAAAACACCGTTGGTGGCTACATGGGATCCCCCATGATGCGAATCACATCTTCTAGTGGTATGGGTAGGAATACACGGGTTGAACAGATCCTTGTTGAGTGAATTTGGCTATGGTATGCCAATGTAGAGCTAAAGTGCGAAAATGGCTAATAACGGGTCAAACGGGTTGGATTTCGGTAAGAAACCGGTATGTGATAATGTTTCGCGCTTAGTACTTGATATATGAAATATTAATCCCGGTGGGAGTATTGATTTTAGATGTTTGCAGGTCCTACGGGAGAACTGGGTACACCCCACATAAGTTTCGTGTTAAAAATACATGAAAATGGGGCATTATGACCTGTAGCCACCGTAGCTTACGGTGCCACCGTAGCTTACGGTGGCCACAGGATTAAAACTGCACCGTAGGTCAGCATCTGGCCACCGTAAGGTAGCCAGGGGCCACCGTAGCTTACGGTCCCACCGTAGCTTACGGTGGACCCCCATTTTCCAACTTATTTAATTGTTGTTTTAATTCATTCTAAGGTCTCCCGCTCGATTCAATTGTGTTATATGAGTACTAACCTCGTTGGGAAATGCAGGGAAACGACCAATGTAGCTGGATGTCCTATGGAAGCTCAAGAACCGAACGCTTGTCGAAGATTTTGGTGGTTATTAGGATAAGATTTGACCTTTTGTAAATGTGGTTGGCAAATTGTATTAGTTCGTCAAAATGTCAATTAGTAGTCTGATTTGGGTTAACTGACCTATAGTCACCACTTAACTTTGGAAAATTTTCTGGGACCAAACGTTGTCGTTAAATGTTAACTGTTTTGGACACGAATCTAAACTCGGGTGTTACAAGTTGGTATCAGAGCCGTGGTTTGAGAGAATTAAGCACTCATGTGGTGCTTGAACTCAAACCTCGAGCTCGAGATACGGGTTAAGCGTTCGGTTTGAGCTTGAATGGGAATCCAGGTTAGTGTATTTTGTATTTCGTTATCCTTAGCATTGGTAGGATAAGAATTTGAAACTTGTTTACCAAATTGAGGTCGGTTACCAAAAAGGTTACGACCATTATATTGGGAATCACGGAAGAGTGTTAAACACTAGAACCGTGAATCGCGTTAAATGTTATGGACGGATAGAAACGGGTTAATGCTAAGGCAAGAGACCTCGTATAAATCTGTCAGGTTGATTGGAAATTGTCCAATTAATCACATAAACCTTGCTATAAGCAAAGGGAACTTGAAATGCAGAGCTAACATGTTGTTATCTCTATATATGTAGATAAATGGCTGATCCAAACGCTGAAGCTCTCGCGGAAGAGCAAAGAAGGGCTGAACTGAGGGCCCAAATTGCCGAGGAAGTGGGGACCGCAATTAACGCGGCTCTCCCCGACTATGTCCACACTATGCAAGTGGACCTACTCAAAACCATGAATGAAAACTTTGATGAATTGAAAGCTGCTCTCCTCAATCAAGGGGAAAAAGAAAAGTCCAAGAGGAGATGCTCTTTTAAGGACTTTGTTGCTTGCCACCCTCCTCAATATATTGGAGAAGTCGATCCGATAGCGTGCCACCGTTGGATTATTAATGTTGAATCTGTGTTCCGAAGGGTTCGTTGTGAACCGGAGGACAAGGTGATCTTTGCCACGGGCTTACTCGCAGACCGGGCAAAGGATTGGTGGGACGCAAAATGTCAAGAAAAGGGAGAGGTGTTGGTTAATGCTATGACGTGGGAAGAATTCAAGGGTTTGTTCACCGAACACCACTGCCCACCGTCCAAAGTGAATGAACTGAAACATGAATTCCTCAAGCTGGAACAAGGGGAACATCAGTCGGTGGATGAAATAACGGGGGAGTACCTCGACCGAGTCAAATTCTGTGGGGACGTTTTACCCAATGAAGAGACGAGGATGTTCTTCTACCGTAACATGCTGAAGCAGAACATCAAGGAATTTGTGCCCCTCGGCGGATTCAAATCCGTTGAGGAAATGATCAATGCTGCCCGGGCACGGGAACTTGACTTGAAGAAGAAAGAAGCCTTGGAAAGGGCCAGTTCGAGGGGCGGAAATCCTAATCCCCCAAAGAAGCAGAAAGTGGGGGAATCACCCAAGAAGAAAGACTCTAAGGGTGGTAGCTCAAAGTGTAAAATTTGCAACAAAGGCCACTCGGGCGAATGCTTGTTCAAGGACCGCCCATGTCTAAATTGTGGGAAGAAGGGACACGGTGTCTCAAACTGCCCTTCAGAAGTTATACGGTGTTTCAACTGCTACCAAACGGGACATAGAAAGTCTGAATGCCCAAAGCCCAGGAGTGAGGGGGCTAGGCCGGGGGTGAAAGTTGAATCACAAAAGGCTCCTGCAAGAGCCTTCCAATTGACGGCCGAAGAGGCCAAAGCCGATCCGAATGTTGTGGCAGGTACATTTCTAGTTAATTCAATACCTGCACATACATTGTTTGATACTGGTGCTAATAGGTCCTTTGTGTCCTATGATTTTGCCAAGCACCCTTCTTTTATAATTAACAAATTGTGTGTACCCTTAGAGGTAGAAGTTGCTAATGATAAATCTATACTTGTTTATGATGTATGTCGGGAGTGCAAAATCTCTATCGCCAACGAGGATTACTCAATTGACCTCATTCCCATGGCGATGAGAGAATTCAAGGTGGTGGTGGGCATGGATTGGTTGTCCCGTAATCATGCAAAGGTGATATGTGATCGAAAGGCTATAGAAATCACCTCACCAAGCGGGAACCAAGTCACTATCTATGGCGAGACACGAGATCTCCCAGAATTATGCTCATTTCATAAAGCGAGGAAGTATTTACTACAAGGATGCAAGGCATATCTTGCTGTAGTCACCGATAGCCGTGAACAAGGTCCATCTATGGACGATATACCGGTGGTATGCGAGTACAAAGATGTGTTTCCGGATGATCTACCGGGAATACCGCCCGACCGAGAGGTGGAATTTCGGATTGACTTGGTGCCCGGGGCTAAACCGGTGGCCAAGGCACCGTATCGTCTTGCACCATCCGAGTTGCAAGAATTGATGACGCAACTCCAAGAACTCTTGGACAAAGGGTTTATCCGCCCGAGCGTCTCACCCTGGGGAGCCCCGGTATTATTTGTGAAGAAAAAGGACGGGAGTATGCGCTTGTGTATAGACTACCGTGAGTTAAACAAGCTCACGGTGAAGAACCGATATCCATTGCCTCGGATCGACGACCTATTCGACCAATTGCAAGGGGCAAAATGGTTTTCAAAGATTGATTTAAGGTCGGGGTATCACCAATTGAAGGTGAAGGAAGAGGATATCCCCAAAACCGCTTTTAGAACAAGATACGGGCATTATGAGTTCACGGTGATGTCTTTTGGGCTCACCAATGCGCCCGCGGCTTTCATGGACCTCATGAACCGCGTGTGTCGGCCCATGTTGGACAGGTCGGTGATCGTGTTTATAGACGATATACTGATTTATTCTCGAAGTGAAGCGGAACATGCCGAACACTTGCGAGAAGTACTCGAGAAGTTGAGAATGGAGAAGTTATATGCGAAGTTCTCCAAATGTGCATTTTGGTTGCAAGAAGTTCAATTCTTGGGCCATGTCATCGGAGCCGAGGGGATCATGGTAGACCCGGCTAAAATAGAAGCGATAACAAGTTGGGAACGTCCGAGGAACCCGACCGAGGTCCGAAGTTTCCTCGGCTTAGCAGGCTACTACCGACGGTTCATTCAGAACTTCTCGAGGATGGCGCTCCCAATGACGAAATTAACTAAAAAGGATGCTAAGTTTGCGTGGGGAAATGAGCAAGAAGAGGCCTTCCAGAGCCTTAAACGAGAGTTGACCCAAGCACCAGTCTTAACCCTCCTGGAGGGCACCGATGACTTGGTGGTATACTCTGATGCGTCACTGAAGGGTCTCGGTTGTGTTTTAATGCAACGGGGCAGAGTAATAGAGTATGCTTCTAGACAGTTGAAGAAACATGAGTCGAACTACCCCACCCACGACTTGGAACTTGCGGCCGTGATTTTCGCATTGAAGATATGGAGGCATTACCTTTATGGTGTAAAATGCACTATCTACACGGATCATAAAAGCCTTAAGTACTTCTTCGAACAAAAGGAGTTAAACATGAGGCAAAGGCGGTGGTTGGAAACGATAACGGACTATGATTGTGAAATCCATTACCACCCCGGGAAGGCCAATGTGGTAGCCGATGCCTTGAGTCGAAAAGGGGACTATGCCCCGATCAAGGTACGGTCAATGAAGATGGTGGTGACTTCGGATTTGATCACCAAGATCAAAGAGGCACAAATTGAAGCCATCAAAGGGGAAAATTTGAAGAAAGAAAGAATTGTGGGCCAAGTGAAAAACTTGGTGGAAGAGAGTAGCGGAATTAGGACTCGATTCGGTCGGATCTGGGTTCCTAACACTTGCAATGTGAAAATACTTCTTCTAGATGCGGCCCATAAGTCCCGATATTCGGTACACCCCGGAGCGACCAAGATGTATCATGACTTGAAACGTGACTATTGGTGGCCCGGCATGAAGCGGGACATAATCAGATACGTGAGTAAGTGCCTAACTTGCATGCAAGTTAAGGCCGAGCATCAGAAACCCTACGGGAAATTGCAACCGTTGGACATACCAGAATGGAAATGGGAGCATATCACCATGGATTTGCTAACCAAATTGCCAAAAACGGTTAGGGGTCACGACGCGATTTGGGTAGTGGTAGATAGACTTACAAAAAGTGCCCATTTCATACCTATCTGCGAGACCTACACTTCGGAAAAGATGGCTGATGTTTATGTGAAGGAGATAGTGTCCCGACACGGTATACCGGTATCCATTGTGTCGGATCGGGACACTCGATTTACCTCCCAGTTTTGGAGAGACTTCCAAACCAAAATGGGCACAAGATTACTGTTGAGCACGGCATACCATCCCCAAACGGATGGGCAGAGCGAGAGGACGATCCAAACCCTCGAAGACATGCTTAGAGCGTGCGTGATCGATTTTGGCGGGAGTTGGGATCGTCACCTTCCTCTCGTGGAGTTTTCATATAATAATAGCTACCATGCTAGCATAGGGATGCCCCCGTATGAGATGCTTTATGGTAGGAAATGTAGAACACCCGTGTGTTGGGGTGAAGTGGGCCAACGAGAGCTTGCAAGCAAGGATGTGGTCGATTTGACGTCCCGAAAGATTGACATAATAAGGGCAAGGCTTAAGGCAGCTCAAGATCGGCAAAAAGCGTATGCCGACAAAAGAAGGAGGCCCATTGAGTTTCAAGTGGGTGACCTTGTAATGTTGAAGGTGTCCCCGTGGAAGGGCATCATACGGTTCCGTAAACGTGGTAAGCTAAGTCCTAGGTTCATCGGACCGTTTAGGATATTGGCTAGAGTGGGAGAAGTGGCATATCAACTCGAGTTGCCGGAAGAATTAAGTGCCATACATAACACTTTCCATGTGTCCTACTTGCGAAAGTGCCTAGCCGACGAAAGTGCGTACGTGCCACTTGAAGATTTAGTAATCGATGACAAATTAAATTATGTGGAAACACCTATTGCGATCTTGGATCACAAGGTGAAAAAGTTGAGAAACAAGGAGTTGAGCCAAGTGTTGGTCAAGTGGGAGCATCGGAAGGGCTCGGACCTAACTTGGGAGCTAGAGGAAGACATGCGGCTATACTATCCTCACCTATTTGGTACGTGATTTCGTTTCGGGGACGAAACTCCCCTAAGGGGGGTGGAGTTGTAACATCCCAATTTTTATTATACAAGATATTTCAGTTAACGTTTAGCCGAGTCTTGTAATGTGACTAAATTGTTCCTTAAATATGATAGTACTTGCCATGTTATAGAAAACTGGGGGTTTAGTGGGTAAATTATAAGGTTTGGTTGTAATTTAATCAAAACCTATTGTTGAGGGGCCAGAATTGTAAAATGGATAAATTAGATCAAACAAAAAGGAGGAGGAGGAGGGGGATCGTGAATCACGACCTGCGACCCCAGCTCCTCTCCTCCATCACCTAAAACTCGAAATTCTGCTCCTAGAAGAGTCAAGCTGCGAAATTAAGGCCACAAATTGGAAATCTGAAGTGAATTCATCCTCTAGAACTAATCTTGTATCAAGTAAGTCAAACCCCATCTAGTTGCATGTATGAATGTTGGCACATTGGGGCTCAAATCTGTGAAATCAGTGTTGATTCATAATCCTAAGATGTTAGGAATGTTGCATGTTGTCCAGAGAATCAAATAGACTAGTAAATGGTCTAGTAGTCACCAATTTCCCTACTTGAACTTGCATGTTGCTAAACACCATGGATGACCTAGAAATTTATCTCAATCATGAGCAGTGGAACTTGATATTGACTGATTATGTTGATAGATGATAATTTGATGATGGGTTTGTGGTGTGATCACCCAACTCTTGCTAATTTGGTAAGTAGAGGATCTTGGGAATGAATTGAATGTAGGTAGCAAATAATGAACACCACGTGCTCGATGAAATGCCTAGGTGACACCACCTACATGTGGCAAAGCCACCAAATTATCATGATTCTTGCTTAGTTGATCATATTATGTGTACATGCTAAATTTGATGTTCTTATGCAAGAAATGCCATATGTGAATCGCTTCACCCGTTTGGAAGTTGTAATGTGAAACAATAGCTAGGGTGGTGAACTTCTTAATAATCATGTGTTTGTGCAAATGAGATTTTGTTATATGAAACGTGATAGCATGTTAATTAGTACATGAACATGTAATATTAACAAGCACCATGACAAATGGGTCGATTTGATCTTGGTAATAGAGTCCTAATAATGTGATGGACTCCATAGGTAATCAAGGAGAAGGAGGTGATCAACCGGGCCACGCCGGAGGTAACGGAAGCTCAAGCTCTCGAGGTAATGTATTCTTACTCCCAAGGTAGTTACGCTTGAATCTAGCTTATTTCATTGTGAAGTAACGCAATAGAAGCTTGGGCCAAGTGCATACTTGTGCATGCTAAAGGCTTGTAGAAGTCATAGTGTGCCAAGGGGTTGCACGCCCATTGTTTTACTTCGTATTAGTATGTGAGGTCCTCCAATTGCCACGTTCGCCACAAGGGTTCATAGGAGCCTAGGCTATGGCTAACCGGGGGCTAAGAGCGTCATAGGGCCCTTGATGAGTTCACCAAGTGGTGTGGTTACCCATGGTTCGATGGAATCTAAGGTGAGGTGCAAAACACCGTTGGTGGCTACATGGGATCCCCCATGATGCGAATCACATCTTCTAGTGGTATGGGTAGGAATACACGGGTTGAACAGATCCTTGTTGAGTGAATTTGGCTATGGTATGCCAATGTAGAGCTAAAGTGCGAAAATGGCTAATAACGGGTCAAACGGGTTGGATTTCGGTAAGAAACCGGTATGTGATAATGTTTCGCGCTTAGTACTTGATATATGAAATATTAATCCCGGTGGGAGTATTGATTTTAGATGTTTGCAGGTCCTACGGGAGAACTGGGTACACCCCACATAAGTTTCGTGTTAAAAATACATGAAAATGGGGCATTATGACCTGTAGCCACCGTAGCTTACGGTGCCACCGTAGCTTACGGTGGCCACAGGATTAAAACTGCACCGTAGGTCAGCATCTGGCCACCGTAAGGTAGCCAGGGGCCACCGTAGCTTACGGTCCCACCGTAGCTTACGGTGGACCCCCATTTTCCAACTTATTTAATTGTTGTTTTAATTCATTCTAAGGTCTCCCGCTCGATTCAATTGTGTTATATGAGTACTAACCTCGTTGGGAAATGCAGGGAAACGACCAATGTAGCTGGATGTCCTATGGAAGCTCAAGAACCGAACGCTTGTCGAAGATTTTGGTGGTTATTAGGATAAGATTTGACCTTTTGTAAATGTGGTTGGCAAATTGTATTAGTTCGTCAAAATGTCAATTAGTAGTCTGATTTGGGTTAACTGACCTATAGTCACCACTTAACTTTGGAAAATTTTCTGGGACCAAACGTTGTCGTTAAATGTTAACTGTTTTGGACACGAATCTAAACTCGGGTGTTACAACCGCTCGCGGTATGGTCCAACTGGAATCGCACCGTCTTCAAGCCCGCGCCACCCCTGCCGCCCTTCTCGCCAACCGCAACTCTGCCGCAACCCCCCCTCCGCCACAAAACAGGCCTCCCGATCAGCAACCCCGCCAACCCGAGCCTCAATACCGTCCTTACTTTGACCCGAACCAACAGCACCGGGGCCGTGGTCGCGGTCGGTTTTCCGGCTACCGAAACTCTGGCCGAGGCCGTGGCCGTGGTGGCCGCCAACCATACTTTAACCCAACCCAGCCATACCTAAATACCTCTTACCCCTACCAACAACAACCCGCTCCCTCAACCTACAACCCGCCGGCCCAAAACTACAACCAACCACCGCCGGCCCCTTACCCAACCCAAAACCCCAATGCCACTTACCCATCGGCCCAAAACTATCCCTACCCACCCACGGCCCAACAACAACCCCCTCAAACCCAACCCTATTACCCAGCCGGCCCAAGTTACCCTTCTCCTCAAAACGGTGCGGTTCTCAATGCTTTAAATCCAGATGACATTGGCGTGGCGATGCAAACCACTAACTTGACTTATCAGGACCCGGCATGGTACTTGGACTCGGGAGCTTCCAACCACATCACTGCAAATCCAGGTAACATACTAACCCCAGTGGGATTACCTACAACGCCTATATTCGTTGGGAATGGTCAACGTTTACCAATTTTAGGATCCGGTAACGGTCTTTATTCCGTGCCTAACAAAACCTTTTTCCTACAAAACATCCAACATTCCCCACAAGTTCTTAAAAACATTTTATCTGTTCGTCAATTTACAAAAGATAATAATGTTTCAATTGAATTTGACCCACACGGTTTTTCCTTGAAGGACCTTCAGAGTGGCAACCTCCTTTCACGCCACAATAGCACGGGGGACTTATATCCATTAACTGCTCCGGCTACCATCAACATCTCGGTTTCTCAGGCACCATGGCACAACCGTTTGGGTCATCCAGGCGGAACTATCCTTGATTTTTTGTCTCGTCATTTTCTTATTCGATGTAATAAACACGAGTCATCTTTAGTATGCTCGTCTTGTCAACTTGCAAACAGTAAACGGTTGTCTTTTGTTGATTCAAATTCTATTACTTATGCACCATTTGATATCGTTCATTGTGATTTGTGGACCTCCCCCGTCCTAAGTAATAATGGTTACAAATATTATATGGTCCTAATTGATAATTTGACTCAATACGTGTGGGTCTATCCGCTGAAATTCAAGTCCGAAACCTTCACCAACTTTGTTAAATTTCATCGCCTCATTCACACTCAATTTAACCGTAAAATCAAAAATTTTCAATGTGATATTGGGGGCGAATTTGATAACAACGAATTCAAAAATTTCGCCGACACTCACGGCCTAACCTTTCGCTTTTCATGTCCCCAAACCTCTCAGCAAAACGGTAAGGCTGAGCGGATGATTCGGCGCATTAATGACATCATCCGCGCGCTATTGATTCACGGCCATGTGCCACCTACATATTGGGTAGAAGCCTTACACGCCGCCACTCACCTTCACAATATCCTTCCTTCTAAGCGGCTCAACTTTCAATCGCCCGCTTTTTGCCTTTACAATCGCCATCCCTCTTACGATCATCTCCGCGTTTTTGGTTGTGCGTGTTACCCAAATTTATCAGCCACTCAACCGCACAAACTGGCCCCTCGGTCAGTTCGTTGCATTTTTTTGGGGTATCCCGCTAATTTCCGCGGGTACCGATGCCTGGATCCGACCACTGGCCGAGTACACATATCTCGCCATGTGATTTTTGACGAGCAATCATTTCCGTTTTCTGATCCGCCTACTCCTCACACATACGAGTTTCTGGATGACCCTCTCCACCCGGCACACCACATTCATTACTCTGTCCCACCTCCGTCCAGCCACACCCCCACTGCCGCAAACCCTCCCAACCCCCCATCCGGTCCCAACAGCCCTCCCCCTTCGGCCCATCCAGTCAATATCTTTCAGACGCGACTTATTTAGACCCCTGATAAAAAACTAGATGAAGAATCAGCATTAAACTGGCAGTTTGGATCGGTGCCTAACGGGTTTGTCCTCAAACCGGTTTTGATATTCGGTTCAGGTCGGTTTAAAAATCGGTTCCGATTTGTAAAAACGGGCTTTTTCATCTCTAAAGGGGCAACTTAAACAGGCTGTATTGGGCTGGCCCGTGGGTAGTGCTGGGCCTGGTACTAAAATGATCAATCCTACGTGTCAACCATTGCTGACGTGGCATCATATAATTCGACGGAACAAGCATATCGTTCTTACATACTATATGCATTTGATTATTTCTCCTACTTCCTGTTTCTAGTGAAACTGTGAAAGTAAAAAACCTGCGATTTACGCAAAACTCGAAAAAAAGCGCGCGAACCGCCATTAACGATGCCGGAGCTTCCAGAGGTGGAGGCTGCTCGAAGAGCGATTGAAGAAAACTGTATCGGAAAGAAGATTAAGCGATCTGTTGTCGCGGATGATTCTAAAGTAATCGACGGTGTTTCACGTTCCGAATTTGAAGCCTCTGTCACCGGCAAAACAATCGTCGCAGCTCACCGGAAGGGGAAGAACATGTGGATCCAGCTCGATTCGCCTCCCTTTCCGTCGTTCCAGTTCGGTGAGTATTTATTCATCGTCCGCCCAATTTTACAAACCCTAGAAACGGTAACTAATTGCCGTCTCGTTTTTAACATTTAACTTACATTTTCACAAGCGCATTGTTATATTGTATCTGTAAACAATGAGAATTTGTATCAACGAGATGTATGAATCGGAGATTCGCTGTTATAGATGTAAATAACTAACTCGGTTTTTTCGGCCAGTTGAAGGCTGAATGCTTACATATTTGTTATTGTGTTTGGCTCTGTTTCAGGAATGGCGGGTGCTATATACATCAAAGGTGTTGCTGTAACCAAGTATAAAAGGTAGTAATTATTTTTTGTTTAAACTAGGGCTTGCTTACTTGCTTAAACATAAATTTATGAGTTAAGTTGTAATGGAAGTCCAAAACATTGAAGTGCACTGGTTTGGGACAAAGTTTGAAGTATATAGTTTTTCTCTGAGTTACATTAGTTTATTACATTTTGCCTGGGTGAAATCTCAGACGTTTCATCCTGTAGAAACACAATGTTTCGATATATTACGAGGGTCGAAAGCTAAGAAGGTCTAATAGGTATTTCTCCCAATGCATGGGTTGAAATCAGGGATTCCGACCCATTCATAGGTCGACAGTTCTGTTCTATACTATAATCATAACAGGCTCCTTTTTTGCATGCATATCAGTCCCAAAAACAGTGAAAAAGGGATTATAGAACTCACTTTACTGCTAAGATGATTAAAACTTCAACTTTTCTTTTAAATTCTTCGGCCGAAACCCAAAAGATGAGATAATCGGCTAAACTCTTCATATCCAATCTCATCAAAACGGTACTAAGATTAAAAAACCGAACTCCATGATAAGGGATGATGGATTCAGGGTTGAACCTTTCCTCAAAATGGATTCAACCATTTGAAACTATGCTCTTCTTCTCTTTTCGATTTCTCTCAGCCGCAACCCCCACACACACACACAAAGGGGAAATGTGAGAATGATAAGGGAGGGGGCAATGCATACGGGATATACCCATTTATGGTAATTAATTTTTTTTTAGCATTTTACCCCTTTGATTCTTCCTCTTCTTATATTCACAATCTCACCCCCAAACTTTATAAAGTTCGTAGAAATTGGGATGTCACATTAATAGCTAAAGAGATTTGACACTTTGCTGATACCCAAACTCTCTTGTTGCTTACAGGTCTGCAGTTAATGATACAGATGAGTGGCCTTCTAAATATTCCAAGTTATTTCTAGAAGTAAGTCTGAATACCTCTTTTTACACAAGTAATTCCATTTGCTTGCAATCTTTATGATTACCACTTGGAAGATGCTGATGTTTGTTTTCTCTTTACTTTCTTGTTTGATCTTTAATATCAGCTAGATGATGGATTGGAGCTATCCTTTACTGACAAGAGGCGATTTGCAAAAGTCCGCTTACTTAAAAATGTACGATGATACTAGTTTACACACATATCACTCAGTTCTAAAAGCATGCCTCAGGAGTGTGAGTAGGAAGCTGATATGTATAAACAAGACTACTAGATAAATGACTTATATGTTGATGGCGTCTTGGCCTAGTGGCAGCAGATGTTTATCCCCACCAAAGTGGTGCAGGTTTGAGTCCCACAAAGTGGGCACTAGGTGGATTTTTGTGTGTGTGTGTATGTTAAAAACAAGATGGAGCTTTTGGTTGTATATAGAGCAACAACAGCGTATGTGAAGCTCGGCTTTCGGGGACCTAAATGTCTCGTAGTGCCTCGTGTTTTTAAAACCAAGATATTAAATATTTTTTTTAGTTTAGTACATGGGAGAAATTTTAATGCTTATGATGATTTAATGACAGCCGGCTATTGTTCCCCCGATATCTGAACTTGGTCCAGATGCCTTACTGGAACTGATGGCAGAAGATGAACTATTTAAATCACTGAGCAAGAAGAAGATCGCCATAAAGGCTCTCTTGCTCGATCAGGTTGCGACTATGTCTGATTCATATCGATCATGTAGTTCCTACATGACATTAAATTTTTAATTATGTTTTCATCTTGGCAGAGCTTTATCTCAGGTGTTGGCAATTGGATTGCAGATGAAGTGCTATATCAGGTCGGCTATGTGTTCCCTAAAGCTTATATATTGAACAAAATATCCTTTTTTCCCTTCTGTTTTCAAGCTATTTTAATAGGTGGCAATATTAACCAATTATATATGGGCTGGCTTAGTCCAAAGTTATGCTGTTTTAGTATAACGCCCTTATGCGTCTTCTATCTTTAATTTGTGTTTTATTGGTATCCCTGCTTTACAGTTGCATGACTTCATCTAACATTCATTTTATTTCCTGTCACATTTCATTTTTTTCTTCATCTCCCACCTAACGCTAATTTTTTATTGTTACGTAATAATTAATTTATCTTCAGGCAAAAATTCATCCACTACAAAGTGCTGCCAGCATTCCCAAAGAAGGATGTGCCGCACTGCACAAATCCCTTAAAGAGGTGTGTTAACAATTATTTTCAGCTTTATTTTTAGTTTTTAAACAAATAGGTGACAATTTCGACCCGTTTACTTTTGAGTGGGCCTATTCTGTTGTTTTTTATTTAATGGGTCAATCAGGTTATTAAATGATTTAGCTTGAAAGCATCTCCAATGTCCACACCGTAATCTTACACTAAATTACTGTAAAAGGTAATATGTTAAGAATATAGTGTGTAAGATATGTATAATGTACACAATGGATATGCTCTAAATGAAACGAGTCAACGGGCCAAAAGTTGCCCAAACTTTATTTAGACAAACAAGTATTATTTGGTTGACCCAATCCGTTTGATCCACCCTTTTTGCCACCTCTACTGTTAACCTATCTAGTTTACAGTCAATTTGGAGGACAATATTTGTAGGTTATACAGCAATCAGTTGAAGTTGATGCTGACAGCAGTCGTTTTCCTGTTGATTGGTTATTTCATTCTAGATGGGGCAAAAAACCTGGAAAAATAAACGGTAAGATTGTATTTTGACCAACACTCATTATATTTACAGGTCATTGAGCAAGCTGTTGAAGTTGGGGCTGATAGTAGCCGGTTTCCTAGTAACTGGATTTTCCATTCTAGAGAAAAGAAGCCTGGAAAGGCTTTTGTTGATGGTTTGGCTCTTTGACTGTTCTTTTTATATCACCTTATGGGACATCTGATTGTTATAGATGTGACCATTGCGACACCTTTATTTCTGAAAGGTTGATTTGGGTTGTGCTTTATCTCAAGCCGGTCAAATAAAAAATATAACCTAAATGGGGAATGGGTCAAGCGGGTTGAAAGTCTCACAAAGTTGATATTTAACTGAATATTCATAAACGGTTAAGGTTTCCAACTAAATCTACCATTCTACCCAAATGAGAAGCACCATGTTCTTGCTACCCCAGAACCTTTAGATATATTGTCTGAAACAAAAAGTTTGTAATTCATGGCAGGAAAGACGATTGACTTTATCACTGCTGGAGGCAGGGTACGTCTCTCTGGAATCGGTTTTACTTTTTAATGATATTTTGATCGAATATTTAAAGATATGTTTGTTTGTTTTCTTTGGTTTGAGTTGATAGACAACTGCATACGTACCCGAGTTACAAAAGCTAAGCGGAGACCAAGCAGTCAAAGCGGCAGTCAAACCGCAGAAGAAGTCTGGCAATAAGAAGAGCAATG
Organism: Deinandra increscens subsp. villosa; assembly: GCA_039602395.1. NCBI lineage: Eukaryota > Viridiplantae > Streptophyta > Magnoliopsida > Asterales > Asteraceae > Deinandra > Deinandra increscens. The sequence goes on from JBCNJP010000016.1 coordinate 12,031,461, forward strand.
ATGAAGCAGAAAGTGAGGGAGAAGAGGTTGCCAAACTAAAAGCGAAGAAAACAACCCAAAGTAAAGCTAAGAAGCCTCCTGCAAAACGCGAGCCTGACACAAGCGATAACGATGATGACAAGCAGGAAAAACCCGCCGCTGGAAAAAAGTCAAAGGGTAGTTCTGGAAATAAAAAGTCAACTGCAAGAAAGAAGGCAGAGGAAAGCGAGGGCGATTATGGTGATGAGGATGAGGTGAAGGGGGAAAAGGAGGTTGCGAAGAAAGTGCAGACCCGCAAGAGGGCAAAATAATTAAGTGTATCGGTTTTTAGTTTGGGAAAAACATGTGAAAGGGCGAATGGGCAAGTGTTTGACCCCAATTTTTTGTAACCGTTATGTGTGTTGCCAGCTAACGAACTTGTAACCTTGTTTTTTTGTATATCTGGGCCGGCTGGTGTCGTACGATGATTGTTTCCAGGTGTCCTACTATAGATACGCTAGGTGACATTATCTTACAAATCATTAGGTCATATAAGAATATGAAAAACGGTTATACAGGTTACATGACTTTGTTAGTTTTGTGTATAGCAACACCAATACACGATTCACTTAGGTTACCTCATATAGGACGAATGATTCTACAAACACCGGTCCATATAATTTTATACAACCTGTATTGAAAAACCACTTTCATATATGACAAATATAACATTATAAACATCTCATACAATCTTTTATAATATTACTTGTATGAAGTGTCTTGTAATACGCTTGTATGAAGTATCTATGATTAAGTGATGTCCGGATAGTGGGAAAGTGATGTATTTTAATTCAAACATAGCCTGCAAAATTTGAATATTGTTTCGAGGTAATTTTATACACGATAAAAGAAACTAAAAATATACATTTAAAATAACTAATGTTTTATATGTATAACTTATAATGTAGTCATTATGTTTCTTTATTTTTCTTTCTAAAAAACAAGTAATGGGGAATACACACCCGCTTAATCCTACATTAAAATCTACAACATTACTCATCATGAGATTCAAACTCTTAACCTGATGATAAAAGACATTATAATCCATAAGACATCATATATGAGATTTCATGGAATTGTAGGCTTTCATTTGCTTTGCAACAAGACATCATATATAAATATATAATAAATGTGAATGCTATACAGTATACAGTGTACTAATCTGTGAATCACTTGCAAAACAACCTTCAGTAAATATCAGGTGAAATGTACCGTTGGTCCGTGATCAAAGAAAGTATTTCAGAGCATCAACAACTTTCTCAGGCCTGAAATGAGTTTAATCTATTATTAGAGCTACGCTAATGTACTGTACCTGCACATACGTTATTGATGTGAATTTTGTGAAGAGAATTGCAGTGGCAGATTGACAGATTGGCAGATGGCTGGGTTGGGCAAGTTGGGTAACGAATCAAATTGGTTCGGGTCAAAATATACAACTTTACGTTATCGACTTTCTGGTCAAACTTTTTTTATTTTGTTATATATAACTTTTATGTACAGTGATCCGTTACGGAAGATTGTTTAGAACGTGACCAACAATTTTTTCGTTTAATTAAATAAAAGAAAACAGCAGACCTCTCAATCGTTACTCAAACATTTAGGGGGCCAAGGTGAAGAAAAAACCGGGGCCTTTAAATGTAATTGTTATAAGCAATGGCGGATCTATGCTCTTTTTTTTGTGAGTGAGGGTAAAATATGGGTCGCTAAAGTAGGATTAGACTAAGTATGTAAAAAAAAATTACGGTCTAGGATTGGTCATTTTTAGGACAAAAAACATAGATTTGATCATGTATATAGTTTATATATTTATTTTTTAAATTAGGGGTTCAATAATGAAGGCCCTAACCCCTGCACTTGATTTCCTGAAACCTCACTTAGAGGAAGGCAAGATTTGAACCATTCAAATCTTGCTTCCACTGTGCCTAATCTTGTACGTTAGCAGGGTATTGATGGGTCAAGTGAGTTTCTGGTAACGGTTCTCGTGGTTAAAAGAGAAACAAAAAGAAAATAAAAACTGAATTAACCCATTTACGTATAAGTAGAACAGTGTTTAAATAAATTACCAGTCCTCCTGAGGCATATGACCAGCCCCTTCGATTAACTTCAGAGTAACCGCAGCTGGGTTTCCTTTTTTGAACTCCTCCGCAATTGACTGAGGAAGATATTTGTCGGATATACCCCACGCAACTAATATCGGTGCATCCCACCTGTACCAAAAAGCAATTTTTTTATAATTTCAAAATACATGAAAAATGAAAACATTCTAATTAATTGTCATCTTGAAGAAACTAAGGACCACATTTTAATTAATTGTCAGGTGGCTGCTCATGTTTGGGGGTCCATTTTAAGTTGGTGCAAGGCCCCTGCGACTTCGTTCAATTCGGTCAAGGAGGTGGTTCATTGTTACATCCCTTGGAGCAATGAAAGGGGTTATAAGAAGATTTTTTTATGGGATCATTCTGGGGACTTTGTGGTGCATTTAGAAGAACCGGAATGATTTTATCTTTAATGGAGGCAAAAAAAGGGCGGATGACATTGTGAAAGGCATAAACTCGGCGACTTTCTTTTGGTTTAAACATAGAGGTAAGATGAAACATCTAGATGGGATAAGTTGGTGCTGTTTTCCGTATTTTTCTCAAATGTAACCTAGCTTCTTGCTAGCTCTTTTTAATGAAAGTTGGCAGTTAAAAAAAAATGAAAAATGAAAAACTAAAAAAGAAAATAGCATCTGTAGAGTTAAATCCTGCACAGTTAAATCCTGGACAAAAAAAGTATCATGATTCTGTTTCTTATGCATTTTTGTTAAGGAACAGATCCCGATTTTTTGTTCAGGGCTTTATTTACAAAATATAGGAAAGTAAGATGGGTTTACCTGACAAAAGCACATAGTTTAAAGAACAATCTGGGGAAGTATAATGGGTTTTTGTAACAACTTCAATAAAATAATATACTACAGTTTTTAGAAAGGCTAACTCACACGCCCACTAAGCCTACTCCTAAATATACATAGCTGTCTTCTATGGACTAGAATCCTAAACCACTTGGGGGAACACCTTTAGTACACTCCTTAGTGCTGCTAAGTTACAAACCCTTTGCTAAATATAATAATACTTGGATATTTAAAATATAGTTTTACCTCCCGGACGCAAAGCCATCAGCTATCTGGCTTGAAGTTCCTCTGAAGTTGGCGGTTTTGGTAGCTTCAAGCAAAGCTAAAACATTAAAAAAACAATTAGACTTGGATGATTAATTCTGTCTACATTGCCATACTTGACCTTGATGCAATCATTTTCAAGAAACAATTAAAAAGATTTTCTTGATATATGGAGTATTTGGTTAATATGACTTTGTAATCAATCACATTTAACCAACCAATAATTATAAAATTCGCTAAAAGAAACAAAAGCGTTTGTCGATCGATCTGAAAATCACAATCACCCATATTGATCAAAACTATACGAGGTGGCATTCATAACCCATTCATCTAATACTGGATTGATTTTGGAAAAAAACAATTTGGGCCGACTACTTAAGCGAGTCAAAATAGGTCACTCTTAAAACACTTGCTAACTCAAAATGGGTTCAAATGGGCGAAAAATGCCCACAACCATCGCTGCCGCCGCCACAACCGTCAAAACGTCACCATCATTGCCGCTAACACCCATCACTACCAGCCGCCATAAAAGTAAATATAGCGGCTTGATACTTTTTTTTTGGAAGCGGCTGAACTCAAACCAACATTTTAGTCCTAACCTATTTACCCAAACCAAAGTTACGCTTGTTAAAACAACAGGTTTTGATCTGAACCTGTTTTAACCCAGCCCGTTTTGCTAGGCTTAATTAAAATCTATATTGACGGGTTACACAACATGATCAGCCTGCCCATCATGCCATCCCTAATGGAAGAAAAGAGAAGACAAATTTACGAACCAAATCCAGGTCCACCGCTTCTCAGATACGGTAGCCGATAAACATCAGCCTTTTCCACCTTCAGAACATAACTGTCACAAGGAACAGCATTGATAAGAAAAATATAACTCATCAGAAAGAATCCCAGCACTCTGATGAACTATTAATACATCTAATAAAAGTTAAGCCCGGTCCAAAAATTGTCAAAAGTGTTGATTTAGTATCATGTTGTGAAGCAACATTAGGGCTGCTCAAATAGTTCATGAGCTACATCTTCTCGCTTGAAAAAAAAAAACTCGCTTGAAGTTACCTCTAAAATAAATGAGTCGAGTTGTATAAATTTCGAGAAGAAATGAGCTCAGTCGCTCAAGTGAAGGAAGCCATGTAAGAAGCCCGACTTTAAAAAAACAATTCACAAGCCTTTCTTTGTTGTACATCTATCCATATGTGGAAGAAATATTAATTTTGGTTGTATATCTATCCATATGTGCAAAAAATACAATATTTCAAAAAACATACAAGCTGCCCAAGCTCGAATTGAAGTTGGCGTGGCTCACTTGTTAAGCAGCACTAAGCAACATTCGTAAATCTTGACATCACGTGTTTTACACAATTTTTAACATAACTTTCACTTGCTCAAATATGCTAAAACTAAACAGATCACTCACCCAACTTAGTTTTGCATATTTTAGCCTTTTGAAAACACACAAAATTAAGTTCATAGAATATAAATGCACTATTGGATACGTACGCGCTACCTGCTTCAATAAATCGCTCAGCCATTATCGCATTTTGGCAAGTGAATTCACCAAGCAGTGGAATTCTGTAAGTAAATAGGAGACATAATTAGAATGTTAGTGTTCATATTTAATGGGCCTTTTATTTACTAGTGTTTCAAAGGTAAGATGAACATGATGGAAGGTATGGTTAGTATGAATCACGATGCATGTTATAATAAATGATATATATACTAATGCTACATAAGTAAAATAAAACAACTCCCGCAGCATTTTAACCTGAGTTGTTGAAACAGTCCTGGGATAGGAGATGAAGCTGTCAAAGGAGTGTTCAATGTTACAAGCTTTGATATTCTGCTGGGATTTTTTAAGGCCCAAGTTAAACCATAGGAGCCTACAAGAAATCCCTAAAATAAGAGTGAAGGACCTTTAGATGTGCTTTTCATATACACTAACATATAGGTAAGGAGTTAGTGAGGAAGTCATATGAAATAAAGAAAATACAACTCATTAAGAATATCAGAAAATAGAAACACGGTTAAAATATTACAACTACAAACAAAATAATCTTGTTTGATACTTTCTGATAACGGTCTTATTAGGATATTATTTGAATGACTAGTCTTTTCAGATGATGAGTGGTCATTATCTAAATAATATCACGCAGTCGACCACTGTCATGTAGACCATTCAAATTATACTATATAATGGTCGGAATATGTTTCTAAACCATTCTCTTATCACAACATGACATTGGTGGACGGTTTACTGATATGACATGTAAAGAATGGTTTACAAACAAAATAAGACTATTACCTGTTAACTTTATGCCAAATATTACCGGGCTATGTATCCATTTTGAGTAGATACAAGGAACCTATGGTTAATTAAATTGGAAAGACGTGGCATGCATGAAGGTATATTTTGTTATGCATAGTGTGTAAAAAAAAATATTGGCCTTGTTTGATTAAAACTAAGGAAATTGTCGCTTACTCAAACAAATGAACAGAGATTTCTTGATAATTTCTTAACTAGTATGTGCAGCAGGCCGTTCCTTGTTATAGTGACTTATAAAAATACAAACAAGTAGGAACTTAAAGAAATTTCATATTCACATATGTAACGTGACTAGATCAACATGTGAAATTAGATCAAACCTGAACCACTAGTGAGAAAGGGGATTTGATCTCCAAGACATCGAGCAATTTATCAAGTTGTTCATGGTATTCCGCTTCTGTCAACAATAATTTGGTTTCCGTTACAAAAAGGAAAAGAATAATTTGGTTAGAATTCTGACATCTCATATCAATGTTTTCATAACTGGACCTGTCACCGAACAGCGGTCGAACTGGTTTAAAAAACTGGATGACTTTATAGATAACTAAAACTCTGAATACACACACACACACACACACATATATATATATATATAACTAATCTAAAATAAAATATGAAACTGCTTTATCTTTTGGTGAATGACAATGTTTAAATGAAGTCTAGAATAAACAAAATATAAAGCCTAAAATAGTAAATTAGTCAGGAAATAAGATTTTGCTAGGAAACAAAACTTTAAAAAATTGAAATCCATTCTGACTGGTAGCTGGCCATTTCAAATAAAGGTAGTAGAAATAGACTTAACCCGACGGGTTATGTACCCGGCGGCCGGTTCGGTTTTGACAAAATTGCAGCATACAATATGAATTTATGTTCAAATATTCATTTTCCTGCAAAATATTACACACCAGTGTAGTCAAAGCCATATCCTTTATACGGCTTATCACTGAAACCAAATCCTATCCAATCAGGTGCGAAACAATGAAAACCAGCATCTGCCATCTAAACTTTAATATGAAAAGGGTTAATACCTTAAAAAAGCCACTACACTTTGTTATTTTTCATGGAAAAGTCACCCAACCTAATTTTGATATATTAAAGTCCCTAAATTTGTAAAAGATACACGAATAAGTCACTAAAGTCACCCAACCTAATAGTGACTTGTTAACTCTTAACTCTTAAGTTGGCCAAAATGTAATATGGTATTCAACATTTTTTTTGCAAAACCAAATCTATACTATCTTATTTTGACCAATTTAAGATTTAACTATTCATTTAAAAAGATTCAAAAGTACCTGCATTTTAAATGAGTTTAGGGACTTTACTATACAAAAACTAGTTAGTGACTTTTCTGTATCTTTTACAAGTTAAGGGACTTTAATATAACAATATTAAGTTGAGAGACTCTTCGTGAGTAATCACACATTTACATGGAAGAATCAGAAACAGAACCTGAGACATCACAACACGATAACTGTATGACTGTGTTGGAGCACCATGGAGGAAAACAATAGTTCCACGTGGACCAAGCCGAGCATCAGATGTACCTGTAAGATTCAAAATTAGAATACCAGGAATATTATAAAAATAATTTTTTTTCAACAATTTGTACCTGTTTCTCTCACAAACCATGTAAAGCCTCCAGATTTGATGTAAGAACCATATTCCTTTCCCTTATCTTCTATTCTCTATACAATCATAATTACAGACTTTTAACATAAGTTGTAGCCTCTTTGCTGAAATAGATCACTTGTAAGAGATCACATTATGAAGAAAAGCAGCCAATGTTAATTAATATACAATATCCGAGGCCAGTGAAGTAAAGACCAAGACTGCAGCAATTTAATGACTTATTTGATCATGTACACATTCTTATCCTCGTGTTAACTGTAGGTTACAGGTTTCCGGACAAACTTTCTGAATCGTGTGTTAACTTCCAGACTGAAGGTTTCGATCAGTCGGATATCATAAACTTAAGTACTTGTATATGTGTTTCCGTTAAGAGTCTCTAATCCAAAAACTAGAACCATCACATTGTTTGGTCGAAACAACACAATGCTTTATGAAATAGTGCATCAGTTGGTAGTTAATTCGGCTGGTGTAAACAGATTCGCTTGTTGGCCTGGCAGGTAATTCTGGTAATCAGTAAATGAAACGTTTTAGCGGTGGCCGCTGGCTGCCCCCAGACCGCTCCACAGGTGGCAAATGTTTCCCTTTGGAATCCGCAGGGGGGGGGGGGTATCCCCTTGACCTCAGTTGTTTACCGAAACAGGAAATCAGATTAGTCTCGAATGAGGATCCTAATTACCTATAACTATCACGCTAAAATCACTATAAATAATTCAATCAAGTGCTCACATAAAAACAGATTTCACCAAATTTACACGGCAGTGTAAGCAAATGACAGATCATTAGCAGGAGGCTCACTTTTGATAGATCATATAGGCACAATTTTTAACGGAATTACGTAAGTATCACAGTTCTGTTATTTTCCTATGTAAAATAGCCCTAATCTAAAAGCGTTAAGATCATTAACTCAGCAGAACACAAAACAGTAGGAATTAAGCTATAATTTCTAAATAATCGGAGAACATAAATGATAGTACACTGTACAGTAGACTAATCAGTGATAGATAATAGATTAGTGCTTACATAGAGCATCTGGCCAACGTTTCCGTCCTCCGCCGGAGCTTCAGGAAGTTGAATTGCGCTCCGGCTTGATGGATTATCCGTCACGAAACCGAAAGGATTGAACGACGGCGTTTCATCGTCCTTTTCGGACGCTTTTGCTACAAATTTTCGCGTGAGTGATAGCCTCCTCCTTGTGTTTGTTATGCTTGCGGCGGAGGTGGAGACGGCGACGGTGCGGCGTGTTACCGGCGGATGAGGAGTATGAGGTCGGAAAATTGAGCGGTGGAGAGGAGAGAGAGAGCGCCATGAACCACCCGTTACAGTTTGTTACCTTTCGCAACTTCAGTTTCTGTGAATCTAACTCATCACGCGCGCTTCGTATGATTTTCGCGTATATAATCTTTTTTCATTTTCTCATAAAAAATAATTTTTATTTCTTTATCATTTACTTTTTTTTAACAGCCAATTAACAATGCAGACCACCCGGGATAATTTCGATGTTTAAAAGAAATAAAAACATTTGTTTTCACCTTAACACTCAGTCAGCTAGTCTCCCATCGTTATCAATACCACTAAGACAAGTTTGTTTATAGCCATTTTCGTTCATATGCTTCGGAGGTTTTATTATTTTCATTTAAATTATATTTTTTCTTCTTAGTCTCCCGACCTTTATAAATCTTGTTAAAGTTAACTCCATCCAACTTTTTTTTGTTGTTGTTGTTAAATCCTCATTTGAGTAAATTATAAAGATAGTCCTTATGTATGGTTTTCAAAATTTAAAAACTACGAAAGTATGAATATAGTCCCCAACTTTCTATTTCTCTTCCATATAATTAGTCAATTAGTTTGAAGGGGCAATTATCATTAAATTATCCCGCACACTCCCACCTCCTTTGGCTAACACTAGAAACACTAACGACAATTTAAATGTGTCAAATTTACATAAGTGATCCCTTGAATTGTTTTCTTTACATTTTTATATTTTACTGGTAAGGGTATGTTGGTCATTTTACTTGAAACTTAACCGGAAAAGATTATATCAGTTAGTGGTCGAAAATTGATTGCTAGGGTAAAAGTAACGAAAACAACTTCGACACAACTCTTTGCTTCTCCCCGATTCTGCCGGTGCACCATTCCTCCGACGACCGGAAACCTCCTCCTCTCACCGACCTCAGATCTCCGCATTCAAGTACGCTTCCTTAATTACATCTTCTATTTTCTACTTCGCATTCTCACTCGTTAATTTGATCAGTTGCTAAATTTATATGTAACCTAGGGTAATTTTTCTGATTAATCAGTTGCTAATGCCTAATTTATGCTTTGTTAATTTGATCCGCATGAAAGTCTAAAACTATTACATAGCAGACTGAATACCAATCGAATATGCCTGAATTGGAAATCCAGCCTTATTTATGTTTCAGTAGTTTGCATATTCTATAGATGGAGTTTGTTGAGCTCAATTTGTGAGATGGAGATGTAGGGGCGGGTTCAATGTAGTGGGAAGGGGCTAGGCATCCTGTTTTAGTATGGCTGTCATAAAATGTATATATATTTTAAGGGGTTATGTCTAAGTGCGGGCATGATTGGCTGTTTTTTACAGTCAAGTGAGGGTAAGATTGACTGATTTTGAGGTATAAGTGCAGTAAGCTCCAACAAAAACCAAAAGTTTTCACTCTTTCTCCCTTTACTTTTTCTGAGATCTGCAAGATTAAACCATGTTTACTTGTGGACTGAACCATAAATCTTTTATTTCTATTTCTTTTTGAACTTCTTATTGCTAAAAGCGATGTATGTAAACTTATGCAATTTGAACGCTTCTGTTATTTGTCTTATAAAAAGATTGATTTTTTTAACGATAGATTGTTGTATTTCTTTGACATGGCCCACATTTTGCCCTCTAGTAAAATTTTCTTGTTCCGCCACTCTGTACATATGGAAAAGATTTGGGGAGTATGCTGTGGAATATATTGTTAAATTTTGCAATCTATAGGCGTTTACAGTTTGTTTTTTCAAGCATTGGTTTGTGTGTTTGGCTTAGAAAGTTGTATGCTTGTATACGTGCATCATGAAAATATTTTCACTGAAAATGAATGCAAATATCTGTGTGTGTTAAGCCAATCATTACAAGAATGGGGATTGGAATGCGTGAATGAGAGTGTTAAGGTCAATCTCTAGGGATATGCTTTTTGAAACCTGTTTAACTTCAGTTCCTGCTTATAGCATGCCAGAGGTCTCTCGGGGAGCAACCTATTTATCCCTTGGGACAAAGGTAAGGTGTACCCTCATCTCACCCTCTCTAGACCCTACCGCTGCATGGGATTTTGCTGTGTATGTGATACGGTCCTAGAGATAGATGAAGCAACTGGGTCTGAATGGGCGGGAGCAGAACTGGGTGACTTAGGCGGGTCCAAGAAATCAGGAATTGGAGGAGTGGGGTTGAATAGGGCAATTCAGCAATAAAAAATCATCTGACTGTTTTCTTTGAAATTCAGTCTCTATCAGTATGCTTGTTTGTTTATAATTGATAGTATGAATATATCTAATTAATAAGAGCAGGTTCCAAGTTAAGAACTTGAAATAGTTACCTCTTGTATAGTGAGATGAATGATGCTTAAATTCACATCTAACCTTTTAATTTGTTCTTAATTGAATGCTGTTTCCTTAACCCTGGTGATAAAATCTTTGGTGAATTTGGTGAGATTTTGCTGGGTTTGTTAGTATAAATGGTAATATGGTATGTTGATATTTCGTGTCAAAATAAGTTATAATAGTGATATTTTAGTTCTCATATATTTGCATAATTTTATAGTGGCTATGTTTTTTAAAACAAAATAATTAACTTTTGCTTTGCTTAGGTTAGTTCTCATTCAAGATGGAAGACAATTCTGGTAAAAGTGAAGAACTTCTTGAGGATGATGGTGGTGATCATGACATCAACAGTGAGCAAGTGTTTGAAATTGGAAATGATGACATGGAAACCGAGTCATTATTCAGGATTGAAGGTGACGACATGGAAAATGACAATGAGCTAGTCCTCGATATTGAAACTGACGATCAAGAAAATGACAGCCAGCAAGTTCTTGAGTTTGAAAATAACGATCTTGATGATAAAGACCAAATGCTCGAATTTGGATCAAAAGGTCATGATCCCACGGGTAGCCAAATGCTAGAGATTGAAACTAATAATCAAGACAAACACAATCTTCCACCAGTTGTGGGAATGGAATTTGATTCCTACGAAGATGCTTACAAATACTATAATTTATATGCTATAGCGCTCGGGTTTGCCATTAGAGTAAAATCTTCATGGACTAAAAGAAATAGTAAAGAAAAACGGGGTGCGGTCCTTTGTTGCAATTGTGAGGGTTTCAAGACTTTAAAAGAAGCAACTAGTAGAAGAAAAGAAACAAGAACCGGTTGTTTGGCAATGATTAGGTTGAAGTTATTGGAATCAAATCGATGGCGGGTGGATGAAGTTAAACTTGATCACAATCATTCCTTTGATCCCGAACGGGCCCAAAATGCCAAATCACAGAAAAAAACAGAATCCAGATTAAAACGGAAACTGGAGCCAAATGCTGATGTGGAAGTGCGAACAATAAAGCTTTACCGAACCCCTGTTGCTGATACAGTTTGTTATGGAAGCTCAAATGAAAGGGATCCAGATAATGATCTTGCGAAAAATAAACGTTTGAATCTAAACAGAGAGGATGCACAGGTTATCAATGATTATTTTTGTCGGGTTCAGCTAACAAATCCAAACTTCTTTTATATAATGGATTTTACAGATGACGGCTTTGTAAGAAACGTCTTCTGGATTGATTCACGGGCCCGGGCTTCATATGTGTATTTTGGAGATGTGGTGGCACTTGATACTACATGTTTGAAGAACAAATATAAAGTCCCGTTAGTGGTATTTGTTGGGGTCAATCACCATGGTCAAACTATTTCACTCGGTTATGGTTTACTAGCTGATGAAAGTCAGGAAACATATAACTGGTTATTGAGAGCATGGTTGACTTGTATGGCGGGTCGGCCTCCACAAACCTTAATCACAGACCAGTGTACGGCTTTACAGAGCGTAATTTCCGAGGTCTTTCCACGGGCTCACCATCGTTTTTGTTTGCCTCTCGTCATCGAAAGCATATTCCAAAATTCGGCAAATTTGGAATCTGAAGTGTTTCGAACAGTTTTTAATAGAATAATCTATGATTCAATGAAAGTTGATGAGTTTGAGTTAGCTTGGGATGATATGATCCAACGGTTTGAGATCCGAGATAACGATTATCTACAAAGATTGTTTGAAGATCGAGAACGATGGGTCCCTGTTTACTTAAAAGACACGTTTTTCGCAGGAATGTTTACTTTCCAACCTGGCGAGTCCATGGTTCCTTTCTTTCACGGGTACGTCCACCAACAAACTTCTTTAAAAGAATTTTTCGAGATGCATGATTTAGTATATCAAAACAAGATCCAAAAAGAAGCGTTTGATGATATCGAGTCAAAAGAGTCAAACCCGACGCTAAGAACAATGTGCACATATGAATCACAGCTTTCCAAATTATACACAAAAGAAATATTCTCACTTTTCCAGTATGAAGTTGAGATGATGTCCCATTGTTTTCACATATCACAAACAAATACCAGTGGATCAATTGTTACATACACGATCACCGAGCAAGAAACCGAGGGGAATACTATAAGAAACTTAGAAGTAATGTATGATAAAATAGGAACCGAGGTGCGATGCATATGTAGTTGTTTTAACTACAGAGGTTATTTGTGTAGACACGCGCTATGTGTTCTTAATCATAACGGTATAGATGAAATCCCGAGTCAATACATTTTGTCTAGATGGAGGAAAGATTTTAAACGACTGTATGTACCGGATCTTGGCTCAAACAACGTTGATATTACAAACCCGGTTCAGCGGTTTGAGCATCTGCATAGACGGGCTTTACAAGTCGTCGAGGAAGGTATGACTTCTCTAGAACATTGTACGGTTGCTTGGCAAGCGTTCAAAGAGTCGTTGAACAAGGTCCGATTAGTAGCAGATAAACATCCTTAGTATTAGTAAAGGTGAAGTTGTATATATTTAGTTACAATTCATGATTCAGAGTCTTTCTTTGTGTGTTGCTATAGTACTTAATGTGATTATGTATATGCCAGGAACCAGGATTACTTGCATCTTTTTAACCTTTGAGAACCCGTTACTAAAACTAACGGATTCCATCAGTACCCTACTAACCAATATAATAAGGTAAAATGTAGCTTGACATTTGTGATAATCATTTATGGTACTAGCCTTTATGTGTGTGTATTTGTGTGAATACCCGACTATTGATTCGCAAGGACTAGCGTAACGAGTATTGGACCAAACTAGCCTTAGTCCTGGTCTATTAATAGAATGCCCTGGGTCATTTTAGGGTCTGTCTGACTTCTAAAGACTTGGACCGATTCGTGTTTTATTGAGCCCTTTTATATTTTTATTTAGTTTTGCAGCAACACATATGTAAGGGTGTAAATTTCTAACAAACACGAGCCTAAAACAAAATTATTCGGTTTAGGTTCAATCTAAGTTGATCCGGTTCAGTTTTGGGTCGAACCTGTAGATACTTTGTGCTAAACGGCCATGTTTTATACATTTTTATTTCTAGCCATATTTTCGTCCACCAGGAGAACTTGTATGTTTGTGTCAACCCGGGAGAACCTGTAACGTGTTTGGATTAATGCATGACGTTATTTTTAGGTTCGTGTTGAGTTCGATCGAAGGCAAGTTCAAACTATTGTAGTTTGAACTTCTCATTTTAGTGCACTATAACACATTCTTGGAATACACATTTACTGGTCCTTGGTCCACTCTCTCATGGCATATACAAACATCGGTTGGGCAAGTTGCTTGTATCTTGGTCGGCAAAACGACAAACTACCATATCCCGTTCTAGTACTGAAGTCGAATATCGTGTCGTTGCAAATGCGGTCGTCAAATTAATGTTGGATCCGAAATTTGTTACATGAACTACATCCACTCACTCGGGCCTCTCTGGTTTACTTCAAGAATGTTAGCACCATATACTTGAACTCAATATACACTTCGTTTATAAAAAGGTCCAAAGTGGACAAATGCGAGTTCTTCACGTCGCCTATCGGTACTAGGTCGCTCACATCTTCACCAAAGGACTCCCCTTGGATTTTATTTGAATCTCTAGGTTTTATTTAAAGACTTTCAATAGTCTCAACATTCCAATTTGAGTTAAATATATAAATCAAGTTTGTTAATTGGAAATGAAAGATAAAAAAAAATATATTAAAAAACAATTACAAAAAAGTTACATTTAAGACAATAGTTGATTGTTTAAATTGTTATTAATATATTATTATAGGTATTATTCTTATTCATAAATAAATTTTGAACGGGTTGACGTGTCCAACATGAGAAGAATAATTGTAGGGGTCGTATTAACATGATTGACACCTTCAAAAAAAAAATCAAATAGTCACTAAAGATAAGTTAAAGAAAACTCAAGCGGTAATATATAGGTAGTATTCAGAAACTATAGGACGATCATGTACATCTTCATAAAACATAAAACATTCAGTCTTTACAAATGAAAATACCCAAAACAAATTATGACCAAAACCTTTTTTCAAGACCTCTAACCTGCTCTCATGGGCTAGTCGATTTGGTTGGTCGCACAAGCCACCGTACTATAAAAGCTTAGCCGATTTAGCCATCTACTTATCGCCACCACCAAACATGCTCATCATGTCTTTATTAGAACCCATTTGTTTCATTAAATTTTGTAAACCACCCATACCACCAATTTGCTTTAGCATTTGTGGAGGAAGAACTTTACTCATGTGTTGCGCGTTCATGTTTCTTGATAGCGCGCTCATGTCTCCCTTTTTAGGGATTTTTAGACCCTTCATCTTGCTCCAAACTTTGGCGAGTCGTTTATATTCTTCAAACATTTCGACAACATCCCTAAATTGACGACCCGAGCCTCTTGCTATTCGCATCATCCTTGACTCGTTCATGAGTTTTGGGTTTGTACTATCCAACTCTATAAAAAAGGAACTATAATTAGGAATGCTTAAGAGATGACGATTTCAACCTATTTGCTTATTAATGGGTCAATATGGGTCGTGTTTTTAACTCAAACGGGCCACAATAAAAATTTAGATACAAATGGGAGTGGGTCAAACTGGAAAGTCGTCCATGTCCATGTATAATGTGTGCATCTTAAAACTATTTAGTAATACGGTTTTTGTAACTAACGCATTAGTTGTTTATATAATAATTTTTATAAAAAGGGACCAATAATGCTTGCGGCCCAAATCAACATGGTTCATCATGGCCCAGCCCGTTTTGACCAAAAATGACCTTTAGAAGCCCAACCCAATTATGACCAGCCCATTTGCCACAAGTTTAACAAACCTTCGTTAGTCATTGAATCCATCATTGTCATGTATCTTTTGATCTTTGCCTGGCTTTCTTTTTCGTGGCCTTTAGGCATCAACTCAGAACTAAATCCCGGAAGCATTGAGAATACCTACACGAAACCCAACCAAATTTAAACACATGTAAGTAACACTCAAATACGCGCGTCCGCACGACTCTGTTTCAAAATAAAATTCAGATTAACCTGGTTGATGGGACCCATTTTGAGAAGGTTCTGAAATTGCTCATACATAATCCTCATAGTGAAATTTCCTTCTGATAGCTTTTGCAGAAGCTCAGGCTGCTGATCCATAGGAACAACTTCTTGAATTTTGTCCATGAATCCAGACAAGTCACCCATACCTAGTTAAAAAAGAAAAAATGTAAAAAAATAAATAAACTTATTAATAATATTAATAAAAAAGAAAAAAAAAGCATCACCATACTTTCTAGTATATTTCATGCGCATATAAAAAAAATTTTAATCAAGAGAACTACATTAAATGAAGTGATGCAAACCTAAAAGACGGCTGACAAACGGTTTAACATCAAAA
Organism: Deinandra increscens subsp. villosa; assembly: GCA_039602395.1. Lineage (NCBI taxonomy): Eukaryota > Viridiplantae > Streptophyta > Magnoliopsida > Asterales > Asteraceae > Deinandra > Deinandra increscens. The sequence continues at coordinate 12,047,585 of JBCNJP010000016.1, forward strand.
ACTTCAAATTCATCCATATGTTCACCGGTTCCAATGAATATGACTGGGCTTTTTGTTGCTGCAACTCTGCATGTATGATAAGAAAAGATGACAGAGATGAAAAGAGAAATCAAATCAGATATTTATACTTATACTGCACAGTTTGATTATTACAAACAATTTCTGTGACTACATGCCTGGCAATTTCGAGTATAATTATCCATAATACTGTCTCTATAATGCATGTGTTGTGTAATAATATCATTTGCTAGTTTGTAGGGTGGAGATGCATGACTCAACACGAAATAAACAAATTGAAGTTGGGGCTAAGCAGGTTAGAGTCACAAAGTCACAAAACCATCTTCAACCCTGTACCTGTTCAAAGTTAGAATTTAAAAGTTGGTTTAAAGTTTAAATATTAACAATCAGAAATTCAATCAGTCAACCTGTTTTTCATTTGATTTTTTTAAAACAAGTAGTTAAACCATCAAGATTCAGTTATAAAAGTTCCAAAAAACAAGTTCAAAACATAAAATAAATCAAATAAGAAACTAAGTTTTAACAGAAAAGAACCAATAACACATGATTACAGCATTTTAACACTTACGCACTAAGAGCTCCACCTCCCTTTGCATGACCATCCATCTTAGTAACAATAACAGCTCCAACAGCAACACTCTGTTTAAATGCTTGAGCTTGGTCAAATGCAGCTTGACCGATACTGCTATCCATCACAAATATAACAAGATCTGGTTTCTGCAAGATTGCATACATCGTCCTTTTAGCAAACTCCAGTAATAGTTCAGATTTTATTTAAAAAAATATATAGTAAAATCACGAATAATGAACAAGAAAACTATAAGAATACCGTTGCTTCAGACACTTGTCGCATTTCTTCAAAAAGAGCTACTTCTTGTTTGTGTCGACCACTTGTATCAACAATAATAAGATCACAATTTTCTTTTTTGAATCTCTCAACACCTTCCACTGCAATTTTCACAGGATCTGACTCCATATAGCTGTAGGAAGAAGATAAGGATGGGGTATAAAGGTAATATATAGTAAATTCCAAGTGTTAGCTGAACAATAAATAGGCGGATCGGGTGATGTAATGTATCAAAAATAGGCCAGCGTGTGAAACTGCCATTTCAAGTATGCGTTGGATCAGACTAGATCAGGCCAAGTTGATCAACACACTTTTCTCGATTTTCAAACTTTTTTTAACAGATACTTAGTGTCAGTTGTCAATTATGGATACAAGAGAAATATTGTTACAGCAATAATCTGAATTCTTAGAATATAATAATTTAGGTGGGATGTGTGCATCAAAAATATTGGCCTATGGCAAGTTTAAACCCAATCCCCTTTTAGCAATTTTTTTTATTTAGACCGTTTGAGATAAACACAACCCAAATTTGGCCCATTCATAAGTAAATCCTGCATCTAGTGTCTAGTATTACTCACTATTCTCTTGAGAACAAGGATTGCCACATTTCATCAACCTAACACATAATGACAAAAGTATAGTATACAAAATTGCCAAGTTTAATTTGAGTTACTCGGATTTAAGACAATGCATACTGGCCTTTCTTTTCCTTATTGGTGATCAACCCTTTATTCATCAACATGTCTTGATGTTTAGACTATTTGACTTAATTTTGCACCAATCAACAGTGTCCCGTTGAATGTCTTAATTTAATTATTTCTCCTAACATTGATGCTACACATCTTTATCAAGCCTTGTAGTTGTATGATTCAGATTTAGAGTTTTAGACCATAATCATGCTCACTATCAGACATTTTAACATGCTTCCAGAAAAAAAGTAATCAGGTGTATATTCAACAGATAAACAAACAACCTTCCATAGAACGGAATCTTTGCTTTTGTCGCATTCTGCTTTAACTGGTCAAAAGCACCAGCCCTAAATGTATCTGCACACACCAAAGCTGGTTTCCAGCCCTTCTTTTGGTGGTAATATGCATATTTTGTGCATGTTGTAGTTTTGCCAGACCCTGAATCATTCACATTCAATAAACACACGTCATCAATGATGTAAATATATAAATATTAGTAAATTAATATATGAGTAAGTGGTAGTACAATTTACAAACAATATTAGATTTAGGAACACGATACCTTGTAGACCCACAAACATGACAACACTAGGTTTGCTTTTCTTGGGTGTGAAAGACGGCTTCCCAGGATCTAACATCTTGCAGAGCTCGTTAAATATTGCCTAAAATAAAATGGAAGAATCATCGTCAAATGCCAACAAAGTTATAGATGATAAAGGACCCAGGTTATTTCGTCTGCCTATAGCAACTAATGCAGTCATTACCAAGAACAGAAGAAACAAATTTTTCTTGATGCGATTTTCTGCTAAATATATATTCACTAAACAAACAAGCATACCCAACAGATATCCCACTCAAAACAGTAGGGTATGGAGAGGGTTGGATGAGGGCAAACGGCAAACCTTAGCTTTATCCCCGATTCACAGATAGACCCATGGAATAAAGAGGTTGCTCACAAGAGAGACCCCCGATCCACTGACTATAATCATGAATAATCTCTATAGGTCGTTAACAAAGTGTATAGTACAAGGCTACACCGAGTGGATTGTGATATGAACCGGCCCACAGTTTACTAGCCCAAAAGAGTTACAACCAAACCCAAGAAGCTCTTGGATTGACCGGATCAAGCTCCACGATTACTTGCTGTCTATTTTACCTTCCATGTTCCCATGTTTCCATTTTAGTAGGAGAGTAATTGTTTCTTGTTTATTTTATTTAAATGTTGTTTTCGATGAAAAAATCTTAAGCAGAAAATCAATGAAAGTTTAAGTCTTGTTTCTCTCTATGTTTCTTGGAGCCTAACCCACTTAACGGGTCTATTTGGGAGTTTGTAGGTTTTCTCCGTAAACCTATCAAATTGCCATCCCCAAATCCCTCAATTAAAAAGATCCTCCCCTATTGCCACATTTTCTTCTTGCATTCTTTTCCCAATTGGTGATTACTCCCCAATTTTCAACCTATTTCCCCCTAATTGAGCTGCCACCTTGTCACCCTCCACCAACAGGTGAAAATGGTAAAAAAAAAAAGTGCCACTCCATGTGGCCTAAAAGTAACAATAAGCACAATTGATCAGAACATTATATTATATAAACTTTTGAAATCCTATATTGGAACTGCAATTTTATCTAAACTAATTTAAATTCTAGACAATTTGCTAAAGTATGATTCCAATCAATGAGACTAGAGTTCCAATCTTCCAGAACACAATCCAAATCAACTAACTCTGAATCTGAATACAATAAGATTATATACATACATACCTGTTGGATGATTTTCCGCTTGTTATGTCCAGCAGCAAGATCATCGAGATTAACAATCTTCTTAATATTCGTCTGCATCTCACGAACCAGCTTAAACTGAACATCTGATTGAAGAAGAGCTCGAGTGATCTCATTCAAGCACTCGTTAAGAACCTTCTCATCGATGATCGTCGCATTGCTCATCTGCTGGAGAGCACGCGAAATGCTCCCCCCTAGCTCCGCCAACACCATCTTTGATTATTTGCGTGATGCGATCAACGGCGATCTGTTCGTGGAGAGATTGGAACCGAAATCTGAAACTAATTTGGGAATTGAGCACGGAAAAGTATGGTGAGGGTTAGGGTTTCAGATTTAGGGTTTGGAGGAGAAATGGGGGTAAACGACGGTTATCGCCGGCGATTATTAGGTGGTGTTTGATGTTTCAAAGGAATGTTAAACCAATTTTAATCCTATAAAAACTAATAATATGAACTAAGTTAAAGAAAAAAACCAAATCGAAATCGAATTAACCCCCTCTAAAATGTTACGGATCGAAATCATTAAAGAGTATGAGACTTGTCTTTTATCGGTTTTACGAACAATTCGTGTGAGCCTTATAGGTCAAATAGGCTCCCTCACACACCAGAGAGTCTTTTACGTTGATTTTTCATGTCTGGTCCCGTAACAAAGAAACACACCTAAATTTAAGCATTTTTTAAAAATCAAATTTTATGGTTTGATTTTGGTTATGGGTTCTCTATTAACCAGAAAAACTGAATTCAACTAAAGATACAAATTACTTATTAAAATCGAAAAATTAATTAGACTTCTGATTTTAATTTTGATTTGTTCATATTCAAAAACCTATCCAAACAAACACATGCACATCTTAATCATAAACCTCAAATGTCTATATAAGCTGGACCACATAGTCACATGTTTGGTGGTTGGTTGAATTTTCAATATCACACTAAACTCTAAGCCCTTTTGTAGTGATTTTTTTATGGCGCGTTTTTTAGGAGACTCGTGAAATTTTGTAAACTTGAAAATATATATATATATTTAAAATCATCACACCTAGTTAGAATTTGAATTTACAACTCAGTTGAACAACAAATCATTTTACCACCAGTCCTAGGCACATCATATTATAACCATGGTATTTGTGTTTGGGTGTCTTCTTTACATCAATTTCTACAAATAATGAGTCTTGATTGAGTTATGTATATGTATGTAGTTAACCTTGTTGATTTCCATAAACACTAAAATAAGGGTGCTACATGCATACACAAACACATATCTATCATAATAAAACAAAAGATTCACATGTCACGTGTCATTATGTGACAATCCGTCATTTCAGATTATTTCTGCCTAACATGAACTTATGTTATTACGAACATACATGCATGCATTACATCCGATTAGGATTTATTAGATGTGCTAGTCACTACACAAACACACACATACGAGTTTGTCCCCAAACGTTGGTGAACTGTTTAAATAACACGTTAAATAAACAAGTGTGGTCCATGCAAAAACAAATATGATTTATGTGATTCTATGTTATGTGACTTCATATGAACTTATGTGTTAGTAGAATTCCATGAGTCATGAATAATTGTTTAGTGATTATGAAAACGTATGTAAACACTTGAACTATTCCGAGCCTTAATCCATCTTAGTTAAGGAAAAAACGCTCTTAATAACGTCGAGATCACCACACGCAACACACGGTAGCTTCCTTTGGTTTAGCACAAATTAGTTTAACTAAAATATGTTTATATTTGGATTTTATAAGGTTCACAAGACGACGACGGGCTAAATTTGTGTATTTGAACTAAACTCGAAACAATAGCTTCATTTAGGCAATACAAAGAGGGATCAAAGTCATTTATCTATTTTTAGACTTCAAATGGATCGAATTGCTAATTCCATGGGTGGAGGAGCTACCTTGTACGGGTCGGCGTCAAGTGACCCCATTAAATTTTGAGACCGTAGTGTAACGTATTCAGAGGTGCAAAAAAAAATCTGCTAACCGAACCGAACCGATAATTAACAGAAAACCGAACCGATTTTTAACCAGTATTTAAGGAACCGGTTTTAACCCGTTCACTATATGATCTTTGTGGCCAAATTTCTTGTTTTCTTTAATAACTACCAAACTCAAAAGCTAATACAAGGAGAGAATAACAAAGCTTAATTACATTGAAACCTACTATATAATAATATAAACATTAAATTTAAGCAGCTCGTAAAGTCATTCTTTGTTTCTCAGCCTCGCTAGGTAACTTAATATCTTTTGCCAATCCCACCATCTCCAGAAACTTGATCACCTCCCATGTCAAATCAAACTGCCACCATTCCAATCCATGACGTGCAGAGCTCGGAAAAGCATGATGATTGTTGTGCCAACCCTCTCCAAAAGATAACAATGCAGCCCACCTATTTTTATTGTTTTGCCATATGATACATCCATTTAATAATCTTCAATCTTATCCATATATAGGTTTAATTAACATGATGTATCGTGTATTTAGTTATCGTATAAAGTGGGGGCGGAACCAATTGAAGGTTAGGGCCGGTCCTGAGAATTTAAAGGCGATGTTCGAGTGAAAAAAATGGGTCCCATTCGAAAAAAAATACAAATAGAAAAAATTCTTAAATAAGGCAAAAAATAAGTTACAGCAAACAAAATATAAAAAACTATAGTTTTAAAATGACATTCTAAGTAGTTAATCGACAAATCGTGTAGATCTCCTATAACATTTGTAAAAGTTTTATATAAGAAGGAATCTATATATATAATATTTTTTTTTTAAAATACGGACCCATAAAATGATGGGCCGTGTTTCGTGCACCTTTCGCACATGCTCTTCGCTGCCAATCTTGAAGGTTAATAGGGTCTATTAATTAATCATTTGATCGACCATCAAAAGTTGTCGACCTTTTTATGGTATATGAATGTCGTGTTTTATAAAAAATAATGACTTAATTCAATTTCTTATCATATTCAGTAGTTAGTAGGGAATTTTTTTTTAATAATAACCTGAAATATTTTGGTTTAGCCACTAAAATAACTTACCAATTATTTGTGGATCTATCTGGGGTGTTCCATGGCCTCTCACCCCATATATGGCATACAGAGACAACCAAGAAGGTGAAGTGGTTAACCATTACTGCTCGCATACCCTGCATTAATTTAAAAATTCAATATTAAAATATATTATATATGGGTGTAACAAATTAAATCATAAAATCTACACTAATTAAAATGCTATTATTGTATAGCTATTAGAAAAAAGAAAGAAATTCTGATAGAATCTGCAATGAAAAAAATGGGTTTGTAACATATTACAAACAAAAAACCCTAATTTTATGACCTAGCTAGTTGCATCAAAATGGTGTCATTGAGAAAAAAAAAGCCCTATATTGTTGTTAAAACACTATTTTACTTTTATATTTACTAGTCACGGAAAATCGCGCAATGTTTCGACAATGATAATTTGTAACGCGATACTCATTTCTGTGTATGAAATATAACTAATCATATTTGACTTATTATTTACGTTATTTATATAACATTATTAAATTAAATGTCAATGATAATTAAATAGAACATTTTTTAGTCTCCATTAAAAATAACATTTAATTCCTTGTTTAAAAGACTAATTCGTTCTCTTAAGCTCTTAATTTTTTAAGGTAATTGACAACTTTATCCTCCTTATATGTATTATATGTAATATAATATAGATATCTAAATTTTATACATTTAACATTATAACTTTTAGTTTATTAATATACTGTGACCAGGGGCGGACCTACCCTATGGGTAGGGGTAGCCCGCGACCCCTGAACCGTTAACGCGAAGAAGAAATTTTTTTCGGGGTTTTACGTTTTTGGTATTTTGCGACCCCTGAAACGAATTTTTCGCGACCCCTGAAAGAAATTTTATGGCTTTTACTTAAAAATATGATCAAAAGCCCTTAAAAATATGATTAAAAGCCCGTTAACTACCTAAAAAAAATTTCCGCGGCGCTGCCCCCGGACCACCGTTAGTCCCCGCTACCCCTGATATTTTTTCCTGGATCCGCCACTGACTGTGACGCATAGTTGTTAAAAAAATTCAGTGTGTCACATCCATTATGTGACGCATGCAATAAAACAAAACGGGTCGTCATAAATCTTTTTCTCCTAGCTATAGAAGTGTATGATGTTGTATATACCATTCCCCAAGCAAGGTAAGGAAAGCCTCCAAGCAGATATAGTATGGTTCCAAGCCCTATTGTGTGCCAAAAATATGTTTGATGAAGAAACCTATAGAACCATTGCGACTGTAGCTCCGGAACATTCGAATACTCCCCAGTTCCTGATTCTCCACACTAATTGATTTGATGAAATATATAAGAACCTAATGATAAAATAATATATATAATGTGAAAGATGCAGCAATCATTATATATGTATCTCACCTTTGCAGCAAGATAGTCATTGTGAAAAAACCAGCCCATATGACTGAACCAAAAACCTTCATTAGGGCTATGGGGGTCCTTTTCTGTATCAGTATGGTTGTGGTGGTTCTTGTGTACACTAACCCAATATATTGGATCTCTCTGCATGTTATTGATCATTAGTGAAGGAATAAATATATAAAACACAAGAACTAATATATAGAAATTGTTACATATATATATACACCAAAATGTGTTTTACTTCTTAATTTTCTATCATTTTCTATCATTTTATCTCTGCAAGGTTTAAGGTTTGAGTTTGATCATTGGCCTTTTCCGGCTCCCTTTTCAGGTTATATATATAAACATGACATGTTTAACATGATTTTATATAATATGTTCAATAATAATATATGACCTGCCCGTTTTAATGCAGTTGAGATCCAATAAAAGTAGTGTTCTTTGTTCTGCCTAGTGCCTAGAAACGGTAAAAACACCTATTTTACTAATTTTCTTATTCTAGGTTTGTATTTTTTTGTACTATATTTTAAATTTGATACGTATAAGAAATATATATACAGTAAAAAAAATAATAAAAGAGGTGTTTTTAGGTTTTGAAGATCCAAAACATTGTATATATTTATTTGATCAAAACATTGTAAAATAATAAAAGAGTACGTTGACAGCAACTTATTATTTTTTTTCCAGCAAATGTCTAGGATAATAACATGCATGCAACATATATATACCTGTCCTCCGTGAGTTCCCCAATAGGTAAAGAAATACTCTAGCCATTTTGGGAGCTTAAAACTCCGATGAGTAAGAAGTCTATGAAAACCTAAGGTGACACCTAAACCGGATAATAACGATAACACCACGGTCACCCATAATGCGCCCCAATTCCACACGAAAGGCGCACACACAGCCAACCCATGCTTCGCGATCATCAACCCAAGGTGCATCGCGTCCACCTTATTCCAATCTCGGAACCAAAAACCTTCCTTCCGCTTCTTCTCCACGTCAGACGTCATCAATGGCTGGTCAGTCGCCAGTAGTTCTACTGTGGCTGACGCAGCCGCCCTAGTTGCATAGTTTGGTGTTTGGTTTAGCTGGCTAACCGGTTTGGTTACCCTGAGCTTGGTTGATGACGTGGCAGTGAAACTTGACCGAGATATAACATGAACATGTCGGATCCTCCATTTGTTGTTGGTTGTGGTCGGGAAGGGTGTAGGATAGACAGACAATGGCATGAGTGACATTGTTACGTTGTTGGTTTGTGTTCTTCAAACGGATTTAGAATCAAAACGGTTTTTGAAATGCCTTTCTGAATATTTCTCAGATCGACGATTGGGTTGGGTTGAATGGTGCAGGAATACTGCATGCATATTTGTAGGTGGTTTAGTTAACCAAGTGGAGGTAATTTTTTGGCCTAGTGGCAGAATTAAAAAATGATAGTGAATTATTATGTTTAACCAACTTGGCAACCTTATGGCTCCACTCCAATAAAAATTTTAGACTATTCGTTGAAGATAAAAGTGAATGAAGGTTACCAAAATAAACGGACATTGACATGTTAGTTAATAACAATGGCACATTGGCATACACTTATCTGAAGAAAATCCCTGCAACCAATGACATGTAATACATATTAACAATAGCTTGTCATATATTGTCTCATTTAGATATTTTAATAGTTCCATAGTTAATATATTATACAAACGAGGTATCAACCGCACGTTGCAGCGGTTCACGTATTGTATCAAAAGTGCAGTAATGTCAATGAGACATAGCAAAAACATATTTCATATAAACAAAGGCGTGTTACCTGTTTGACATAGTCTTATCTCACATAGGCTGGATGAGATGTCGGCTAGACTAAAAATAAAACTCAAAGTGTAGCAAATTCTGAACCGACATCTGGATAACATATATGGGTTGGCTAACATGTATTTAGAACACAATGATGTGAAGGGGATCAAAGAGAGAATATCTGACCACCGACAACGACAACGGAGGAAAGAGCGTTGCAAAGAGAAGATAAAGAGGAATTCCCTCCGTCAAGCGAAGTACAATAAGAGATTCGTATACGATTTAGTAAATCGATGAAGCTCTCCATAACTGATAATTTTGAATGATGTGAAGGGGATCAAAGAGAGAATACCTGACCACCGACAACGACAACGGAGGGAAGAGCGTCGCAAAGAGAGGATAAAGAGGAATTTCCTCCTCAATAAGAGATTAGTATACGATTTAGTAAATCGATGAAGCTCTCCATAACTGACAATTGTGTCAGAAATCTGAAATAATAAAAAAAAACCTACCATACGCTTTTGTACGCCAGATGATCAGAAATAGAATATAGAGAGAGATTGAAGAAGCTTATAAAAAACCCTAGGATTGTATACCGAGTGACTGGAAGAGAATCGTTCCGGGTGCTAACATGCTGATACGGGTCAACAACGTTGAAGCACGTTTCGTTACCGTCTTTGCATTTGGTTTCCTTTCTGCACGTTTCCATTTCTCCACGTTGTCTACATTTAATGTTTCCAAAAAATAGTATTACATTTAGTCCATGTTTCCATGTTGGTAGTGTAGTTGCATGATTGAAATCTATATATTGTAGTTGCACTTAGAATGAAAAATAGAAAGAAAATTGCAGCAGATTGTTTTTTTATTATGTTCTATCATCCCTAATTCTTTAGAGGTTCATCAACTCATCGGTGTTTATCACATGCGGTTGTGGAAAAGAGAAGAAAGGAAAAAAGGGGGAAAATATGTTTGCTACTCCCCGGATTTGAACTCGGGAAAAGGGAAAACCAAGTTGATTACAAAGGACACAACCAGCTGTGCTAGGAAGAAAGTGTGATGAATTTTTGAACAACAAATATATATATAATATAAACCATTTTGATGGCATTTTTGTAAATAAGCCGACAAGTTGGCTATTGTATTATATATATAAATATTCTTATGGTTTAGACAAACTAATAACAAATTGATCGGCTTGCAACTCGTATGAATCTATGCAATAAAGGGTTCGACATTCCTATTCATCATGTGATCATTTTTTAACAGAAAATGGAAACCTTCCTGTCACTTGTTTAATCGTTGTGACCTTGCATTGCATCTATGGAGAAAGAATTTGTCTATTCCTGATCTTGGTGAAGATTCAGAGGCCGGTGTTGTGACTTGCTGGCTCGATTTGCAATCTTTGTCTAGAACAAGAAACAAGTTAATTATTGAATGTATCTTTTTTTTTTTTTACGTTTTGTGGAAGGCTAAGAATGAAGCTGTTTTCAAAGCTAACGATTGGCAAAAAAATAACCTTTTTTTATTTGATTGTTAGGTTTTCTTTTCTTTGGTTTAGCAATAAAAGTAAAAAAATGTTGGTTCCTTAGGACCGAATTTTAAATTAAGTCAAAACTTTAATAAATAATTATCTAAATACTAAATTTTCATATTAATAAGGTTTATTTACTTTAAACTTTTAATAAATAATTATCTAATAAGTAATTAATCAAATAATTTTTTTATATTAAGGTTATTAATTATCCAAATACTAAATTTTAATAGGCTGTGGATAAAGACACGGACATTTTGGATTTGTACACAGGAAGCATATGATCGTTTGCACACAAACGGTCGTTTGTAGTTTGTTTGTTTTTTTTATAAGTGTTATTTAACTTTTATAAACATTAAAAATGTTTATTCACCATATATGATAAAAAGTACTTAAACGAACATAATAGTGACTTAAAATAATAAATTTTGAGACTCAGAGTCTTTGTCGTTACCGTCTCGATGGCTTCTCGACAAGTCTTTTCCGGTGTTGATAGCCGGAAGAAAAGGGGTACATGCACCAATCAATCTTTGTCCTGATTTGCTAAGTGTTATCTGCCTTACGTCCAAGGCTTGATGCAAACCACGGAGCCGGGGGTCTAACTGGAAGCAGTCTCTCTATTTATACAGGGTAGAGGTAATGTTGTCTATATCTTATCCTCCTCAGACTCTACCTTATTTTTGCTATTAGTAGTATTTACAAAGTATGATGATGATGACAACGACGACTTATAAAGGTTTAAAGCTTAAGGTTATGGTTTTAATTTTAAATAATAATTGGTCTTTAATTCTAAAATTATAATTGATTAAACTGTAACTTGAGTTGTCACATGATACTTTTCTATAACCTCTCAATTTTTTCATCCTAAACATTCGACCTCATTTTATTATACTATATTAACTTAATTGGTTATTTCAACACTTACATATATGTAATGAATGACTATGTATATGTAAAATAAATAAAAATGTAGATGTTTAAATTTTCCTCTTTTTTCAAAAAGTTTTCATCTTATTTTTAAAACATTAATAACTTTTTTATATAATGTTACTTTTTAATAAAAATTACGTAAATAGAGCTTTTATTTATCTCTAATTTAAGTATAGTTTCGTAATGTTTCTTATATTTTTTTCAAATGTACATCTATATCTATATCTATATCTATACGTATACCTATACCTATACCTATATCTATATATATACTATACTACTTAATTAGTGATCGAGTAAATTGAGTTGTCACATGATACTTTCTTATGACTCCTCAATTTTTCCCCTCCTAAACATTCGACCTTATTTTATTATATTATGTTAACTTAATTAGTTATTTCATTCAAGAGTTTTAAATTCAGTATTTTGTTATCATTACTTAAATTGTTCAATCGTATTTTTTGATTCTATACACCAGAACCATTTTATAGCAAGGTAGGATCCAACTATTAAAAAAACATTCAATCACGGTATTTTTCGTTATATCAATGTAGCAAAAAGTGTTCAAGTAATTTATTATGTTTTATTCCGATATTGATTGATTTATTAAACTAAGTTTAAAAAAAAATTATTTTAGAATATAATTAGTTTTTTTGGGAAAATTGCATATTTCTCCATATTATGAACTAGGTTAGCGACCCGTATACTATACGGATTAAATTTAAAATTACATTTAGTTAGAAATTTGAAAGATTTGACCTTACATTACATTTAGTAAGAAATTTAAATTTATTAAATGCAATGTTAAAACTTATATTTGGAAAGTTGAAGTAATATATTAAATTGATTTTAAAATTTATATATTGATTTAATCATGTATTAACATGTGGACATGATGATGTGGAGGTCTTAGAAAAGAGCCATGTGGCAACCCATTTTATTGCTTTATTAGGATTAGAGATTAGAGATTAGAGATCATAATTTCATTCATTCATTCATAAATATATATATATAGTATATTATATACTAGTATATATATATATATATCTTTTAGTTCTACAAACTATAATCAATTTATAGCAAGCTAGGATCCAACTATTAAAAAACGTACAATCATATATTTACATTTCAGTTAATCTAACATGTGTTATGATTAGTTGAATATCATGATACTTTTCGTCATATCATTGTAGCAAAAAAATATTCAAGTAATTTATTCCATTTTGTTCCCATGTTGATTGATTTATTAAACTAAATTTTAGAAAAAAAGTGTTTCAAAATATAACTAAATGCTTGAAAAAAATACATATTTCCCACTGTTTTGAATTATAATTGCATACATATCTAACCAAAATAATTAATTCCATTAATTAATATTAATTTAATAACAAATATACCCTTCCAAAAAATGATAGTTGGAAATAACATCCCATCCTCCCAATCGCCCCCATTCCATAAAGAGCTTCTCGAACATAAATTGTGATTATAAACCCCTTTTTAATCCCTAATTGTGGCCAATTGATTGAAGGTTTCAATTCACGTTGGCCGTTTTTATTGATTGACAGCCCAACCAACTTTTTACATATACCCAATAATGTATTTTCATTTGCTTTCATGTATTGCTACTAGACTTCATCAAATATTAGTGATCTTTTTTTCTTTACTTTATTTATTTGTAATTTGTCGATTCTTCTATCATCTTTTTGCCAACCTACAAGGAATTGTTGAAGTATTTAATCAAATTTGTTACTAATTTTGTACTCTTTGTTTTGTTTTTCGAATACACTATATTAATTAGGTCGCCATCTAATCTTTTCCTATATAAGTTTCAAAATCTTGCAGATCACCATTCAAAAATATCAGGGCTCGATCGAATAACCGTGATATATATGATATTTTACCCGATATAGTAAGTTATTTTGATGAGTGGCTGTGTGTGACAAACATGTAGTTCCAAATAAAAATAATGACCAAGTGGATCTGATAGTAGCCCCAGTGGGCAGGAGTCACTCCAATGCATTGATTTGGATTATATGCAACAATTGATGAATTAAAAGTGTGAAACACTCTATATATGAATCCAATATATCAAGTTGCTAGGGTAGTAGCCCCAGTGCCAGTAGGCACTTCAATTTAACAAGTTGGTTTCAATCCCACTAGAATAAGTTTAATGGGACTATGGGAGTTTGTTTAAGCCGATTTATAAGTTTATAAAAGTTATTTTTGGACATTTTAAGTAAGCAGACTTTTTAGCTAAATCAACTCTTTTAATGTTAGTGGATTTCATTTACTTTAATGATCATAAAGGGTACAAGTAGTGGTAAGCATCGAGTATAAATAGTTGTAGCATTAATTAGGGCCATATATCAGACTCTTAAAAAGCAAATTAGGGAGAAACTTGAGGATCTTCGCCAAAAGCCCCGGGTGAAGTGGGCGGTGGAGGGGGATGAGAACTCCTCTTTTTTCCATGGCTATATTAATTCCAGAACGGTTGGGGGCAGGATTGGTGGCTTCAAACTCAATGGCAGATGGGTGGATGATCCTCCCATTGTTAAGATGGCTGCGAGGAGGTTCTTCAAAGAGATCTTTTCCAACGATACTCCCTCTAGGCCTCGTCTTGTTTGCAACGGTATCAACACTCTGTCGAGCTCTCAACAAGAGGCTCTCATTAGGCCTTTTTCCAAGGAGGAAGTCAAGGCTGCGGTGTGGTCGTGTGATGGGGACAAGTCGCCCGGGCCTGACGGGTTCAATTTCGATTTTATAAAGTTTTTCTGGGCCGAGCTTGAAGACGATTTCTTTCGGGTGCTATGCAACTTTTACGAGTCTGGGGCTATTTCTAGGGGTTGTAGCTCATCCTTCTTGCATCTCATTCCCAAATCTTTGGACGCCCAAAATTTTGGCGACTATCGGCCCATCAGTCTCCTCGGGTGCATTTCCAAAGTGGTCTCAAAGGTTTTGGCTCTGCGTTTGAAGGAGGTTTTGCCTTCGATCATTTCGGAGACCCAGATGGCTTACGTGGAAGGTAGGAATATCATGGAGGGGCCATTGATTATTAATGAGACTCTCTCGTGGTTGAATTTCTCAAAGGCCCAAGGGTTATTCTTTAAGGTTGATTTTTATAAAGCTTTTGACTCGCTTGATTGGTCTTTCATCGATTCGGTGTTGGATCAAATGCTTTTTCCGGATCGTTGGAGAATGTGGATTCGGGGTATTTTGTCCTCGGCTAGGGCCTCGGTGCTTGTCAATGGTTCTCCTACGAGAGAATTTCAATGTTCTAGGGGCGTTCGCCAAGGGGACCCCATATCTCCTTATCTATTCATTGTGGCTATGAAGGCTTTAAATTGTATTTTGATGAAGGCTCGTGGCGCTGGGATCATTGATGGGATTCAACTCCCGAATGGAGGACCACTTCTCTCGCATCTTTTCTACGCCGACGACGCTTTAATCATGGCTAAATGGAGTGAGGATAATCTCGATAACATCATTCGTGTGTTTCGTTGCTTTCATTTTGTTTCAGGCCTCAAACTTAATTTGAAGAAATGTACTCTTTTTGGCTTGAATGTGGATTCGGAGGCTGTGTCTTTGAAGGCTGGGGCCATGAATTGTGAGGCGGGCAACCTTCCTTTCAAGCATCTCGGAATGGTTGTCAGGGCAAATATGAATAGACGATGCAACTGGCAGCCTGTGGTGGAAGCATTCGAGAAGAGGCTCTCGAAGTGGAAAGCTAAAAACTTGTCCCTTGGCGGTAGATTGGTGTTGGTAAAAAGTGTACTCGATAGCCTTCCAACCTATTTTTTTTCTCTCTACAAGGCTCCTAAAAGGGTTTTGGATGTCTTGGAGAAAATCCGGTTTAAATTCCTTTGGGGTGGGACTACGGAGAGACGATGCATTCATTGGGTCAAGAAGGATGATGTTTGTAAGCCTAAGAAGGATGGTGGGTTGGGTCTTGCTAGGCTGCGAGATGTAAACATAAGTCTGATCTGTAAATGGCTTTGGAGAATCAAGGTGGAGGAGAATACACTGTGGAAAAGGGTCGTTTCTTCTATTCATATGGTGAGAGGCAGACCTGCGTTTTTTCCTTGTAAGATGCAGGTTACTGGGGTGTGGAAGAATATTGTTTCTGTCAATAACATGTTACGCAAACAGAATCTGGGTATGCACCTGTGGATGGAGGAGGTCCGTGGGTCTTGGAGGTGGAAGGGGGTGGGTTCATCTCAGTTCTCGGCCAGGAATGTCCGGAACCTTATCGGCGCTTCGGACGGGGATGGTTCTGGTCCTACGCTTCATTGGAGTAGGCTAGTCCCATCCAAGGTGAACATTTTTGGATGGAGAGCGATCAAAAACCGCATCGCGACGATGGATTCTTTGGCCCGAAGGAACATTCGGTTTCAATCGGATGTGAACTACATTTTATTATGTATGGTGACTTGGTGAGTGAGTGTAGGAAAAGTGCATGCCATATATCTTTTTACACCATATAAAAATATTGGAGTATAATCAGGGGCAGATTGATGTGGACTCTAGTGAGGAAGAGACACCCGTTAAGATTCATCCGATTAGTTAAGAAATTTTCAGTTTCTTAAGAAGGCCCATCCTTAAAATATTTGAGAGGCCCCAATGCCTTAAACAAAGAAAGAAATTCGAGAAAACTAAAGATTTTTGGGATTAATATTGCCATGAAAAAAATGAAAGTATCGAGAGGTTTCAATGGAGAAATGGTTGTTTGGAGAAGACGAATTAGAAAAGATGAGAAAGTAACGATGATGAAAACAAGACAAAATTGTGTTCACGGCCTTTATTTCTAGTTCAAAATTGAATTTTCATTTAAGTCTAGTTCAAAATTGAACTTTCATTTAAGTCCGTTAATTTAAGTAAATGTTACAAGCCGTCCAAAAAAAAAAAAGAAAAAAAAAAGAAGTAAATGTTACAAACTTATTACTCTATCACGTATTAGGCGATATACATAACAAACTAAAATAAGTAGATAAGTAATTTGTTTTATTTTAGAGTTAATTACGATTTGCATTCACATGGTTGATGACTTTTGCCACTTGAACAATATGTTTCAAGTACTAATCTAAATAAACAATTCAAGTAAAATAAAATCATGTTTTTAAAGAGGATAACTTGGTGATAAAGTAATGACCTTACGATCAAAATGTTATATGTTAAAATCCTACTTAAAAACAAGTAGCTGTTCAAAGAAATAAAGAAGTAAAATACAATCTTTAATTATAATAAAAAGACAACTACCGTTAATAACTGAACTAAACGTCCATTATAACTAATTACACTCTTTGCTACAGACCTACTATCCCGAACCGGTGCACCTTCATTTGCTGTGGCAACATGTTGCACCATTTTACCCGGACCCGGCATCGGCATGCCGCAACGATCGATACCCGAATCCGATAACAAACCCAAATCTTCCCCGAACCCGTTTCGAACATCATAGCATAGCCCTAAGTTGTTTTCAAGCTTCAGTTTTCTTTTCATGTTCCAAATCGTTTCTTTCCCGAATGGAATCCGCCCGATCAACTCGTTATCGTTCAACCTCAACTCACTTATACCGTTTAAGTTCCGAAAGGTTGTTGGGATTGACCCGTTTAACCGGTTCCTATCAAGGTGGAGTATACGTAAGCTCGGTAATCGGGATATCGATTCGGGTATTGGCCCGTGTAAATCGGTGTCCGAGAGGATTAAGATCATTAAGTTTTTTAACCTATCGAATGCGGTTGCGGGGATCGTTGAACCGATTGGATTCCCGCTGAGGATTAGGGCTTCGAGGGAATCTATGTTTATAGTTTGCGGAAATGGGCCGGAGAGGCTGTTGTAGCTTAAGTCCATCAAGGTCAGGCCCGTTAGCCCGTTTATGGAGTCGGGTAATTGGCCCGAGAGTCGGTTACGGCTTAGATCGATTTTCATGAGGGATATGCAGTTCCCGATGGTGGTCGGGATGGAACCGGTGAGGTGGTTTTGGTTGAGGTCGAGTATAGTGAGTTCGGGACAGGTAAGACTCGGGATCGAACCGGTTAATCGGTTGCTACTCAAATCTAACGACTTTAGGCGGGTGAATCGGCTAAACGAAACCGGAATCGAACCGTTGAGATTGTTTTTATGGAAGTCAAGAACTCTTAAACCGGTTAGATCACCAAGCTCAATAGGAATTGGGCCAACATGTCCATTTTCCCTAAGAACAAGAGTCTGTAAAGAAGGGCCCAATAGGCCCAAAAACGATGGAATGGGCTGGGGCTTGTCACTAAAACACCTATAAAAAAACAAGGTCCGGATATGTGGTAGTTTAGTGATTGAAGGTGAAATGTAGGACCTAGAAGGATCACAAATCGGAAAAGCCGTGTCGTCCGATAACGCCCCGAAAGATAGCGAAACGACATGAAAAACGTTGTTTTTATCCGGCATACATTCGATCCCATGCCAACGGCCTCGACAGACATCCGGGATATCTGTTGCCCATTCGTTACCAGTAGCTTTCATGATGTCGTACACTGCTTGTTGCTCATCATGGTCGGTTTTAGCCCCGTTGTTCATGGAGAATCCCGTTTGAGGGGCGTCTACTAGGGCAGATGGGACCCCGGAATCCGACATAATAACGGTAAACGAGAGGCATGTCGGGATGAACAGTATAAGAGTTAAGGTAGAGGGGAAAAGATTCATTGTTTTACTAAGGAAATGTGAGGACATTAAGGATTTTATAGAATGTTTTGAATCAGAGAATAATAAAAGGTGTCACGAGGAAATGAGGATGTGAATTAAATGTTTGGTACATAAGTAAATGCACTTCACGAGAACTGCACTTTGTCTTCAATGTTTATAAGTTGTGGGCTAGGGCTATTAATGGGCCTATGCAATATGGGCTTTGGTTGTCTTTCAAGTGTTTCTTCGGTTAGATAGTCCATTATATCACTTGTGGAGTTATGGAATGAAAAAAAAAAAAAAACCGGTTTGGAAATCGAAACCGGTGTCAAACCCGACCTAGCCGGTGGTTTCAACTCAATTCAACTGACTCGGTCCATAGGTTTGAGGTTGGTTACTCGGTATATACCCATAAACCAGTTTTGACCCAGTATAACACGATCGAAACCATTAAAACTGATTTTAAACCCTAACTGATTTCAAAACAACATATTTCCGAACCAGTTTCAATCCCATTGAGTTTGTATGCATCTTGAGTTGTGCATTTGTTTTGATAATAACTTGTTATACAAACAACTATGTGACTCAATTTAACTTAATTCAATCCTTATTGGAAGGGTTTCACTTTGACACTATGATAATTTTTGCTATTATCAACTTGCTATTTCATAATTATATAAACAACAAACAAAATAATACAAAATTTAAAATCAAGTCTAGTTATCTGACGCTAAACGACCTTGAGTTGACCAACTCCACTTGTATTGTTATGAGGTCTATCTTATGTCATAGGTTATGGGACCACGCTTCCATACTATCATGCAACATGATCTACGTGAAACACCCCCCCCCCCCCCCCCCGAAAATGGTTGGACCGCCCCCTTGTAGTACCCCCTTTCCCTATTTTCTTTTATTTCACTCACTCTAATTTACATACTATCCCATCTGCACCCCATATTTTTTTAATTCACCCCATAATATGGCCATTTGAAACTATATATATAATTACTAAGCATGAAAGAAAATGAGTCAAAATTGAATGAGCGTCATTCAATCCGAGTATTTTTTGAACGTTCATCGAGCGAGTTTCGAGCATCACAAAACAAAAAAGGAAAGTGACGATGGGTGGTGATCTATCATAACACCTTCATCCATATTTCTAATTTTAATACATTTGGTCTAATAACTAACACACTAACCCTATTGTTAACTTTTTTAAATGACCTAAATAATGATGGTAATCTGATATAACACCTTCATCTCACATATTTATCTCTCTACGAATCACATACATCCATAAAAAAAAGCTTCAAGATTCATTTGTAGAAAAGGAAAGGATGAAATCGGAAGATGAAAAAGATGATGATGGTCTTTCATCTTCCTCTAATTTTTAATAAATGTTTCTTTATATTTTTTTTGGACTTTATTCGAGTAATCAACGCTAATATAAAGTGAGTCTAGCCTACTATATTAAAAATCATATATAAGTATATATATGTATATAAATTTATATTAAAAAACAAATTAGAAAATTCTATTTTGTGTTAACAAAGTAGAATAAGTACGTTAAATGTTGGAAAATTCGACCCAACCGAGCGAGCGTACCTTTGCTCGTGCTCGTTTCGTTTACAAACCGAACCGAGCCAAATCAAACAAGCATATTCCAAGCATTTTTCAAACAAGCGTCGAGCGACTTTCAAACTTCAAGCAATTTAAATAGCCCAATTTTGATGTTACTCCTTGCTAACAATGCCACATTGTACCTAGCTTAGACTATCTATACCTTCTCACGAACGATTACACATATCCTTATATTCAAATGGATAACAATAGAGTTATACAAATATAATCATGATAATTAAGCACTCTAAGGTATTAAGTTTACAAGACATGTCATCTCACTTAATTTAATTTATTTAATAGTAATAAAAACTTTATTATGATGTTAACTCACAAGACATGACATATCACATAATTTGTAATTGGACAATAATTAAAATGTTATTATGATGTACACACTCTCCCTCTACTTGTAGAATTCCATTATCCAGCATGTACACACATAACATATCTTTCTCACTTCATCAAACCCTGCGAGTTTAGCCAACGATTTAAACTCATCTTCGGTGCGCTCCTTTCCACCAGGAGTTTGAGTCATGATGGTGACATCCAAATTAGTGATGGCTTTCACGCGAGAGCTTGTGTCCGGTAAGAAAGGAACAATTTTTTCAACAACGATTACTTTCCCATTATCAGGGAGGGCGTTGTAACACTTCTTTAGCAACTTTACACAATCACCATCATTCCAGCCATGTAATACCCACTATATATTATATATATATATATACATATATATATACACACACACATTCTGTTAATCATATATAGATGGATGATAAATTAAATTAAAAGGAGAAATATATGTTAGTAGGGTTGCATACCTTCATGAAAATGGCATCACCTTTAGGAACATTTTGAAACATATCTCCTCCAACATGTTTTATACCTATTTTTGGAAATGTAAGTATTTCAAATGATTAATTACTTTACAATTTGATGTGTGTATTAAAGCTAAGTTAACATTTGAATTGTATACAAAAACAAGAAAATGAAGTGTTAACTCTCTAAGTGTTTGAAGGCTTAAGTTCTTTGATGAATAAATATCATGTATAAGTACGTTGGTGTGTGAGTAGCCTTTCTTATAATACGAATTTTAATTTTGTCATTAAAATTCTATGTTTCCTTAGTTATTTTCGATTTCTATATACTATATTCAAAAACTTGTAGCTTTATTTATAAAAATTTCTATATACTACATTCAACATGTAGCTTTATTTATAAAAATTTCTATATACTACATTCAACGACCTGTAGTTTTATTTATAAAAATGCCACACAAAAATATATTTATATTATATATCTAATGTTCTGAAGTTTTACACTATGACTACCCAGCTCAGCTGGTTTGGACACATGTCTTTTATCATAAAAAGACTTATATTATAGTGGATAACCAGCCGAGCTTGTTTGTGCCATGGCAAATCATCAAGAGTACTCAAGTTCGAATCTTGGTGGCGAAGCTTTTTTTTCCTTTTCCTTTTTTATTTTTTCTTCTATCCTTTTTCTTTTTATTTTATCTTTTCTTTTTACGTGTGTGGGTTCGATCCTCACACGACCACTTTTTTTATCTACTTTTTACTTTTTATTTTATCTTTTCTTTTAACTTTGTTATGTAAATAACGAAATGTGTCAACGGATACGATATATAACTCTGCTATAACTGATTCAACCGGAGTCATTCAAGCGAAATTTTGATATACACACATTTTCAACTGTCGATCACTACTAGCACAGTTCATTAATATAACATCCCGAATTCTAAAATCCTTATCTTTGTTAACTGTATGTGTTAGAGTGTTATGAAAGGTGTTACATAATAACTTATGTGTCAATAAATGATTATGTGAAAGTCTAAGGTTTTACACGTAAATATGGAGGTTTAGGTTAAATGAATCCAAACAACTAAATTATAGGGCTGATCTTGTAAATTGCAAAAATATCTTCCTATCTTCCTATTATATTAAATATAGGTTTTTTAGTCCATGTGGCACCTTCTTAGTGCTGCCATATAGGATTTTGCTGATTTGTCATATTCTCAGGTTTTAAATTAAAAAAATTGAAGAAAAAGTAGTTGGAACGCGCGGATCCTTAGGATCCATTTTTCTGAACTGTCTTCCTTTAGAAACCCGAATCCTTTTTAAACCCTAATCAGTCTTTCAGCATGCTCTCCAATTTTCTCTCCATTCATATGCAGCTCCATATTCATGATATTAAACTTCCTCTTGAAAATTGAAGCAAGCCGGATTCCTCAAGCGATTTATCTCACTATCCCTTATCTTGCAGCCTCGAACATTAAAGTCTATCGATTTCTATTCTGTGAGGCATCTATTCAACCCGAATATTGTAAATAACACACGGGTCTCAAAGACGGGACATGTAAATGGGCTATTGAGTTGGAAGCATACCAGTCCTTAATCTCATCACATATTCATTTTCACACATTGTCTTTTTCTTTAATGAGAGTTTAAGAGTTTGTGTTGTAAACTTTCGCATGTATTAAAGATTTCTATTATATAGTGTGTTATGTACTTCATCTTAGACGGGGCATTTACTTATTGTCTCTTATTCATGAGTTAACGTGTTGTGTACTTCATCTTCATGTTTTTTATTAGAATTATTTTTAGAACCATAGCCGTGTGATGCACGGATATCAAAGACTAGTAATTGTTCTATATAAATTTTATATAATTGTTATATATGAATTTTATATAATTGTTATATATAATATGAATATTTGATATTCTAATTATATGAATGTGCGGGTTGCTGTTTTAAGCAACTAACATCACTAATATTGATTTAATGTATGATCAACTACAATGGAAAACATACCAGGATATTCGGGAGCATTTTTTATCACTTGTGGGAGATCTAAGTTAATGCCCTTAATGGTGGGATATTGAGACACAATCATATTGAGAGTGATTCCGAGACCACCACCAACATCAACTAGTGATTTGAGGTTGTTAAAACCGCGGTAACACTTGAGCATCTCCTTGATGAGGATAACAGAAGCATCCACCATGGCCTTGTTGAAAACTACATTGAACTCATCATCTAAGGCCGTATATTCGAACGCACTTGTTCCATGAACCTTGTTAAACGGAGTACCTCCTTCGACCGCTGATTCTTGAAGCTTAAACCTTGTTCAGTTCAATGAAGTAAAAGTATTGTAACAAGAGTTAACAAACCCAAAATGACCAACTAATGTTGTTACTTATAAAGTTATAATTTCCTTTTATAGTGTGTTGCTAAGGAATAGAAGTAAATGAGTATCAAGTTACTGTCAAAAGAGAAGTTAAAATGAAAATATTCTAACATGAGTTATATGATATATTTGTTGGAAAAATTTGTAATGAAAAACAATTGTTCACTAACGTTGGAAATAAATAATTAAATTCATATGTTATTAAACATAGTTTTTATTATGTTTATATTTTTTTAGTGTTTCCCTACACTTGTGTAGATAATATATATATATATATATATATATATATATATATATATATATAAATGGAATTTGTTCATTTCTTTTCAATTAAAAGAGAAAAGAATAAAAGTTGCATTTTTATCATTTTCTCTCGTTAATAAAATCTTAACATTGAAAAAATAAATGACTTATTTTGGTATGTTTGTTCTTAAGTTAATTAACTAACTCTATTTTTATTTTTAAGTAGGTCTTCACTTCAAAACCCAACAACTTAATTTTACATTAAGGTAAGTGTTAACATTCCTATATATTATTATCCTTACATTTTTATAAAGTTCATGTTGAATTATGTATGTTTAGACCTGACAAATTACAAACCCGATCTGAACCTGTAAAAGTTACACCGGATGCAACAAACAGTAAATCCGTTTAAACGGTTAACGTGTAAATGAACGAAATGAACTAAATATTTGTATTATTTATAAATACTTATACATAATAAATTAATAATTGATTTTAATTCCGCCAGATTAAATAATATAAGATTATTTAATTTAACCACCAATTCTTATTAATCTGTATTTATAATAATCATCTACTAATAATGAGGTTTTATAATATGTGTCCTAAAGACACATATAAAGTGCAATGAATGCATCCCAAAATTTGAAAAAAGTATAATTAATGTATCTCGAAAATTAAAAAATACAATTTTCAAGAAGAATCTTTTTACTTTTCTCATCTTAAAAATAATCTTGGTATATTTTTCACTTTCAAAAAGAATCTCGGTATCTTTTTTAATTTTCGACGTGTATTTATTGTACCTTATGTGTGTCCTTAGGACACATGTTAGAAAATCCCATTAATAATTACTAATTATTTATAATTGTTTTATTCTAAATTAATTAATATTTGGACTAGTGGATAGGAAATTGAGGATTAACTCATTAAAGGATTCGAATTGGGCCTGTCATGTTGCTTGATAAGTATAAGATGTCCAAATTTAATTAAATTATTTCAAAAACAAAAGTGGATTTTTGAGATCAATAATTTATGGCATAGAATTTTTTTTTAAAATTTTCTAATAGTTTTGTATTTTCTTATAAAAACATTTAACCTTACCAGGAGTCAAAGGCTGACTTATCTTGATGCAACTCCATCAATGGAGCCAAAGACACTCCATCTTCGTTTGGGATAAAGTGTTTCGCAACGGGTGCAAGTCCATAAACTCTAACGGGTTCATGGTCGGCCCGTTGGCTGCAAGTGACAATCTCATGGCTCGCGAGTAACCGAAGCATACGGTCAAGCATACCAGGGGCAGTTTGGTTCGGGAGTGATAAACGACTCGCGATCTCATGAGCCGAGAGTTTGGCATCTGGACCCGCCTGGGCTATGGTCTCGAGAACCTTGAGCTTGATTGTGTTCAATAAGACCATTGGCAATGCAGCAGAAGTAACAAGTTGCATTGCGTAATTGAACTGCTCCTCCTCACGTGAGTGTGACATAATTTCTTGGTAATAATTAAGTTAAGTTTGATCTCAAAGAAAGCTAGCTGCATCCTTTAAAGGAGTTTAAGGTAGGTAAAATATACGGTTGTTATTAACTAAACTAAATATTATGGCTAATTCAAACGAGGAGTGCTCAAAGGACTGATCTATTAACTTATTCATTTTTGAAAAAGCTCGATCAATTACTTCAAACAATTAACCACGATTGATTATTTGTCTGAGTGGTTACCGTAGATGAGAGGAGACTTGTAACTGAGAGGTCATAAGTTTGATACCCGACCCCAAGTTTACCAACAGACCGCTCGCGGAGTTAGATTTTTCCTAAAATAACCTCAACAGGTGTAAATACTCTCGAGTTTTCATGATCATTTAGTGGCCGTTCAAAACAAAAAATAATAATAAACAAGAAATAAACACCTTCACCAAAATACAATTTTCTATTGTAAAATTTTAGAGATTAGCAGCACTTGATAATCAACCAGGTATGGCTCAAACTTTGTAACCTGTAACATTTATAAAAATAAAGGGCCTTTCTAAAATAGTTGGTGAAAAAACATAGACTTAGAATACATATAATAGATTGAAAATGATTCAGGTGTCAAATGTAGACTTAAGAAAATATGTATAACTAGAACAAATGTATGTGTGTGCATAATCAAACTTGATGACTAATGTCCTTAACCCAAATGCCATTACTAGTCAAAAGATTGGTTAAGCTAAAGACTTAATTAGGCTTCAATCACCTGAACGCCAATTACCGGTCAAATTCAGGTGGGTCGTCACACCAATGGATTCATCATTGTTACCATAGGCTTGTATGTTAAAAAGTTATGCTAGAATGTTAGAATATAGACTTCGAGTAGTGACCACATAGTTAAATTGTATGGAATCAAACACATAGACATAGAATGAAATCGCATAGTTTATGTAAAAGGAATAAAGATTGAGTTTGAATAAGTATACATGTTACATCTCAAAACTTGAAGAGGAAATGGGATATTGATACTCACATGAACAGCAAGTTATAAATGCAAAAAGTCCGTGTGATATGAGGACGACATTACCGTGCCCCAAATCATATAAAAGGACCTTAAGGTTTAGTGATATGGGTTAAGTGTCTAAGTCACCCCCTTAGACTAGTTGAGTATTGTTAAAGGTGTTAACCCGTTACCCGTTGGTGATATATAGTTATTGGTTTTGATAAACGTATCTTTATTTCACAAATCGTTTAGTGTAGTCAGCAATACTCATATTTTAAAGAAAAAATATAGAAACTCCATAATAAGGCTAACATGTCCAAAATTAGATTTTAATACTCATATTTTAAAGAAAAAATATAGAAACTCCATAATAAGGCTAACATGTCCAAAATTAGATTTTAACAGAGTTCTTGTGAAAAGTTCTATGAAAATTTCTAAGAAAGCTTATGTGAAAAGTTTTGTTATTGAAACATGAACACGATGACTGATCTAATAAGAAGGTGATATATGAATATACTTTTATGATTAACACATAAGATGATTAAAGTATTTATCTTCTAGAATGTATGCTGAGATAAATAAAAATTTACTAGTTTTCTTTTAAAGGTAGTTAACCAAACAAGACTTTTCGATGGGTGCTCTTAGATATAAACATGAATGAGCATTAAAGAACATGAATGGAATGTCTTCTCAGTTAAAATAAGCAATGAGGAGGTAGTGAAGATGATGCTTGAGGTCTTGGCACAAAATTTGAGTGTTGAGTGTAGTACATTGAAATCCAAGGAGATAGGAAAAATAATCATCTCAATATGATTTTTTTTTTGCTACCTCATAGGTGGTGAAAAAATAAGCTCGCACAACAGCGAGCTTCTAGAGAAGTCTTAGTTGGAGGCGGCGTTGAGGGTCGAATTCTCCATCAAACTTAGTGAGGTAAGTTGTGACTTTTAGAGGACTCAAAGGGGAAGATTTCTAGAAAAGAATGGACATGATTTAGTAAAGTATGAGTGAGATATGGGTCACAAAAGATGACCAAACAAATTTGATGGAATTCTGTGAATGTGAGGGTTTGAGAAAACTAATGAAATGTTTGGGTGGGTTTTTATGGGAGAACGTGGATAAGGTCTTGGGAGCTGAAAGTGGGGATTTTTAACGAAAATATCCAGAAGGAATATGACTTGAAGTGCGAAGGTGGTTGGGGGGACAAGGAGAAAAGATAAAGAAGTAATTGTTTGAATTTTGGAGCTTCTAGTTTGACAAAAAGGCAAGTGCATTCAATCTTTGCAGCTTGCAAGCATTCAAGGAGGTAGCAGGTGGTCATGAAGCTAGTCTAAAGAACTATATAATGGGGCTAAATTAGAGGGTGATTAGAGTGTTAGTGTCTATTAAACTCATGCTTGGTGAAGTAAATAGGTGTTTAAGGAAGGTGATATGCATACTTGTCCAAATTGTTTAAATTTTTGGATTTGTGAATTTGATTAGGAGAGAGTTCGAATGATAAGTAAATAGGAGAAAATAAATATAAAAATTTAGACCAATAGGTATTTATATAGTCGTTTCAGTGAATATTATGTATTTTTCAAGTATTACGGGTCTAAACCTGAAATAAATGAAAGTGAATATTTTAAATTGCTAAACCACATTATTTATTATTGGAATGTTTTTTAATTTTTAAATTTCGAAATGTCACCAACGTTCGTGTGCCGGGTTAACCTGGTGTGGGATCTGGTAATTTATCCAAACTAACGATGCAAGAATTTAATGAAAACAAGGACAAAAATAATTATAAAAAAATTCCCCAAGATTTATTTCTTGAATAAAAATCGAAACCACAAGGATAATAGAAACGGTTCGGATTACAAATATGAAAAATAGACAAATGTCACGTAAAATGGGCCATTCTTAAAAAATATCAATTCGTTTTCTGTCGGGTCAATACTCGATCCGTTTCTTTAAACTACATGCAAGAAAGCATGTTATGATTAGAAAGGGGTAAAGAATTGAGTTGGTTATAAGTGATCGAGAAAACACCTTTTTCAGAATTATTAACATTCATTTACAGATTATTAGAAAGTCGTATAGGTTAGGTTGGGTTTGTAGTGTCTTGACTGGGCTTGGACCCGTGTTTTGGCCCGTTTATTTTTATAACCTTAATCTCATCTCTATTTATATTCTCTTGTACTTGCATGTATTTCTCATCACGAGTGTGGGAGGCACATAGCAATAAAAATTCCTGGTTACAGCTCGTGGACGTATCACCTCGATCGAACCTCGTAAATTCTCATGTTTATCGTTTTTACTTTTCTACAGTTGTAATTGTGTGTCCTTGAATACCCGAATCCCTAACAAGATATGATTACACAAAGGTATTGTGGACACAACGAATCCACATATTAGAAACTAGATGATTAAACTAGTGGTACAAACAAATAACAGTACACACATTTATTCCTTATACACACTTTCTTAAAACTTTCATGCATTTCTCTCTCTCTTATATATATATATAGATATGTGTGTGTTTGTGAGTAATATCACTTGAACTTCAAGAAACCTTGGTAGCCAATGACATCTTGGATTTATGATCCTGGCTAGGTAATTTGACATTGGTGGCTAAGCCAATTGCTTCAAGAAACCTTATCGTATACCAACAAAAGTCAATTTGCCACCATTCTAATCCATGTCTAGCTGAATATTCAAATGCATGATGATTATTATGCCACCCTTCTCCAAAAGTAACCAATGCTACCCACCTACATATACACATACATACATATATAATTAACATATAAATACAAAACACATATATATACTAAATATTAATCTTTATAACTTACCAATTATTCTTGGATAGATCACCGGTGTTCCAAGCTTGATTTCCCCATATATGACAAGCCGAGTTCACTAGAAAAGTCACGTGATATCCCCACGTGGTTGCAACTCCCTACATATCATATCATATTATATTCATTACATTCGACTCACAATAAAGTTGAAAAAACAATCAAACAAGCTAAAGTCTTACCACGACCCAAACGAGGTATGTAAATCCACCTAAAAGATAAACTAGGGTAGTGAATGCAAATGAATGCAATAGATATGTTCTTTTTATGAATCTATAGAATGCTTGATTCTTTAAATCCTCCACATTCTTACGCTCTTGATACTGCAAGATCATACATATATATTCAACTTAGTTAAACAAGATAATTAGCCAATTAGAGAAACATGTTTTCCTTTTTAAAACATGAACACACAAAATACCTTTTCAAGAATGTAGCCACTATCAAAGAGCCAACCCATATGACTAAACCAAAATCCAAAAGTTGGAGAGTGTGGATCTTTCTCTGAATCAACATACTGATGGTGATATCTATGCATGCTCACCCAAAATATGGGATCCCTCTGTATACATATATGGCTTAGATTTATTAGAGTTTAATGAATATGTTATCGCGCGTAAAAAATTTGGCATAGTGACACACATATATTAAATATATTAAAATAGTTAGCAGAGGAGTTGGTTGTGTAATAGGTGCATTTGTTTAATATCAGGTCCTAGACTTAAGATTTTGATAATTTAATTATCTTCTGGTCTTACTGTCGTTTCATTGTCTTTTTGTATTTCTGTTTTATTTACGTTGTGTAAAATCAATGCTAAAATATTTTGTACACAACACATGAATTGGTAGTCTAATAGGTATAGTAATGTAACATCACCTTTACGTCCTTCACTGAATAATTTGAGCGTTTGAAGTATAACTTTAATTAAGTTGTGTTACGCCAACGACATTGTTTTGTATACCTACATTTTCCCCGCGACAACATACAACTCACGCCTAATTCATACACAAATACAACTTTACTAATAAATACAACTTTAATTATGTTATTTTTTATGGCAATACTTTTGTTCCTTTATAATCTTTTTTTCTTAACTAAGACAATATTAGGAGTTATAAAGAACACATTCCATGAAAGAAACAAAGGAACCAACCTGCAAAGAGAGGACTCCAAAATAAGCAAAGGTGTACTCAAGCCACTTGGGAAGCTTGAGACTGCGATGCGCTAGGTTACGATGATACGACAGAGTTACACCCAAAACTCCACACAACACATAGGTCGAAAAGCCCGCAAAGAATGCACCCCAAGTGAACGTAAATGGTGCGAAAAGCGCAAGCAAGTGAACCGCTAATATCCCCACACCCATTCTGACATCAAGACTCCTCCATGTACGACCCATGAAAAGGTTTCTCTTCCTTGTAACCTTCACATTAGAGAGCAGTATTTTGCCATAGTGGGAGTCCTTTACACCTAGGGATGAAACTGTGATCAAGTTGGTCATTTTGATAGTTTGGTTATTTACTTAATATGTGTACATGTATTTATAAAGAGGTTGCCATTTATGAGGTCTAGCTGATGGTAGTTGAAACCTCAGATAACATGAATCATGCAACGACAAACCGTTGGATAGTTCGGTAGGATAAGGAATTTGAGTTTTAAGGAGAAGATAATTTATTTAAGATAAAATTACAAGTTTACTTTGATATTCTCAAGACGATAGCTTGGTAGTTGGTGGTAGTACTAAATTCGTAACAAAAGATTATTGGTTTAAATTTTACAAATTTGTTAAAATTCTCATATTACATCCGTGGTTCAAACGATCTCACCATTTGAATTGTCATTATTGTTAGAAAGTTCCTATATATATGAAAAAAAACATTTAATTTGGAGCCATAGGTTCCATGATGTATGTAAGGTTCTTATCATTTTAAGTTTAGACATTAGACAAAGACAAAGTAAAAATAGACAGATTGTTAAGTGTGTAAAAAACACAAACAGTAAAACTTATAAACCACAAATAGAGTTTGCAAGTTGAGCAACTGATATTTTAAAAACTTATAACTTACAAAAAAATAAAAGTACCAAATGAGTCATGGTGTCCATAAAATATATGTTAAAGTTAGTAATATTTATTAATTTAACATTGAAAATTTAGATTGTATAATTTTTATTCATTGAATATGCAAGTTTAAGATTTGGATTTGAAAAATCTGAATTTTGAAAATCTTATTTTATATGATTTGTAAACGTTAATCACTAAATTTTTTATTATAATAACCATTACAATAAAATTGATAAAATTTATTATTTTTGACATAATTGAATTTTTATTAATTTTGAAATTAAATTAATTTTGAAATTAAATAAATTTTGAAATTTTGTTTTAAATCAGAGTTTGACATGATTATATTCAATACTTAAGGTAGAGATTAAGGTTGATTGTGGAGTTGTCAAGTTAAAAAATCATAGGTGCACACTCTAGAAAAGGAGTCATTAATAGTATGTAAAGATAAAGATAAAGAAAAAGATATAAAGATGTAAAGATAAACAAAATCAAGTGTGAATGAATAATACTCAGCTTCCATTGGTCCACGTAGCGTTCTTGGGTGAATTTCATGTTGTAACTACCAATTTGTAAAACAAATTCTTAGATACATCAAAGGCACAATATCACATGGCTTGACATTCTCTGAACTCAATCACATACAGCTATCATGGGATATTCTGATGTTGATTGGGTTCGATGTATTGAAACTTGTCGTTCCACCTAGGGTTGTTTAATATTCGAATCGGATTCAATAAATAAAAAATTCGACTCGATTTGATTGAAAAATCATCGGCTTGGAATTCTGTTCAAAATTCCAAATTTGGATTTGATTCGATTCGAGGTCTGATAACCAACTTTGAATCGAATTTGAAAATCTCAAATTCGAATTCTATTCGAAATTCGAATTACAAATATTCATATATATATATATATATATGTATATTATACATTTATTTTGTATATAAATAAATATAAATAATTATATAAATATTTTAAATTAATTTTTATGGACAACTCTATATTTCCACATGTTTAAAATGTTTAAAAATTTTAGTTCTTTAAAATATTCTAATTTGAAAACATACATTCTCTAATTCGCGCCTTAAAATTTAGCATATGTGGATTCAACCATTCATCTTCATATTCCCAAATGATTTAATGGTATTATCTTCTATAAGTATTTTATTATTTAGATGTATAATAAAATTGTAAATCTCGTGTTTTTAGAAATGCTTAAGTTTAATGTTTTGAATGATAAGTTGTGTGTCATAATAATTACAAAACAAATTGCTTTAGATATGGATTTTTGAATGTTAAGCTAAACTTTGTCTAGCTTGGATGTTCCATTTTGAATGTTAAACTATATTTCTTTTTCATTTGTCTTTTGGGTGTTTTATTACTTCTGTATGTTATAGATTTATAATTTTTAATAAAATAAGTTTAATTTATTCAAACTTGATTCGATTCAAATCTGAAAATTGAATTCGAATCGAATTCGAATGAGTTTTCTATTTCGAATTCGAACTCGAATCGAATTGTTCGAATTTACTTTGAATTCGAATTGAATTCGAATCCATGTTTTAAAAATTACCTCCATGACCACCTACTTTACTACTTGTGATAACAAAAGTGCCTTATTTCTCAGCCAGAATCCTATGTCACATAAACATGCCAAACACATAGACCTGAGCTATCATTTTCTCCGGGAACTTTTCTCCTCATGCAAACACCTTACCAAGTTTATACCTACCAAGCTTCAGGTTAACATTTTTACTAAAAGTCTTCCTCACAACATTTTGAAGAGTTTTGATTTCAGCTTCATCTCTGGCAGGGGAATATTAACATTTACTATATAGGCCTATAGCATTTAACCTTCTTCATTGTTGTATTCATTAGGAGTTAGCTTCATATTCCTTCATGTACATTTAGTATATTTGCTATAGCATGTGTGAATCTCTATAATATTGTTTTAGTAAAAAACACCGACCCTACATAATCCCTACAAACGTACCATGTTTAGTCCAATATATGTGTAAAAATGCTCTCTCGGTGTACTCATCTTATCTCTTCGAATTAAAATTTTACTTTGAAAAACGAAAACTATATATGTATACATTAAAACCACCAAACATTTCTTAGATTGGAATCGCATTCAATCTATTTCAATGCCTCCACCTAATATTCCTTAGATTGGGATCGCATTCAATCTATTGCAATGCCTATTTATACCTCATTGGTACGTTTTACACCTTTTACCTTGTTCTTTCTTTTTCTGAAAGGCAACCACCTGCCAACCACACGTACTTTAAGTACACATTTACTCGTATATATAAGATCTATAATTAATAAAAAAACGGTGAGTCTAATAGTATTTTAGTGAGTTAATATGTGTCTATTTTTTTATAGTGAAGGGTTTAAGCTCCACTATTACAAATTGTGTATTTGGTGTCGTAATATAACCGTTCAAAAAAAAAGAAAATGTTGTCGTAATTTATTTTACAACCAAAATCGAATGGTCACATTAACAAACACAATAACTCTCAAATTCAAACACCATATATTCATTGTTGGACTTGAACCGTCAACTTTTAAGAGAGGGATACAATATTATTAACCAACCGGGTACTATTAGAGCATTCACAGCAGCTTCCTTATCTTTATCTTTATAATTTACACATAAAACACATTTATTCATAATATATAAAGACTTTTAAAAAACACCACACATCACATTCTTTATCCTTATATTTGTGTGATGGATTGGTATATTTACCAATCCCTTATATTTATCCTTAAAATATAAGGATAAGGTTTAAATATAAAGATGCTAATGTGGGACAAAAATTAAATATTTATTATATTTTCCTTAAATTTTAAGGTTAAGAAGTAATATAAAGATGCTATTGTGAATGCTCTTAGACTATAATATTAGACTAAAATTTAAGAGAGGTGCCCATCCTACGCTTCACCTCTCCGTTCAGCCGGAATACACCAATTCTACAATGTAAAATACATATAATTAATCTTGAAATTGTAAAAGAACAAAAAAAAAAAAATCAAATACGTATTAAAAAGTGTACATGAATGAATGATGAGGTAATGACATCATATTGTATTAAGGTAGCAATAACGAAAACTTTAATCAAATAGTACTTTTGTTTGAATCAATGCGTAAAGTGAAAGTGAAGGAAACCGAGAGTAATAAGAACAGTAATCAGATAAGGTAATGCCTAGAGTAAGCAAGCATGGGTTCAGTATAAAAATAGCAGCATTATGCATGCTTCTCGCCAAACCAAGGACTAGCTTTTAGAATAATCTCAACAAAAGCTACTTTACATTCTTATTTTAATATAGAAACTGGTATTTATTTTTTAATCCATTTTGCTAATTATGCATTTTTAAATTAATTATTATACACATGCATCGATGGCGAAACCATGAGTTTCATGTATGTTGAACCTCCGGCTACCAAAATTTCTATTAATATCATGTTTATGTTTTTCTTAATGGCAAGTCTACCACACTTTTAATTTATCCCGTGTACTAAATAAAATATGACTGGATTTTAATTTTACTAATTTAACTAAAAATTAGTAAACTTCTACCAAGTATATCATATGTAGATTATAATTAGGTTTATTTGTCATATGCTTTTTTAACTCTGAGTTTTCATAATTAAAGTACTTACTAGAGGTGAAAAAAAGCGGTTAACTGAATTAGACCGGTTCATAAACCAAAAACCGGATCGATTTTTAACCAGTATAGGAGAAACCGGTTATGAACATATACAAAGCTACGGTTCAGAACCTGTTTGAGGTTTCTAAGTGAATATTTGGTTGTGAAATGATTAATGAAAACCGGCTTTTAGTTAACCAATTAGAAAATAAATATATATAATTTTAAAATGACGGTCTTTTACTGATTAATCAGTTCGGTTTCTAAGAAAACTGATTTTATCGGTTTGGCTATTAGGGTTCGATGAACCAATTTTCTAACTAGTTCTTTTTTATACTAGTTTTTACCGATTTGGGTTTTTTTTCCGACTAGTTATTGTAAAACCGGTTAACCGACTCCTCTTATAGTTGAAAGATGGATGGTCGATTCATGGGACTGGGACGACCATGGACAATTAATTAGGAGTGGTGGTTGTCAATTCTAACAAACAGTATTATTGAGTCAGAGAACAAGTAAAGAGAAACACCAAAAAGAAAATCGAGGTGGAGAATGGATCTCCTAGGGTTTTAGATTTTAATTGTGACAGATGGATTGAATAGTAGGAACTAAAGTTATAATAGTTATATAAATTTTAAATTTTATTTTCTAGTAAATAAACAAAATTAGTAAAACGCATTCTCTCTAATCATGGGCGAAGCATTGAAGGGACCAGAGGGCGGCGACTACCCTCGTGATTTTTACAGCCAGAAGCATTGATATTCATGATTTTATGTAAAAAAAATATTTATATTGAGTATTGTCTCCTTGGTAAAAATTTTGAGTCCCGCCTCCTTGGGGTTCTCTTTCAAGCTTCGTCGGTGTCTCTAATAATATTAGATGTTTATCTTACTCAAGTAGAACAAATTCTAAGTCTTCTAAAGATGACAATAAGTGAACTTTAAGATTAGATTTCAAGTTTTGATGTTTAAAAACGTAAACAAACAAGTGACTTTTAAAATATGGAAAGGAAGCTAGCTAGCAAATGAAAATTAGGGGAAAAAGAAAAGAAAAAAAAAGAAAATGTGGAAAGGTGGCGCAGTAGCAAGCAGTGTATGTTGGCCACTTTATGGCATGGGTACTTAGCCTGAGGTGACAATAGCGGCTGCAGTGCGTCGTGGTGTCGAACCATGCCCATTTTGCACGCACACCCACCCACCCACCCACCATGGCCAGGTAGCAGCTGCAGCTAGGTTTTATTCTCTGCAGCCAAGCCACCACCTGGCTGGCCTGCGTGCACTTTAGAATAAGTTGTAGACCGGTCAGGTTTATGGCCAACATTCTCCTCGATCTTAGTTATCAACACACTCTTTACCCAATCATGCCTACTTTCTCCCATCCATTCCAATAATTATTATTTTTTTAAAATATAAATTTGTGTAAAAATCATCATTATATATATTTCCTTAATTTCTAGTTATTATATATGCAGTCATACAGTATATAAAATTGTTTAATATAAGTTTATTGAGGTGTATATATTAATATTTGATAATAAACTGTTTCCATAATTAACACTAAATAAATTAAAGTAAATAACACTTAATTTTCATCTTTGGGTGCAATAAGCCAGTATGATTCCCTCAACACTTGACTGGAATGCCAGGTTATAGTTATTAACACTTCTCGTCTTAATATAATATGTGTGAACTGAAAATATATTTAATTATCAACACCGAAATAAAAGTGTTTGTCTACTATGAGAAATTACTAGCTGATGGAATAGTTTCCATGAACTACAAGGTGAAATATGAGATGAAGTTAGTTGGTGTTGTTCCAAATTTTGAATACCACACTTTAAAATTAGTGTAACATATTATAAAGGATTACAACTTGAAATTAGCTAAAAGCAATACAATGACATAGTAGAAATACAATACAGAGGAACAGTCGTTGAAATGATTGAGATTTCTCAAGACTTAGTTTTCGCAATCAGTGAAAGCATATTTTTTTATTAATGAAACATAATGTTTCACATAAACTGAATATCAGACTTTTCACATAAAAACAAAAGATTTCGCAAATTGTAAGGTTTCGCTGAAACTGAAAACAGTTTGGCTGATGCTTGTGTTTAATACGATTCCCTTAAAACAATTTTCGAGTATCCTATTTGGACCTGTTTGTTTCCCAGGATACAACAACCTAAGAAGTAGTACCGTCGGACTAAACCAAACCTGGACTATATCTTTGAATGCTTGTACGCTGGAAAGACCTTAATTGCTGGACTAAATTGCTATTGCAAAGCAGCGAGCAAATATGCGGAGCGTCGTAGAGAGCATAAGAGTTCGAGTGTTATTTTTTACGGCTTGAAATGTTGGTCATAGTCTACTATACATACTCAGCCTTACGTAACATCTAACAATATTAAAACAAATAATTAAACACCATTGAACGTCTTCAATGGCGTTGAATCAGATTTAAAACCGAAACAACTGTTTTCGAAATGTTTAAACATTTTACAAAACTCATCTGCGAAATGTCTCATATATTTCGCAGAACCATCAAACATTTTGCAAAAACCTAAACGACCTTTATGGTTACTTTCGTTTAAAACTTTCTCCAAAAAGAATATTTTTACACAACCCACTCAAACCAACACTGAGCCAACCGGTAACACTAACACCTAGACATTCGTCCACATCGCTCACACCCGATCCCGATCCTAGGTGTCTGTGGTGTGAAGCACGCACGGGTATCAACTGAGGAGTGACATCTACACAAGAAGTTAATTATAAGAGACCAATTGTCCCATATAAACCACTCCTAGTTTGACCTCCCATCAATATGGGATACTCTCTACTTCTCCCATTCATAAATTCTATCCAAAGTTGTAAAAAATGAGTCATTTAGTACTCAAGAGATATATACATAGGTGTTTGGTGTGTCCTACAATTAAAAGATTGAAAGTTTAATTCTTTTAAAATGTAGATTGTAGTTTGAAATTGGTTAACGACTCAACACTTAAAGTATTGAGCATACAACCTAAAAAATATGTTAAACGACTGTAGATATTATATCACAAATCATGTGATAAATTCGCAAATTAAGATTTGAAATAAATATATAAAAAATCAATGATTTTAATTATGTTACATGACTGTACCTATTACATGAGTCGCCGACTCAACACTAACTCCTCTGCTAAACTCACATGACTAAACCGGTTAGTTCACCAAATCTGGCAAATCATGTGTTAAATTTTTGCCTTTAGATAACAAAATATAAGATTTACTATTCCTAAGCCATGATACTTTCTTTTGATTATAGTTGATGTAAAAAATGAGTCATTTTGAATTTATAATGAAATTAAAAATAATAAAAACTAACTAATAAAGAGAGAAGAATGTGTACTTTTATACCGGCCCGGTACCCACAAACCCGACCCGACCTGCACTTTTAAACATTTTTATCACCAAAAAGATGACAAGTGAGTGAGGTTTTCCACTTTACACTCACTCCTATAAATAGAACACCACCAGAACCCTTTGATTCACTAATTATCACCTTACACAAAAACACACCCAAGTGATTCAGTGAACCAACTTACGGTTCGTAATTAACATCATAAGCCAAAACGGGTGTCCCACTTTGGCTGCTAGGTTTCGGGGCAGTTCGTCTGCGAACCGATATGAACCGCTTGCTATCCTTACTCTTTCATCAGGGTGTTCTTGATGAACAGTTCTTACAGCTCCAACAGCTTCAAGATCAAACCTCACCAAATTTCGTCTCCGAAGTTGTCACTATTTACTTCCATGAATCCGAAAAACAGCTTCGTAACCTGCGAAACCTACTGTAAGTTAGTTAATTACCTACTTTGTTTTTATAGATAATATGGGTGTTCATGGTCTAGTTTTGTTATAGATAATCGGGTGTTCATGGTTTGGTTTGAAACTATACGTGTTTACAAACCAAACCGTTTTGTTTACAAAAATGGTAAGTTGATTTATAAATTTTAAAAAAATGGTAACAAACTAAACTGTTTGTTTGGAAACCGAACCGGACAATATGATTTTAGAACATCCTTTTTTTTATTGTATTTTATACATTTTTTTAATTATAAAGCTAGGTTTCGTAAGCTCAAACCGTAAAATCAAACTCAAGCGAAACAACGCTTATAATTTGTAAACTATTGGTACTCTTTGCCTCTTTGGTTATATAATTTTCAATCTGGTTTATGATGGTCAAAAATCATTATCACAATTTCGCTGACGGTTTAACCTAAAACCTATTAAAGATCTTTTCATGGTTTTAATCTTGTTAACTTGTAACAATGATTGATTAATTAAGGTTGGATAGAGAGATGTGGGATTACGTTAAACTCGGAATACATTTAAATCAACTGATGGGAAGCAGCTCAAGCATCGGTGCCAAACGAGTTCGAAACATATGTGCTGCGTTTCGCAATGCCGTCGAACAAAATAACCGTTCCGCGTAAGTATATATAATGTAGAATCATTTGTATGATAAACCATTGAAACAAAACAGTATATCTCATAAGTTAGAACATTTTATTTGCAGGTGTATGAGGGCATTAGAGGTGCTTGAACATGAATATTGTTATTTGAAGAACAAGTTGCATGAACTTTTTCAAGTAATTAATAATTAATTAATCATCATTTTTTTCTTTAAATATTGTTTTATCACATAACTTTTATCTTTAAATACACTTTTTGTGTGCAGATAGAGCAGCAAAGAGTGCTGGGAGATGCAGTGAGGTACCCAGGAGTGATGCACCAACAGTGAAACAAAGAGCATGCAGGGTTTTGGGTGGGTAGTGTACTTCTTTTGTCTTGTCTTGTCTTGTCTGTCTTATGTTAATTATTATTATATTATGAGGGAATGTAAAACATAGGACTTGTGTTGTTGTTTCAGTCCCACACTCTTTTGAATAGTCGGCGCAAGATTCCTTTCTTCAGTTTGCTTCTTTCAATGCTCAAAATAGCGTGGGGTTAAATACTCATTATTTCCTATTGGTATTTTTTTTTTTTAATTTAGATAAGACTGATCGTAATAGGCGTAATCTCTTTAAATTTTTCACGTTTAATGTCTTATAGTGTTCGGGCAACCACCCTCCGGGGTGTTATAAGGTAAAAATGGATGGAGGTGTGTTTAGGAGAAGGTTGTGAGTAAAGAACTATAATTAAGTAATGATTACAAGGGCTAAAGGGCTTCATCCACTACACCATATTTTTAGAGGCTTTAAGTGTAGTGACCACTACATTTGGCCTAAGAATTATCTAGTAGATATTCTGATAACTTTTAAACATGAGCTGACACCTAGAATTTTGTTTAAGAAATGATAGTCACAATCTTAACCTGATAAAAAGAGGATAATCCAATTCATAATGATAATGATGTAACTGAAAATACAATAAAAATGTTTTTTTTTCAGAGAGGTGGTTTAAAGCTCCGATCTTGAAAGTTGAAAACGTTATAGTTTATTATTTAAAGGTTTGAACCCTCTCATTACTTTTTTTTTGTTTTACTTGTTGAATAGATTTTTTCTTTATATAATTTTTTTAAGACCTCGAGCATTATATCAAAAGCTCCAAACTTGTGAGTAATTATTCATTAATTATTAATTATGTCATTATTGCATTTATATATTACATATAGTTATTTTAAAGTTATATATATTAATATATATATATATATTCAATTTTAATAATACAAACTTTAATTATCACATTGATTAATAATAATACTTACCTTATGATTTATCAAACAACACTTCTAACTGTCACGTTTGTTTGCTTAGGACAATCATATCCTACTTACATGATTACTATAGATCTATATTTAATTTCCACTCGATTATATTTACATTGATGATTATGAGTGAAATGAGAAAACTTATATTACATATAAACGAAGGAAATTAAATATAAATTAAACGTTAATATATGATGATGATACGGGTGAAATTTCACTTTAACAACAAAACTACGATTTAGGAGTGCAAAATGTTCAAATTGTTCAAACATGTGACAAATTTAAAACATTGGTACTAAGAAGACAATTGGTAACTAATAAACATAAATTATTCCTTCTTCTTGAAACTAGGATAAGATATTACAAGATCAAAGGAAAGGATCTAAGATCCAACATACCCACAAAAAATTGGGACTTAATTAACCCTAAACTAACTCACCTCAAACTACCTAATCAATCTACCAAATTAGAAACATAATTAGCAAAATTTCAAGGGAAAAAAGCAGTTAATTGTTGGTAATTTCAAGTTAATCTTCTCATTTGCTAGATTCCTGCCAAGTGTTTGGTCCAATGCACTTTTCTGCAGTGTACAACTTCTCCTGCATCATTGTACAAGTCACCAAAGCTTCCATTTCTCCATTACTCATCACCTCTTCACTTTCCTACACACATACATAATTTCATGCATGATCAATATCCCTATATATAACCACTTGATCACTAAAAATACATTCCAAATTTACACTCATTTAAATCTATCTATATATATATATATGTATGTATGTGTGTGTATATGTGAGTATACAAATGTGTGTGTGTGTGTATATGTGTGTGTATGTGTATATATATTGTGTGTATATATATATATATTGTGTGTGTATGTATATATATTGTGTATGTGTGTGTGTATATATATTGTGTATATATGTGTGTGTATATATATTGTGTGTGAAGCTTACCGGAAGTGATTGCATGAGTTTCAAAACACCAATTTGAGCCTGCAAGAACTTGATGTACTTAAAAGCAGCTTGAAACATCTCCGCCGTATTCATCTTCTGGCCGCCGGGAACCAGTTTTCCGAGCTCTTGCGTCTTCTCACTTATCCTCCTCCGCCGCACCCTCGCCGCCATACTCTGCGCCGACAAACTCCCTCCGCCGGGAACCAGTTTTCCGAGCTCTTGCGTCTTTCTCTTCACTTCAACCTGCCCATAATTACCATCCCCACCCCCACCGCCGCACCATGCCGGAAATGCAACACAACCACTATCACCGCCGTAGCAACCCGTTTCCGGCAACGGTAGCTCCGGCGCCATTGCATACTTCACCGCCGGTAAAAACTGCTCCGGCGAGTATGGGAAATTGCTGTAGTATGGATCTTGATATGTAAAGGTTGAAACTTGAAACTCCGGCAAGGGGTTGATGACGTTTCCGGCGGGGGTAAAAATGTCATTTTGGTCGAATATTGAGTTGATTGATCCGGTGTCGTAATATGTGGACTCTTCATGGAAAGAAAACATCTCCGGTAGCGGTGATGGTGGCCGGAAAAGAGGGTGGTAGGCGGTCACGGCGGCGGAGTTGTTCTCCGGCCAGTTGTAGTAGCTGAGAGCCATTTTACTGTATGCAAATCAACCAAAAAAAAGAACATATAATTGTAAGTAATATTAACTGAAAGTAATTAAGTGGTAATTAATGGGTATTAAGTGAAATAATAAGTAGTTATTAACTAAAAGAAATTAATTACAATGAAGCTATTGAAAATTTGAAATGAAGAAGAAGATACCAGTGAAGAAGGGGAGGAGTCAATTACCTGAAGAAAGAAGATACTGTCGTACTTGTTTAGCAAAACCCTACATGGTGAAATGACTTAAATACCCCTGGGTTGAAAGTTGGTTACTACGAGGAAGTTATTTTTGGCAGCAGTTGATCACTGGAAGTGGAGGGAAATGACCTGGTCAATAACTGTAAATCCTTACTTGTAGGAGTTGTTTACGTATAGGACCTCTAACTATGGACATGTTGACAAATATTGCCCCTACAAATGTTTCACCTCACTCGAATGTGGATTTGATGCGAAATGTAAAAGTGTCGGGGCGGATATGAGATTAACGATGAATCGTTTCATGGGTTTGTGTATGTATGTATATGAAATTAGATGATATGTAATAAATGGGATTCTAAATTTTATGAAGGTACATTTCTCATATTTATTTGTCTGACATAAATTATAATCGATATAATCTAATGACCTGGGATATAATAGGATTCGAATTCACCAACCGTTAAAAGTAATCAAGTATTCAACATTTCTAGAAACGAGTTTTTTTATCTTCTTAAAATTATGGTCAGAAAACCGAAAATAAGATAAAGTGTCATAGTTATATTTGACAAATAAGTTACAAAAGTTCCTTTTAAACCCGATATAGGTTATATACAAATGATAAATGGGGTTTTTTTTCTCCTTATTTTGGTATTGGTTAATATATTGCTAAAGGGTTAAAGTAATAGGAGTTATTAAGTTATTATGTTATGGGATTTGATATAAGTATAGAAGTGTAGGGTTTAAACTGGTGTGTTTTGAAAAATAGGAGGTTAGAATTGGAAATGAACCGAGAATATAGACCGATTGTAACGGACTAAATTACGTGGACACGCATCTATTTCATTAACTTATTATATGTTTTGCCGTTTTTTCCAAAAAGAAAATGATTAAATTTTCACGTTAATTTACAAAAAAGTTTTCACAAATTGAGTTTTAAAAGTTTGTAATCAAATTTGGACAAACTTCACACCAATACAATTCTTATTATTATTTATTAAATATCAAATACAATTCTTATTATTATTTATTAAATAATAATGAGTAATATTGATTTTTAATGTTATTAATATTCTTATTATTAATTAGCTTTATTAGTATTTTATATTTTTAACAACTTCCTTACAAGTTACAAATACTGTGGTCTTTCTTTTAATTTATTTTAGCTTACCAACAAATAACCCACAAACCTATAATTTTATTTTTTTGTTTTTCAACAAGTTGTGACAAAAATATGTTATTCATCTATAAGCTTACCTATAGAATTCCAACAACTTAAGATTTTTAAAATCTTAAATTGCAGAACTTTCTTTTAAGAAATTAATATAAAAAAACCCCCAAAAAATAGAAAACATGTTTAAAATCAATAGAAAACATGTGTATAAGACATTTCATAATACATAACATACATAACAAACTAGAATTTACTTATCAGCTAATTTTCTCATATTTTCGTCCATTCGCTTTTTTAAGTTTCTCATGCGATCCTCTCACTGCAAGAAGATGCTATAATTTCCAACAAGATAATTTTGTCGGAAATTACGACAATATAGTGACAACATTCACATAAGAAATTAAGTCTAATTTCACCAACTAATTAGCGACCACTTTGTGATCGATTTGTCGGTATGTTATCGGTAATTGTGACGACTTTGCAACCAAAATCCTGATTTGTCACAAAGTGGTCGGCGATTACCGCTGGTTTCAGACCAAATCAAAACTCCCCTCTGCCTTGGTTTTCGTGCCCAGCCAAAAGGCTGCGAACACACAAAAAGAAGAATAGAAACTAAACTGTAGCCGTCGAACTCTGGCCTGTATGCGTTTTTTCCCATGTGAATTAACCCCAATTTTCCTTCTGTTCTTTTTAGCAGTAGCCAGTAGCCCATGAGCCCATCAGTAGACCAATTAAATTCTAGCCCAACAAGCCCACTTAAATGGACCACTTTGGCATCTGGTTCCACGAGATCAAGTTCAAGAGTCAAAGACTACACATTGTTTTACTTTTTTATTTTCCCTTTTCATTTATTTTTAGAAAAGATGAATTAAATATTCACAAAAGTAATTAGAGGTTAAGTTGCATTCAACTTAATAGTAATAGATTGTGCTCATTTTCACTAT
Source organism: Deinandra increscens subsp. villosa (assembly GCA_039602395.1). NCBI lineage: Eukaryota > Viridiplantae > Streptophyta > Magnoliopsida > Asterales > Asteraceae > Deinandra > Deinandra increscens. The sequence continues at coordinate 12,092,036 of JBCNJP010000016.1, forward strand.
GAGATACTAATTGCAAAATCTATTAAAGTATTACATTTTATACTTATATTTTCTTTTTGTTTTTTTATTTATACGATCAATTTGCTACATAGCAAATTACAAGATGCATATTGGTGCATTTTCAATAATATTGATATGAAAAAGAGTCAATATAGAATGCACTCATCATTACTCACGCGAGGTTCACTTAAGATAAACTTTAACGACCATAAGTCGAAGGGACTAAATGTGTTAAAATTGAAAACGTGGGTGGCACAAGGTGTTACAACTTTTAAAGTTGTACCGAAATTTGATTTTTGTTATAAAACCCTAGAGACGATGTTCACTACTATCAAATATTAGGTAATGTTTTTTGAAGCTCAAGTATCATTTTTACATTCCATAATCTCTATAATTATATGTGAAATAATTTAAATAATACTATCAATTATAATTTAGTTCGCTTATAATATATTTATATTTTATATAAAAATAAAATTCGGTGCTCTCTCACAAAAGCACTATTCACTTTAACTTTACATTAGAATATGACATATGTCTACTTATGTTTTCTGTCATGTAGTATATCCTCTTTCTCACTCTAGACACAATGCTAGAGATTATGATATGTGTCTGCCTCAATTTTGTGCCATGGAGGTGGGAGATCGGGGATCTTTGTATCGATAAATGATAGACTGACTTTGAGGGTTGTGATCGAGATGGTGTTCGTTAGCAAAGTTGATCTTCAATTTTGTAATTTCTAGCTATGGTTAGTTTAGGCTTTTTTTGTAGTCGCTTTGAGCAGTGGTCAGCGGCTAGTGTTTTTGCAGTGGGTTGGTTCCATGCAATAATAATTAGGATAGAATTGTTGAGTTTGTACTGCATATGTTGTATGGTGTACCAGTGAACAATGTATTACTTTTTTATTATTATTTAATGTTTGAATCTTTTTTTCCCTCTCTCTGATCACGTCACTAGAAACTCTACCTTTTGACTAGTTCCTCTGACAACCGGAGATTGTAGTAATGGTGAAGGACAAACAATAAAGATGAGAGGGAGCGGAAATGAAAGAGATGGGGAATGTGTTTGACATGAGAGGTTGTGTAAAGGTGGAGGGGTCGAAATCTAACTCATTGTAGCCTAACTCAATACGACTATGTCATGTCATATTTACCCATTCAATTCTATTCTAAATGTAGATGTACACGGGGTCGAAGCTTGAAAGTAGCCTAGCATTTCTTTCAATAAAAAATAAATTATATACTTAGATGATAAGAAATATATATATTAAAAATTTAAAACATAAACACAAATTTATTAATTCAAAACAATATATAAAGTCACTAAAAAATAAAAATAAAATATATAAAAACAATTCTTCCTCCTCCCTTAAGTTTTAAGAATGCTATCGTCCGTATCGGTCGGTTAATTATATTTCATTTCACTAAATAAAAATAACGTACACTAAATTTAAAATTAAACTTACTAAAAAATTCAAAAAATAATAATAAAATAGATCTACACATTCCCTCCACTCTAAAAATTACATGTGAAAATAGAGGAATTGTCTCATCATAGTATTTGAAGCTCTGTGTACTGAATACTGAGGAGTTTTGTATTATGAATTTATGATGATCAGACGCATCTAATGAGGTTGTATGTTGGGTGTTAGTCATCTTAAAGACAAGTAGTACAAGGTGTGTATTTCGAGTATTTGATCGTCTTTGCTTTCACCTTTTAACATAAGGCAGGACTTCCTTCAAAGAAAACTAGTTATAAATGCTTCATGTGGGATAATATCAGAGCAATATTAAATATTGTTTTCATTTTCTGAGCTTGGATGGGATGTTCTTTAACTAGCTAGATATATATTTAATATCAAATATTGATTTATTTTCTTAGCTATGGGCACTATTTTCATCATTACACTTAGCTTTATAACTACTAGGTTTCAAGAATTCGCGTGTTGTTACGGAAATGTGAATGTGTTAAAGAAAAAATATAAAGACTCAAAAATTTGATGGCCAAAATTCAGAAACTAAAACTTTTCTATTTTTCCTAAATAGTCAGTAACCCGGGTAATACCCGAGGCTGTGACTTTATTTTTTGATTTGTTCACCATCATTCGTTGATTAAAACCTAAGCAATATGGATCTAGTTTTGTTGGGTTTTCTGTCACGAAAAGCAATTTACGGATCGAATTTTTCTTGAGAAATAAAAGAGATATGATGAATTAAAATTGTGTTATTTTAAAAATAAATATATATATATGGATAGTTTTTATGTGAAAAGAATTTAATTTTCTATTGAATTATTTAATTTAAAAATCTCACAAATTGACACATAGGATTTATCTTATGTGGCACACTTTAAAAAATGACATTTGTACTTTAAAAACTTGTGTTTAATAGTATTATTATAGATAATAATGAGTAAGTATAATACTAATAGTAATAGTTACAAATAAAATGGAATAATTGATTAGTAAATAATAATAAAAAATAACTCTTTTCTTGTTAAAAAGAATACAAATAATGTTAAAACTAAATTATATTTTCCGTCCTTTAAGCTTGTATAAATTTGAGGTATTGTTCTTAAACTAATAAAATAACATAAAGCATCATTTATATTTATAAGTTATAACATATTACGTTATTTTCTAATGGACCTTAATTTTAAGGTTAAATCTAACCATATCCGTTGCACGTGCATAAGGGAAACTTAAAATAACATTTCTATGTGACCGTGGAGAACCTTCTTTTCCTTCTTTCTTTATCACCATTGTTATTTCAATGGCATGTGTGAATTCACCAAGTAGAAGTGACTCACGCTCAACTTATTTTATGAGCAAGTTCTTTGTCTAGATCATGTGTCATGTGTGTGGGTAAAAAACACAAAATACAAAATTGCTATGAATATTAAGATTGACAGATTTCATTCTTGAATATAAACTCTCAACTAGTAAAACTATTAAGTCAGAAATAACTTGGAACAATCACAAGAGTAGTGAAACATTCAAGCTCTATAATTGTATTGATAACTTGTGTGATCGACTATTTACAGTGAACAGAAAGGAATACAATTTATAGAGCTACATAATCAATTATAACCATTAATTCTAACACAGAAGATCTAGACCATCTACTCTACACAAGACATGGTCTATCACGACACTACATTATAATTGGTTGATCATAAGAAGACGCTAGTGACAGTTGTGTTTAGTAGATCAAGATGATCACTAACTTTGCAACTGTATTACTACTAAGCTTATTGTAAAGTGTATTTCCATAGAAACTGTGATCTTCCATACAAATAAGCTTCTTTTATAGAGACTCTATTTATCCGAAGAAACTCTGAAGATCCGTAGTAACTTGTCTTTCAGTAGAAACTCAGACTCTCTAGAGAAATCCAGGGTTGCATTTCCTTAAAATCTCCCCCTAAGATGATGCTACCAAAACTCTTTTTATTCAAAACTTATACTATAATTCCTTCTTCTCAAGAGACTTCTTCTCATCATCTTGCTTTGAAGTAGAACCTGGAAGATCAGGGATAGACCAAGCTTGCAATCAAATGCATTAGGGATCTATCAAATGCATTAGGGATCAAATTTGGTCATATGCACATAGGTAGACTAGAAACATAATATCGGGCCTACTAGCAATCAAATGCATTAGTGATCCTATCAGAGCCCTATAAATGTGTTGATCTACTGCTTGGCCAGTTGGATCAGCTAAAAGCTTTGTAGAGTAGAGATAGGAGTAGCAACAACTTTGCTTATGTTGAGCTCAAATTTGGTCATATGTCTTGCATATACTTTGAGTAATTTAGAAAGATTCCATCTAGTGTTTGTTTAACATGAAAACCCACAAAGAAGTTGAGTTCACCCATTGAACTCATCTCAAAGTTGGCTTGCATAAGGTTTTCAAATTCTTCGCAAAGTGCATCCATGGTTAACCTAGGTATCATCAGAATAAATCGGCCATGCACTCAAAAGGATGCCTCATTGTTTTACAACCAACCAAAGAAGCCAAACGAAAAACTTGCAAGAAGTATACACCCACCCCAAGAATACTAGAGTTTTGGATATTATGTTTTAATCCTGATGCCAGATAGAAAGGGTTCAATACATGAACAACATTTAACAAACTATCATGTGGCCACTCTCCTATAATGATCACATTATACCATATATACAAAACACAACCTTATTGTACAATTCCTAAAGCATGTTGTACCATCTTTACTGCTTATGGTACATACCAATAACTTTTTGGGTACAACTTGACTACTTTATGCATCTTTGCGTGTTTATCACATCTCTCCTTCTATCTCCTCCACAGCAGATCTTCCTTCTCTGCTCCACATCCACGAGACGAAGTCGTCGTTTATGATCTTTGCGTGTGTCCAGAGATAAAAGGGTATAAGATTTATTTCAAGTGGACATGGTTTCTTTCTCTCTCTGTCTCTTAGTTTAGTCTGTGACTCTGTTCTTGAATCAGAATCCGGCTGTGTTCGCCGGTGTGCCACCATGGACTTTATGGCTTTTTGGATGAGACGACTCGGTGGTTCGCTTAGGGTTTTTGAGCTATTCACTTTCGTTTTTGGTTTACTTCTACAACAACAACGACGCACAGGAACACCGACTATTGCTCTCACACTGTAGCGGCATGGATGTGCTCTGCCTATATGCATCTGGGTTGCATTCCATCTTCCGCTGTTGTGCTCGCTCTTTCTCCCGGTAACGTTTTTGTTCATCCTTTTGGTAGTAATTGATCGATTTTATTTTATGCTTCAGTTTTGCCTCAATTAGATGTGTATCGTAATTTAGGGTTTGTTTTTCTGTTTGTGTTTCGTCTGTGACTTTACGTCTACAGTTTCCATTCGATTTCGTCTTCGTCCATTGGTCGATAATGAATTTTCTGGCCTTCGTTTGCAAGGTTCGTGGCTTTGACTGCCTGTTGTGTAAACATTGTTGTTTGATTCTTGAAGCAGCTCCTATTGTCCGTCTGATTCACATTTTGACGGTAGTTATGATGTGTTTTCACTATAATTTTGGCTTTGTCTATTGCTTTTAATGATACATCCTCAATGTTTGTGTTTAGAGTGTAGATTTTAGGTTTTTAGCTTTAGCTCTGTTTTCCAATCCTTTATGTTTGGCCGGACATTCTGATTCAGTCATTTTTGTGCTTAGAAAAGGAAAATGATGTCATTACAGAACAAATATTAATAGCCTTGGTTTCTTGGTATGATATATTGAATGGCACTATAATAGAATTGTGTATTTATAGTAGTTGCAAATTAAAGAAGCTATACATAGGCAACATAAAGAAAAACAATTATTGTTATACATATTCACATCATAGAGAAGTTGTTATTACTCCTCTAATGCTAATTTATGCTCTTTCTAACTATTATGGATGACATAATCATCATTATAGTTTTAAGAAATTTATGTTTCTAAAATTATGGATGATGTTTCTAAAATTGGGCCTGTTGTGTATTTGGAAGTTTGATGTTTGTTGAATTATGCTTTTTATGTAGCTTCCTATTAAGTTTTTGGTTTTATGGATCCTAATTAATGGTATTTTAGCTTTATTTTTACTGTTGTGCAGGTGTTTAGCATGCTATTAGTTTTTGTTCTTCATATTTGTAAGTTCCGTGTTTTGCTATTTCTTATATTGAAATTCCAAAGGAAGAAATATATTTTAGTTATCCTTGATTGTTAATTCAACATATTACCTGTGAAGAAAGTGTCCAGAGATGGAAAATTAGGGACTTTACCATCATTGTGTGTTACAATTGAGTTCACCTCCAAAAAAATTGTGTTGCAGATCGTTCCTACATTTTCTTATGTTGCAGCTGATATGAACCAAGAATTATATGCGACATGTTACCTGAAGCTAACAAAATTTTGGTTGCCCGCATCGCCAGGTTAGATTTCTTACTATTCTTTCTCAGCCTTGGTCTACATGTCCATAGTAATAGAGCGATGATGTTAGAGGATTTATATTAACTGTTAACTGGTTCTTTTTTCTATTAAATAGTTTATAAATTTGTGAGCATTGGGCAGATATATGTAGGACTGACTTTAAGAAAAGTCATCTGTCATCTTTTGTTGTCCACTTTGATAGCACCTTTCTAACTTTCATGAGCTGAACGAGATAAGGTTTTATTTAGTAATCAAAGTTTTCAACAAATTCACTGTAATTTTCACGAGTTTTCAAGTTAACATCAACATATCTCCTTTTTTGTCTATAATCGAAATCAAACAGATTTAAACGCGTTGTACATGTGTTGTGTACGGATTTTACCACTTTTGCATAAAAATCGCTGAATTTGATCATGTGCCATGCTGTGTTGGCAACAAATGCGAAGGGAAATATGAGTTATAAAACACACTTCAAATAAAAAAACTTTAAGAAAAGGCAAGACGGGTCAAAGAGGTCAGAAGTTGTATGCATTGTATTTGTGAAGATTAAATGAAAACGTCACATATTTAGCATTTTTTATGGATATATAATGTTTTTAGAATCTTTAGCTCTTATATTTGTGGGTTTTCTCCTTTTAAGTATCTAATTGGATGTATGAGGCTCTTAGAGCCTTTGACTGTTTTATTTGTGGGTTAGGTTTTTCTGTTATCTCTTCCGCTTGCTTATTAATCTGTTCTTTGTTTAAAGAATAAAAAACCAATGAATATTGTCTGCTTTTCAAACTGTAACTTTAGATGATTTTTTTTTTGTATTTTTTAATAGAACATATTAATAAGTAGTTGCTTATGTTCTTTTTTTTTATATCTTATCTGAACACGTTTTTGTTTCTATGTCTATATAAGGTTTTTAGATTCTGAAACTAAAAAGTCTTCAATGGCCACAGAAAAAAAAGTTGAATACAACATGGTGAGGTCACCATTCTTTGAAAAAAGGGGATTAAGAAAGGCGCATAAAAAAAGTTGAATACAACATGGTGAGGTCACCATTCTTTGAAAAAAAGGGGATTAAGAAAGGCGCATGGAGTGAAGACGAAGACAACAAGATGAGGGCCTAAATTCAGAGATATGGTCACCCATATAACTGGAGAGAACTTCCCAAGTTTGTTGGTATCATATATCAACCAGAATTGCACCTTATTAATTAATCGCTCACATATATAGTGTTGTTAATTTGGTTAATTTCTTGATCTTATTTAGGTTTGTCTAGATGCGCGAAAAGTTGCAAGTTACGATGGATGAATTACTTGCGCCCAAATGTAAAACATGGGTGTTTTACTAAAGATGAAGAAGGTGTGATTATCGGTGTACAGAACAAGCTTGGCAATAAGTAAGTCCAAACTATCTATTAATTCATTTAACTCTGGGGTCGCTTTTTTCTAAATAAGGTTTTGTTGTTATATTCATAGATGGTCGAAGATGGCTGCCCTGTTACCTGGATAAAGCGACAATTAAATAAAGAATTAATGGCACACACATTTAAAAGACGGGTTCGTAACAAACATACTAATAAAGAATGAACATTTAAAAGATTGGCTTACGGACTTTTTGAAACGGTACGACTTCAAAAACGGTCCGCATCCGCCGCGAAGCGCGGGTCAACCCACTTGTCATCAACATACATGAAATGAGAGAGATTAATATTATGATTACCAATACGAGCCCCATGAAACAAACCTTCATGAGTCAAAATTTAAAAACACCATGTAAACCTTCCATTGCTAGAATAAAAGGAAATGGTGACATAGAGTCCCGTTGTCTTAAACCCTTTTGTATCTTAAACTCCTCTGTAGGACTTCCACTAATAAGAATGGAAGGATGGTCCGACATCAAACGAGAATGGATCAAATAAATCCATTTTTCACAGATACCCATACAACGTATAATAGCAAAAAGATAATCCCAAGATACTGAGTTATATGCTTTGACGAAATCCATCTTGAAAATCATCATTAGTTAATAAAATTGTTATATAATATAAACATAAATGATAATTTATTTTATTTCCATAGTTTAAGAAGGAAACTTGAAAACTTTATATAAACATAAATGACTAGAAAGTGCCATTTACTATAAAATTAATAATTAATGTTAAAATTATAAAATTGATATTAATTAATTTAATTATTTGTTTTGAGACGCAATTACTACCCAAGTCCCTAAACACGGCCATTTTGTTGCAATAACAATGTTAGACGTATGATTTTAATTGAAACAAAAATAAATGATAATATAACTAAAAATGTATATATGTTTCCTTTTAAAAGGGATAGTATGATAGGAAAGTGATGTTTCACTAATATTGTATATATATACATTTACAAACTCCACCTATGGAACTGTGCATTGCCTTCCTCCCTATATGCCAGGGATCGAATCCCGTTTGAATCACCTACTAAAGTCTTTACCCCCTTTACACGTGTCCGAGACGTGTCTCCTCTCTTGTATCCTAGCATCTATAGGCATGCCTCTTCATCAGGTATTTTTCTTCTTTCTTATCTCTAGGCTACCTTCAATCCGATTTCAGACATCACAGACATCGCGATCTTCTTCTCAAGGTTAGGGTTTTCTATTCTTCTGTCGTTGCAACAATTTCTCTCTCTCTTCAAACACATACAAAAAATCTCTCTATCTCAGTCATCTCTGTGAGATTCTTTCTCAGAGATAACGATGGCGGAAGTGCAATGACGTTTTCTTCGTCCTCTGTTGGAGATCTTAAACATACAATGACTTCTGTCGTTTTTGGGTACTGACGACCCTCCGGTGTCGTTGTAGCGACGATTTAGTTGCTCCGGTGACGGTGAAGGAAAGGGGTTCTTCTTGCTGTTTTGTTAGATCGATTTTGGGTTTAGGGTTTTCAAAAACCCAGATTTGAGACCTCCGGCTTCTCCTACTAATCTGTTGGACCGATTGTCGTTTTAGGGTTTTCAAAAACCCAGATTTGAGACCTCCAGCATTTCAAAACGGTGGATCTAGAGCGATGGGGGGAGGGGGGGCTGATTTTCTGTTTACTCTTTCAACATTTAAGATGTGTTTCATGCTATTGTAGATGTTTCTGAAGAGGATTTTCCCAGTTATCACCACGATACAGTCATCACAGTCTCATGCTTGGTAAAGCTAATTAACCTTTATCATTTTAGAATTACTTCGTCATTAATAACCAATTTGGTTGGTTGTGTTGAAGTTCTCGAGCAACCTATATCACAATTACCTTATCTATGCTTCATTGCTCAACTTATTATATATAAAAAATAGTTATTATGGTGGTATTTTCTTGAATCCAGTGGGTTTAGGAGACACCAATTAGTACTCAGAAACTATTTATTCAAATAACGTATATGGTCAAAGTCTATCTAATTGTGTAGTCAATGTGTACTTACATATTAAACCTATAGCATTAAGAATGCTTATGAATACTAACAATCAACCATGGGTACCAACACGCTAAGTGCAAAGTGATGAATCTGGCCTTTCCAGATATTAAATTCTGAAGTTTGATTATAATTATTTAACTAATGGTTCTTTTTTACAAAAGTATATTGTGTATTATCTTTCATCGAATACAGTGAGTGCTTAAATATTAAATCCGCTTATGATCCATTTTCTTTGGTTTTCATGATGCTGATCTTTTTAGAGCTGGTGTAAAAAAAACTAGATGGTAGTATTCTTATCATTTGTTTCTACTGAATTTTATTTATACCTTTCATGTGGTGTTGATATTTGATAGACTTATTAACATCTCCTTCAAGACAGGAATCCCGAAAGCACATCCATTTCCCAATTAAGGGGTCTCGGCTTGATTTTCCTGATGCGGTCAGGGAGAGTGAAAGGTAAATAAAGGCTTGAGTATCTATATCGTAATTGTAAGTTGATCCTTCATATATTATTATATCATAATCAAATTTATTGCACACGGAAGTATCTACTATTATGTTTTGCAGACGTGCAGGTTTTTAATGTAACCTTAAGTGAGGAGTTCGTTTTCAAGTGGGGTTCAAGTCGGGAGTTGTAACAGGGTGGTTACATACATCAGATTTCTCTTATAACTGTTCCACAAAGGGTAAATTCTTCTCATCATAGGTCAACTTCTTGTGATGTTTAAAATGATAATTACACGCTTAATGAATATACTTATTTCAGGCCATTTTTATCAACAGGTTATTTTCAAGATTTAATACAGGTTCAATTGTTTCAAATATGTCTACCAACTATAGCCAAAATCTTGTACACAAATGAGACACTCACCTTGCTAGAGCTGTGAAGGTACATGTAGATATATTTGTTGATCAGTTGCATAAAAATATAAACACATGGGAGTAGATATGTTTGACCTAATTCAGGTAAATGTTAGTTATGTTAGCAGGTCTGCAAGATCAATGGCTGGTAGTGCAACTCCACTGAACCGATCTTATTGTATATATATACAATCGTAAACGTCACCTATGGTTTCGTGCCCAATTTAAGAATTTAACCAAAAATGATTCTCTTATATATTATGTATTCGGAATATGGACACTTTCCTCATTTATCCCAACTGGTTCAGCACATAATTTTTTTTGTAAATACCTGGGATCGATTCCTGGTTCTCCATGTATACGCTGCTTCTTAATTCGCATTCTCAGCATAAAGGTAATACATGTGTCGTTTCTTGCGTTCCTTTTTACTAATTTCATTATCGACATTCTATGTTTTTTCACAGCTGTTTTCTAAACTTTCCCCATTCTTCCTTCAAATCACAGGTGCGCTTTCACAACATTTTCTTCTCGATCGAACATCGCTGCTACTTCTTTCTTTCGTTTTCTTTAATAATTTTTGTTTCTTGTGTTTATCTTTAGTGTCGTTGTCCACTATCAGCAAGATTTTGCCTTCAGGTACGTGCCCTAATTGATAGCTTAATAATCATTGTTATATGTCTGTTTATTAGCTTCTTTCTGTGTTTCTGTGTTTTCATGGTTCAGTAAGATGTTAATTCTAGATTATGTAACAAATTCAGTAAAAACATACATATTTGTCAACAAATTTGCTGGAGGTTTCGCTTTCAATAGGATCTGCGGGGTTTATCATGTGAACCCTTCTTCTTTTCTTTTCTTTGTTAACAGCTGTAAATCACACATTTCCCAATTTAAGTTTTTATGTTATCGAGCTTTATATGCGCCCCTTTAGTCGCTTCGTTTGTCTATCGTCAATCATAATCTGAGCGAAATACTTCTATTACACCTGATTTGAAATTAGGTTACACTTCGTGCTCTGTTTTCAATACTTTTCTTTACTGTTTCCTAAGGCTACCTCCGATGAGGTGATTTCCGATTTTAAAGACCTTTTCCATAATCTCATCAAGATTGTGCTTCAATAAAACTTACCTACAAGTTATAGTTCTACCGTTTACCTTACAGCAACCTCCTTTTTTATATCTTTTTTCTATAGCAGGTTCTGCAAATTAAATTTGTCTTTTCATATGTATTAGACTTTTAATCTGTGTTGCTGGTGTTTTTTTGGTCAAATATGTATGCCTAATTCTTCTATTTGCTTAATCTATTCGTAAAGTCATCACATATTTATAAAATTCTAAATACATGGCTCTGTTGATAATAGGTGCTTTCACTAGATTTGTAATAGATCTAACTAATTATTACTTGCAAAGTTTTGTTGTTGTACTACTTTATTGTTTGTTTATAAGAATATGAACTTAGGCCTCTGTTAACACTTTTAAATTTAGTTCTTCATATGCCAAAAATTTTACTTAATGTACTTATGTTATAACTGATATGGTAACATTTTTTAGAATATTAGATACACATAATTAAGTCATTTATTGGAAAGGCATAAACTTTGCTTTAAAAGTTAAGTAGTTATGTTATAACTGTTATGGTAACTCCATACTTGGATTATTTTCATTTTTCACGTCAAATAGCTATTACCTCCAAAATTTATTAACCTAACTGTTTTCTGTCTTCTTGACTGGTTTTTGTATTTCTCCTACTTTTTGTACATCTGGTTATTTCTTTACTCCCCACGTTTTCAATAAAAAAAATTTATGTCTAAAAGTCAGTTTGCCTCTGTTCTGATTGATTCTATAGTAAATTTGAAATTAGATTACTGTTTTGTTTTATAATGTATTGTTCACTTTTCATTAATTCTGATATTTGATTTTAAAATAGACAACAGAGAACGATGGTTGTTGTCACTGAATTTCTTAAGGAGGAATCTTCTTTTTTCTTATCATTCACATTTGTTGTGTTCTGTTTCCTGTTCATATGCATATCACTGATTTTTTTTCGATGATTTCTCTAATTGAATACCTGCTGATTTGGAAAATTAACCTCAATATTTGACTCTTCAAATACTGTAGATAATAACATGTTTATACTTTAAGATGAAAAGCAAACAAATAAGGCACATAAATAAGGTATATACATCAGTTTTTTTTGTTTCCCATAATAATTTTTGAATGCTTGAACATTAAAGTGACTGCATACATGCTGATGAGTCATGTAGTAGAGGATCCAGTATTAATAGTTTTCTGTTTCTTTTTAATATGCATATCACTTATTTTTTTTCAGTGATTTTTTTTATTGAATAGCTGCTGATTTGGGAAATTAACTGTATTGAAGTTGTTTTGTTTGGTTTTCCACATTTGTGCTTCAATACTTGACTCATCAAATACCGTAGATAATAACATGTTCATGCTTTAAGATTTACATCAAGTTTGTGTTTCCCATATTCAATCTTTAATTCTTAAACATTCAACTGACTGCATACTTGCTTATAACTCAGGTACTAGAGTATCCACTGTTAATAGTTTTTGTAAATAATTGCTTATTCACTTATTGGTAGAAAAGATTAGGACCCTCTCATTTCATCTGTCTCTATAATTTCTCATATTTGTTTACTTTAAATTTTTCAGTATCTTAGAATCTGCACTGAATCTATTTAGATTTACGAAATTGCTCCTACCATATGTATGTATCTCTACATATTTAGATATAGCATTCTTTTTTAGTTCTTATATAATTTTATTAATCAGCTCACAGTATCAATGCAGCCTATTATAAAATGTTCTTCTGCATATTTCGTTCATCTTTATCTTCTCTTAAATATTAACTATAATTTGCCTCACAATTTTCTTAAGTAAAAGTTGATGTCCCGCTTTCACCGAGTAAAACTTTGTATGACTATATATGATACAAATCCATCTTATTGTCGTATGCCTCATTTGTATTTACGAAGACACGAAAATAGATCTAATATATATATATTAGGAGAGTTTGGCGCGGCAACGATCCCAATATTATATATTATATATTAACTCACAAACTGGCCTTTGTATGAATGCTGTTGAGTTATAAATATTGGTTATCTTTGTTTATAAGTATTTGAGTACAAGGATATGAGTACTTTATGGTGTTTTTGAAACTTAAGGTGTTTTTTTTCATCTAAAGTCTATTTTTTTCATGTAAACATAGTAACATACTATGAGGAGTTGTCATTAGTTTGAACCTGTAGTTATATTTATGATACAAATGTCATGCTATCGTTTGTCATGTTTTTCCATAGTACTTATCAATTGTAAAAATGGCATCAGTTTTTTATGACTTGGAAATAGCATGCAATAACGAATATCTATTTTGCTAACAATTTGTTATCAAGAACAGTGATTGATAACATATTCAAGAACACGATGGTCAGATTAATGTTATAATACCACCCCAGATATTTACTAACTCATCAATTAATAGGTATAGCTTAATTTTTACCCGAGAGTGACAAATATTTTTTTCTACCTACTTATCTTGAAACAAAATTTATGATCAGCAACAACTATCTCTGTATTCAATGCTTAAGTTAGTATTTCAGGTTGCAGCTTTAGTATGCTACTAATATTAATCTTCTATTCACATCTTTACAGCATCTCTCTTAGCGGAAACAAGCAGGAAACACCACCATGAATGACCAGCTCTCCTATGAAGTCCCTTTAAAAGAACTTATGTTTGTAAAATAAACATCATATAACTTCCTCTTTTGTTTGTGAATCTAATCTACTACCTGTATGGCTGTATATCACTTAGTTCCCTGTATAATATAAACTTTATGACCCTTTTGTTCCATACTCTCACATACAGCCTCAAAACTCTGTTTGACCACATTTACCAACTGATGTGCAACCCCATGGCCTAAATGGTTATAAAACAGTCATCTTTTTGTTTATTTTTAACCCATTTGATAGCAGGTACTTTGCAGCCCCAAAATGGTACCTAAATGGTCCTGAAATGGTATTTTCGAGTATTTCAAAGCCATTTGACAGCAGTTATTTTGCAGCCCCAAACATGTCCCTAAATGGTCATAAAATGGAGGTTTTTTGGGAATTTTTTCAAAATTTGACAACAGGTATCCTGCAGCCCCAAAAATGTCCTTAAATGGTCAAGTAAAATGCCCTTTTTTGGTGTCAAGAGCCCATATGACATCAGCTGAGATGCAGTCCCAAAATAGGTCCTTTAGTGCTCCAAATATATATATATATATATATATATATAAACATTTAAGAGAAGCAACTTTGTAGCCCCAAAATGATACTTAAATGGTTCTAAAATGGTCATTTTTGGGGTCATTTGAACCCATTTTTCAAAAGGTACTTTCCAGACACAAAATGATACTTAAATGATCCAAAACGAGTCATTTTTGGGAGTATTTGAACGCATTTAACAACGACTGAGTTGTCTGCCCTAATAGGGGATTAGGTGGTCATTGGTTGTCACATTTGAGGACACCTGAACTCATTTAACATCAGTTAACTTTGCAGCTCCTAAAAGGACTTTAGATGATCATTTTTTGGTCAAATTTTTGTAAGGTTTATATGGACTTATATGATTTCTCTTTTGAATATTTTGATCGAAATTACAGAAGAAAAGCAAATAACAAAAAATTCTTGTGAAACTATCATTAGTAAGAAGAATGTCACCCGTAATTTCATCGAATACACTAAAATAAGAAAACCTATACATTTTCTTGAAAAACCGCGGCAACGCGCGGTTGATCTCTAGTTAATAACATTGTAAGTTTAAACCTTAAAAAGCACAAGTGATTTAGCCATTAAATTAAATAAAAAAATAAAGAAAAAGATAATGACAACTCTACATGTGCAAAATTAGGGCATGACATGTGTTAATACTTAATAACATTGTGAGTTCAAACCTTAAAAAGCAGAAGTGATTTAGCCATTAAATAAAAAGAGGAAAAAAAAAGGCTAATGACAACTCTGCATGTGCAAAATCACATGTGTGAGATTTTTCAACTACCCTCTAGCGGACATTAAAAGGCTATGGTTTTTAACGTAAATTTTAATTAGTGACGAGCTACCGGTTATCCGATCATCTTTATTCTTTTTATTTTTTAAGTATAAAATATTATAAAATGTTATATTTATTAAACGGTAAATTTGGATTACTTATGACGGTAAATTTGTCACCCGATCATCTTTATTTTCTCAAGTACAAGACATTATTAAAGGCTATGTTTTTAATGGTAATTTTGGATTACCGAAGGGCTAGCCACTGGCCATCTGATCATCTCCATTCCTCAAATCCATGACCCGAATATCACCCTGAGAAGAAAACCCATTGTATGTGAGAAATTAAGCCCCATAGCATAACCTGAAACCCCTATTTTCTTCTCACAGGTGAAACTTGAACCTCAAAACTCTTCATTTTTAATATTTTTAAGTGTTTCACCTTCACCACTTTTATATGTCGGGATCATTGGCCATAAAAGGCTATGTACCTATCTATTTATACACACTACACACATAAGCTTTAACCATACATCAAGACCATCGGCAACTATACTGCAAATCACCATTCCATTATGAAAAGAAACTCGATCACAGTTTCCCAAGATTTAAACCACGATTCCGAGTACGGAAAAATACTGCTCTCCAATGTGACGATTACGAGGAAGAGAAACCTCTTCCTGGGTCGCACTTGGAGGACTCTCGACGTGAAAATGGTCGTAGGGATGTTAGCTATTCACTTGCTTGCACTTTTTGCGCCATTTACGTTCACCTGGCGGGCATTCGTGATGGGCTTTTTCTCCTACGTGTTGCGTGGAATATTTGGTGTAACTTTGTCGTATCACCGAAACCTCGCCCACCACAGTCTCAAGCTGCCAAAGTGGCTCGAGTATACCTTTGCTTATCTTGGAGTCCTGGCTTTGCAGGTTCGTTAGTTTCTTTGTTAATTCTCTGCATGCATTTCTTGATTCTTTACTTGAATGAATTTTCACTCTTGCTACTCACATAACCACACTAGACTTTGCCACTTTGGAACAGTTTTTCAACAGGATAAAGGGGCGGCTTAACATTTTTCGAATCCTAAACGTGTAAAACTAACAAAAAGCTCATGTTTAAATAACAAATGAACCGTTTTTAAGTTAGCTTAAACGATTGTAGCAAATTATTTTCTTTTTTACGTTTTATAAAAAAAAGCTCATGTTTAAATAACAAATCAACATATAAAAAATATGTTATTTTTTTTTTCAACATATCATTTAGTTTTCATTTATAACTCGTTACAAGAAAGTAAAATAATTTTATATATACTATTTTGCTGATTTTACATTTAATAATATATATTTTTATATTATAATTTGAGTTAAATTATCCTTAATATGAAATACCAAGCAGATTAGAAATGGTAGGTATATTATTTCTTTAAAGATAATATAATTCTATAAGAGTTTTTATGTGTTTACGTATTATATTTACTATATATATATATATGTGTGTGTATATAGTGAAAAGTTCATTGTAGACACCCCCATAAGTGTAGACAGGTAGACACCTTTTTCACCATTAGATCTCTTGATCTAATGGTTATGATTAATTTCTTTTTTCTTTTTTTCATTTTTCTCATTGTTCAGAAAATTTCACATGTGAAAACACATGTGAAATAAAGTAATTTCACATGTGAAATAGGGTGTCTACATGTCTACACTTATGGGGGTGTCTACAATGAACCTCACCCTGTGTATATATATATATGTGTGTGTGTGTGTGTTTTTTTTAAGAACAAAATATATAGAGTAAATTACGGATTTCGTCCCTGAGGTTTGCATAAATTTCGGATTTCGTCCCTAAGTTTCATTTATTACGGATTTCGTCCTCAAGTTTTGTAAAAACATACCGGATTTCGTCCTTTTGACTAACTTCTGTTAATTTTTTCTGTTAAATTTTTTAAATACCCATTATACCCTTATCCTTTTTAATTCAATAAAAACAAAAAAGAGTAACTGTGGGCCAGCCATCATCACCACCGTGGCCTCAACCACCATCACCACCATGATCGAAGCCACCACCATCACAGACAGAGAAGAAAAGAAAGAAACGGAAAAGTGAGATCCGGTCTCCGGCTAATTTCTCCGGCCAGAATCCACCAGAAAACCTTTCCTTGTGCTTTTGGTTCTAAGATCATCAGCAAATCCCTGAGTAACATTCTCCTTTGGAACCGGCCTTCCTGCTCGATCGCAAACAAGCACCATGGACAACAGATCGAAACAAGCATCTTCCATCTCCAGTTATGCCTGTACAACAACTCGGAGTCTTGTTAGTTTAAATCTTGCTCAAAACTTGCTCACCGTTAAACTCCCGGAAAGCTTGTTTCAGCTTTCTGAGTTGAAATATTTAGATTTGACCGGAAACAACTTCTCCGGCGACATTCCGGCGAGTTTCGGGAAGATTCCGGCGGATCTGGGAAACCTAACGACGTTAAAGCAGCTTAATTTATCTTACAACCCTTTCTCCCCCGGTGAGATCCGCCGGAGCTCGGAAACCTAACGAACCTGGAGGTGTTATGGCTCACCGTCTGCAATTTAATCGGACCGATGATTTTCTAGGTTTTGACATGAATATGAGAGATTCAACTCGATTGATTGACGGATATCAAAATTGAAACGGAGAATTTTACCTGCGTGATTGAGCAATAGGTGTTTCGAAGGTTAAAAGTGGAGTGATCGGAGAACTGAATTCGATCTGATTGACATTTCTCTGTAGTGAATCTTCTTTGTGACGTACGGTTTACATCCATCTCGCCTGAATCCTCGCCGGAGATGTGCTGGAACGAGTGGTCGGCCAAATCTAGATTTTAGGTTTTTATATTTAGTTTAGTATTTAGGTTTTTATGTAGATAATTATTAAAGATAAGGGTATATTAATCATTTAATATTACCTTAACAGAATTTTTTAACGGCCATCCATCTCAGGGACGAAATCCGTAACGTTTTGGTAAACATTGAGGACGAAATCCGTAATAAATGAAACTTAGGGACGAAATCTGAAATTTGTGTAAACCTCAGGGACGAAATCTGTAATTTACTCAAATATATATTACAATGCA
>JBCNJP010000016.1:12110886-12147190 GCA_039602395.1 Deinandra increscens subsp. villosa
GTGTATTTAGGTCATTTTGGTGCTCCTTTTTTTTTCTTTTTTAAATTTCCGTGTCTATCCAACTAATTTCCACCTTACGACCTTAAAAAAAATAAAAAAACTAAAAAAAAACTAAAAAAAACTAAAAAAAACTAAAAAAAAAACGTTATTTTTTTATGGGTTCGTCCGACTATGTTGCATATATGCAATATTGTATGTTTTTTATATTGCATATATGCAACATATGAAACATACAATGTTGCATATATGCAACATACTATTTTGCATATATGCAACATGTGAAACATACAATGTTGCATATATGCAACATACTATTTTGCATATATGCAACGTATGCAACATACTATGTTGCATATATGCAACATAGTCGGATGGACAAGATGAACAAAAAAAAACGTTTTTTTCTCTTTTTTTTTTGTTTTTTTGTCTTTTTTTTTCTTTTTTTGTTTGTTTTTTAAAAAGTTATCATTTGGATATATGTGAAACCAAAAAAAAAAAAAGAAAAAAAATTGTCAAATTACCCAAATAGCCTTCATTTAATATAACTTTCCTTTGGTTTTCCAGTTTTCCAAATAATAGTAGTTTTCCAAGGAACCTTACCCTGTACATATATATATATATATATATATATATATATATATATATATATATATATATATATTTAGGGTAAAGATTATGTGAAAACATTATTTTTGTAAAAACACAAAAACAAATATTAAAACATCTATAACTTCTTCATAAATTAATGTTTTTTTATAAAAATTGCAGCAAAAATCTTAGAATTCTACTGTCCTTAATTCGGTAAAAAAAGTTAAACAATTAACATTTCCTGGTTTTTTCAATAGTGCAAATGTACATTATAATAATTAATTATACCATACATATGCAATATTATCATTATTACTTAATGTAGTACATGTTAAAAAAACACTTCTTATAACACTAAAATGTTTATAATAGTAGTGATAATGTTACATATACACTATAAGTTTTTTTTTCGATATGTGACTTTGTTGTTTTTTTTTTTGAACGGAGAGTTCATTAAGCACAACCCGACAACTAGCAAGACGCTAAAGACGGGCCAAAAGGGAAACAACGGGACTTAGGCTACCCGTAATGGGGCGCCATCACCAAATTTTTTTTTAACATGGAGCCCCTTATAGCGCCCCACACCACTACGCAGGGGCTCCATGTTAGCAAATTTGTTCTCCGGCGTTATTAACATCACGCCCCTCCCCCTCATTCTTCATTGGTTGATTTTTTTCATTCTTTTTTTTTATTGGATACATTTATTGTTTGTTTTTTTAAAAATAAGATATATAATATAATTGGGAAATAATTAGAGGGGCGTTATGAGGGGTTACCACTACACCACTTTTCCATGGAGCCCCTCTTGATGACGTGTACGCCACATGGCGCGTAACGCCCACACGGGGCTCCATCCACTACGGATAGCCTTACATATGGAATTCAAAGTTACACCAATCACTCCACCTAACACTACCCTTTCTACACCTATTAGAAACCCACAGGTGGCATTGTTGTTTCATCGTCCATTCTTCTCTAGTTCGCACATATTAATTATTATAAGCCAGCTTCTTGTGTATTCTTCATCAATGCATTGTATACACAAATGCACTTAAAAAGTAACTCTACTCCATGAATTATTAAATATAAAAACACATAAATATAGTCAATAAATGCTTAAGTATAAACCATCAGTCAGTTGTTAAAAAAAAACTGACGCTTTATCATTTGTGAAAGTTTAGGCATTATAATGAAACTACTTAAATCAATAATATTTCATGAAGTGTCAAAACATGCTTTCGAACACGTTGTAAACAAATATCCGAGTTTGAGTTTTAGCTCGTCTAAGCTCAAACCGAATAATTTACATTAACAGTTAACGACGCTCGAGTTTGATTCGTCTCGAGCTTTATATAATTTTTTTAAGACCTCGAGCATTCATATATATTACAATTCACAACAAAGCTTTACCACCAAGAAACATTATTTTAATAATATATATAATATTAAAATAATCATCAAGTTTAATATTTTAATGGTTTTAAATTATTATAATAATCAAACTATTTTAATGTTTTTTATTAAATGATATTGTGATTTTTTTTAAGTTTATTAATATAATAATATTTTAGAGCGTTAAAGCAATGTAATGGTTTTGTGTGTTCGCGTTATCCAGCGGTAATCTCCATTGACCACCAACAATTTATATTATGTTTGCATATTACAAATGCAACATTCGCGTTATCATAGCGGTAACCTCCATTGCAATGGTTTTGTGTCTTCGTGTTATTCCAGCGGTAACCTCCATTTAGATTATTTAAATTTATACTTTTTATATTTTTGTTTTGGTTGTGTAATACGTAAACTTTTAAATGGTAAATATGATTTGTTCATAATTTTATAAGTGATTTTGGTTGTTCAATGTTTTTTTTTTCCCTCCACGTATCCTTAAAGCAATGCAATGGTTTTGTGTGTTTGCGTTATCTCCATGTTAACATCCATTGATCACCAATAATTTATGTTGTTGGTGGTGTAGCAGTTCAACTGTTTTATCTACCCGTGTTATCCGAACGATTGAAACAACAAGAATACAACCAAACGAGACCGTGTTATGATGAACGAAGCCATGATCTTTTGTGAAACTCACTATTTGTAAAACAAATAACAAGCTAAGTTAATAGAACTAACGCAACACGTTGCAATTTTGATAACATCATGACGTCATTATTGAACATCTCCGCGCAACGCGCGGATGGTTAAAATCTAGTTATATCAAAAGCTCCAAACTTGTGAGTAATTATTCATTAATTATTAATTATGTCATTATTGCATTTATATATTAGGAAAATTGGAACTGAATAATACGAATTCACACTTCTTGGCCAATAATAATACAAGTTATGCATTTGGCCTACAATAACACCAATTAACCATTTCGTTCTCTAGAATGATACACCGTTAGTTTTTCACTAACGGTGTTAGTCACAAGGTTGTTTTTGTCACTTCTAAAGTTGGAGGGGGTCTTTTTGAAATACCTATAAATATAAAAAGAAAAAAAAAGTGGTAAAAGGAGAACGGGGAGAAAGGCACTGCCGGCCTTCGTCTCCGGCCACCGGCGTCCACCACCACCTTGCCGGAAGCCATTGCCGGCCTTCGTCTCCGACGAATCACGACCGCAGTCGACCTCCCCCGGCGTCGTCCCCTCCGACCTCCTCCTCTACACCCACCTCTCCCCCATCGCCTCCGCCTGCCGCCACCACCCCGACCTCCTCCACCAGTACATGAACTACACCCCGTTCTCAACATGTCCGGCGACATCCTCCGCCGCCGCGGAGCCGTTGATCCTCCGCGGCTACCACCCTCTCCCCCGCCGGAGATGCTTCTCCGTTAGTAAACTACCGCCGTCGCTTCCGACGAATCCTTTCTCTCCGATCCCGGAGAGTTCGGTTTTGTGGAGTAATTACAAGTGTAAGAACTTTGATTGTTTTAATCCAGATCTAGGGTTTGAGATTTAATAAGTAAAAGGGTGGAATCCGGCGACGGGGAGATGAGGGGGAGGAGGGCGGCAGAGGGAGATGAGGGAACAGGAGCACGAATTTTTTTTTCTTTTCTTTTATGTTTATAAATGTTTCAAAGAAGCCCCTTCCTTTTTAGAAATGACAAAAACAACCCTAGGACTAACACCGTTAGTGAAAAACTAACGGTGTATCATTCTAGAGAACGAAATGATGAATTCGTATTATTGTAGGCCAAGTGCATAACTTGTATTATTATTGGCCAGGAAGTGTTAATTCGTATTATTCAGTTCCAATTTTCCTATATATTACATATAGTTATTTTAAAGTTATATATATTAATATATATATATATATATATATATATATATATATTCAATTTTAATAATACAAACTTTAATTATCACATTGATTAATAATAATACTTACCTTATGATTTATCAAACAACACTTCTAACTGTCACGTTTGTTTGCTCAGGACAATCATATCCTACTTACATGATTACTATAGATCTATATTTAATTTTCACTCGATTATATTTACATTGATGATTATGAGTGAAATGAGAAAACTTATATTACATATAAACGAAGGAAATTAAATATAAATTAAACGTTAATATATGATGATGATACGGGTGAAATTTCACTCTAACAACAAAACTACGATTTAGGAGTGCAAAATGTTTAAATTGTTCAAACATGTGACAAATTTAAAACATTGGTACTAAGAAGACAATTGGTAACTAATAAACATAAATTATTCCTTCTTCTTGAAACTAGGATAAGATATTACAAGATCAAAGGAAAGGATCTAAGATCCAACATACCCACAAAAAATTGGGACTTAATTAACCCTAAGTTAACTCACCTCAAACTACCTAATCAATCTACCAAATTAGAAACATAATTAGCAAAATTTCAAGGGAAAAAAAGCAGTTAATTGTTGGTAATTTCAAGTTAATCTTCTCATTTGCTAGATTCCTGCCAAGTGTTTGGTCCAATGCACTTCTCTGCAATGTACAACTTCTCCTGCATCATTGTACAAGTCACCAAAGCTTCCATTTCTCCATTACTCATCACCTCTTCACTTTCCTACACACATACATAATTTCATGCATGATCAATATCCCTATATATAACCACTTGATCACTAAAAATACATTCCAAATTTACACTCATTTATATCTATATATATATATATATATATATGTATGTGTGTGTATATGTGAGTATATAAATGTGTGTGTGTATATGTGTGTGTATGTGTATATATATTGTGTGTATATATATATATATTGTGTGTGTATGTGTGTGTGTATATATATTGTGTATGTGTGTGTGTATATATATTGTGTGTGTATATATATGTGTATATATGTGTGTGAAGCTTACCGGAAGTGATTGCATGAGTTTCAAAACACCAATTTGAGCCTGCAAGAACTTGATGTACTTAAAAGCAGCTTGAAACATCTCCGCCGTATTCATCTTCTGGCCGCCGGGAACCAGTTTTCCGAGCTCTTGCGTCTTCTCACTTATCCTCCTCCGCCGCACCCTCGCCGCCATACTCTGCGCCGACAAACTCCCTCCGCCGGGAACCAGTTTTCCGAGCTCTTGCGTCTTTCTCTTCACTTCAACCTGCCCATAATTACCATCCCCACCCCCACCGCCGCACCATGCCGGAAATGCAACACAACCACTATCACCGCCGTAGCAACCCGTTTCCGGCAACGGTAGCTCCGGCGCCATTGCATACTTCACCGCCGGTAAAAACTGCTCCGGCGAGTATGGGAAATTACTGTAGTATGGATCTTGATATGTAAAGGTTGAAACTTGAAACTCCGGCGAGGGGTTGATGACGTTTCCGGCGGGGGTAAAAATGTCATTTTGGTCGAATATTGAGTTGATTGATCCGGTGTCGTAATATGTGGACTCTTCATGGAAAGAAAACATCTCCGGTAGCGGTGATGGTGGCCGGAAAAGAGGGTGGTAGGCCGTCACGGCGGCGGAGTTGTTCTCCGGCCAGTTGTAGTAGCTGAGAGCCATTTTACTGTATGCAAATCAACCAAAAAAAAGAACATATAATTGTAAGTAATATTAACTGAAAGTAATTAAGTGGTAATTAATGGGTATTAAGTGAAATAATAAGTAGTTATTAACTAAAAGAAATTAATTACAATGAAGCTATTGAAAATTTGAAATGAAGAAGAAGATACCAGTGAAGAAGGGGAGGAGTCAATTACCTGAAGAAAGAAGATACTGTCGTACTTGTTTAGCAAAACCCTACATGGTGAAATGACTTAAATACCCCTGGGTTGAAAGTTGGTTACTACGAGGAAGTTATTTTTGGCAGCAGTTGATCACTGGAAGTGGAGGGAAATGACCTGGTCAATAACTGTAAATCCTTACTTGTAGGAGTTGTTTACGTATAGGACCTCTAACTATGGACATGTTGACAAATATTGCCCCTACAAATGTTTCACCTCACTCGAATGTGGATTTGATGCGAAATGTAAAAGAGTCGAGGCGGATATGAGATTAACGATGAATCGTTTCATGGGTTTGTATATGTATGTATATGAAATTAGATGATATGTAATAAATGGGATTCTAAATTTTATGAAGGTACATTTCTCATATTTATTTGTCTGACATAAATTATAATCGATATAATCTAATGACCTGGGATATAATAGGATTCGAATTCACCAACCGTTAAAAGTAATCAAGTATTCAACATTTCTAGAAACGAGTTTTTTTATCTTCCTAAAATTATGGTTAGAAAACCGAAAATAAGATAAAGTGTCATAGTTATATTTGACAAATAAGTTACAAAAGTTTCTTTTAAACCCGATATAGGTTATATACAAATGATAAATGGGTTTTTTTTTCCTTATTTTGGTATTGGTTAATATATTTCTAAAGGCTAAAGTAATAGGAGTTATTAAGTTATTATGTTATGGGATTTGATATAAGTATAGAAGTGTAAGGTTTAAACTGGTGTGTTTTGAAAAATAGGAGGTTATAATTGAAAATGAACCGAGAATATAGACCGATTGTAACGGACTAAATTACGTGGACATGCATCTATTTCATTAACTTATTATATATTTTGCCGTTTTTCCAAAAAGAAAATGATTAAGTTTATGATTAAAATTTCACGTTAATTTACAAAAAAGTTTTTACAAATTGAGATTAAAAGTTTGTAATCAAATATGGACAAACTAGTTTTTACAAATTGAGTTTTAAAAGTTTGTAATCAAATATGGACAAACTTCACACCAATACAATTCTTATTATTATTTATTAAATATCAAATACAATTCTTATTATTATTTATTAAATATTAATGAGTAATATTGATTTTTAATGTTATTAATATTCTTATTATTCAATTAGCTTTATTAGTATTTTATATTTTCAACAACTTCCTTACAAATACTGTGGTCTTTCTTTTAATTTATTTTAGCTTACCAACAAATAACCCACAAACCTATAATTTTATTTGTATGTTTTTCAACAAGTTATGACAAAAATATGTTATTTATCTATAAGCTTACCTATAGAATTCCAACAACTTAAGATTTTTAAAATCTTAAATTGCCGAACTTTCTTTTAAGAAATTAATATAAAAAACCACAAAATATAGAAAACATGTTTAAATCCAACAGAAACTTTTGATAATAAGGATAACTTATATAAGTGCATAAGACATTTCAAAATACATAACAAACAAGAATTTATTTTATCAGTTAATTTTCTCATAATTTTGTCCATTCGCTTATTTAAGTTTCTCATTCGATCCTCTCACTACAAGAAAATGCTAAAATTTCCGACAAGATAATTTTATCAGAAATTACGACAAAATAGTGACAACATTCATATAAGATATTAAGTCTAATTTCACCAACTAATTAGCGACAACTTTGTGATCGCTTTGTCGGTATATTATCGGTAATTTGTGACGACTTTGCAAGCAAAATCCTGATTTGTCACAAAGTGGTCGGAGATTACGGCCGGTTTCAGACCAAATCAAAACTCCCCTCTGCCTTGGTTTTCGTGCCCAGCCAAAAGTCTGCGAACACCAAAAAAAGAATAGAAACTAAACTGTAGCCGTCGAACTCTGGCCTGTATGCGTTTTTTCCCATCATCCCATGTGAATTAACCCCAATTTTCCTTCTGTTCTTTTTAGCAGTAGCCAGTAGCCCATGAGCCCATCGGTAGACCAATTAAATTCTAGCCCAACAAGCCCACTTAAATGGACCACTTTGGCATCTGGTTCCACGAGATCAAGTTCAAGAGTCAAAGACTACACATTGTTTTACTTTTTTATTTTCCCTTTTCATTTATTTTTAGAAAAGATGAATTAAATATTCACAAAAGTAATTAGAGGTTAAGTTGCATTCAACTTAATAGTAATAGATTGTACTCATTTTCACTATGAGATACTAATTGCAAAATCTATTAAAGTATTACATTTTATACTTATATTTTCTTTTTGTTTTTTTATTTATACGATCAATTTGCTACATAGCAAATTACAAGATGCATATCGGTGCATTTTCAATAATATTGATATGAAAAAGAGTCAATCTAGAATGCACTAATCATTACTCACGCGAGGTTCACTTAAGATAAACTTTAACGACCATAAGTCGAAGAGACTAAATGTGTTAAAATTGAAAACGTGGATGGCACAAGGTGTTACAACTTTTAAAGATGTACGAAAGTTGATTTTTGTTATAAAACCCTAGAGACATGTTCACTACTATCAAATATTAGATAATGTTTTTTGAAGCTCAAGCATCATTTCTACATTCCATAATCTCTATAATTATACGTGAAATAATTTAAATAATACTATCAATTATAATTTATTTCGCTTATAATACATTTATATTTTATATAAAAATAAAATCCGGTGTTCCCTCACAAAAGCACTATTCACTTTAACTTTACATTAGAATATGACATATGTCTACTTATGTTTTGTGTCATGTAGTATATCCTCTTTCTCACTCTAGACACAATGCTAGAGATTATGATATGTGTCTGCCTCAATTTTCTGCCACGAAGGTGGGAGATCGGAATCTCTGTATCGATAAATGATAGGCTGAGTATGAGGATTGTGATCTAGATGGTGTGCGTTAGCAAAGTTGATCTTCAATTTTGTAATTTCTAGCTATGGTTAGTTTAGGGTTTTTTTTTTAGTCGCTTTGAGCGGTGGTCAGCGACTAGTGTTTTTGCAGTGGGTTGGTTCCATGCAATAATAATAAGTATAGAATTGTTGAGTTTGTACTGCATATGTTGTATGGTGTACCAGTGAACAATGTATTACTTTTTTATTATTATTTAATGTTTGAATCTTTTTTTCCCTCACTCTGATCACGTCACTAGAAACTCTACCTTTTGACTAGTTCCTCTGACAACCGTAGATTGTAGTAATGGTGAAGGACAAACAATAAAGATGAGAGGGAGCGGAGATGAAAGAGATGGGGAATGTGTTTGACAGGAGAGGTTCTGTAAAGGTGGAGGGGTCGAAATCTAACCCATTGTAGCCTAACTCAATACGACTATGTCATGTCATATTTACTCATTCAATTCTATTCTAAACGTAGTTGTACAGGGGGTCGAAGCTTAAAAGTAGCCTAGCATTTCTTTCAATAAAATATAAATTATATACTTAGATGATAAGAAATATATATATATTAAAACATAAGTACAAATTTATTAATTCAAAACAATATTTAAAGTCATTAAAAAATAAAAATAAAATATATATAAAAGCAATTCTTCCTCCTCCCTTAAGTTTTAAGAATGCTATCGTCCGTATCGGTCGGTTAATTATATTTCATTTCAGTAAATAAAAATACGTACACTAAATTTAAAATTAAACTTACTAAAAATTCAAAAAATGATAATAAAATAGATCTACACTTCCCTCCACTCCAAAAATTACATGTGAAAATAGAGGAATTGTCTCATCATAGTATTTGATGTTCTGTGTACTGAATACTGAGGAGTTTTGTATTATGAATTTATGATGATCAGACGCATCTAATGAGGTTGTATGTTGGGTGTTAGTCATCTTAAAGACAAGTAGTACAAGGTGTGTATTTCGAGTATTTGATCGTCTTTGCTTTCTCCTTTTAACATAAGGCAGGACTTCCTTCAAAGAAAAAAAGTTATAAATGCTTCATGTGGGATAATATCAGAGCAATATTAAATATTGTTTTCATTTTCTGAGCTTGGATGGGTTGTTCTTTAACTAGCTAGATATATGTTTGATATTAAATATTGATTTATTTCCTTAGCTATGGGCGCTATCCCCATCATTACACTTAGCCTTATAACTACTAGGTTTCGAGAATTCACGTGTTGTTACGGAGATGTGAAAGGAAAATACGTATCAATGTGTTAAAGACATAAAAGAAAAAATAAAAAGATCAAAACAACGAAAACTCTTCAAAAATTTGATTGGCCAAAATTCAGAAACTAAAACTTTTCTATTTTTCCTAATAATAATGAGTAAGTATAATACTAATAGTAATAGTTACAAATAAAATGGAATAATTGATTAGTAAATAATAATAAAAATAACTCTTTTTCTTGTTAAAAATAATACAAACAATGTTAAAACTAAATTATATTTTCCGTCCTTTAAGCTTGTGTAAATTTTAGGTATTGTTCTTAAACTAATTAACCTATATATACAAATTACAACATATTGTACCACCCCCCCAAGCTTATAGTACAACCACCTAAAGCGCCGCCACTGTTCATCAACAGTGGTCAGTGGCATGGTTGTAATTTAGTGAAACTTTGAGGGTATTGTGTGTCATGGCACAATTGTAATTAGAAACTCCATAGCTTTTTACTTCATATCGATTGAGCGAGCAGGTGAGCAACCCCATCAATGTCTACTACAGTTCCAAGTTTCCAACAGAGTTATCTCTCGAACTCGGTTTCAATTGCTTCATCGTAGTCCGCATCTTTCCTCCGTCTACGTTATTGATGTCTAGGTAAGTGAAATCCTTTCCATTTATTTAGGAATAGTAAGATGTAGTGTATTCAAAAGTCAAATCCGTGCTGCTTCGTTTCTTCCTCACGCAAATCGTCTCCACTCAGTAGAAATCAAACACTACAGAGGTTAGTTTTTTTTAATCTTTCCATCTTTCTTTCAGGGTTGTTAACATGTGATGGGATATTGGGATTCTTAATTGATTTATTATGTTTGTTAGGGTTTTGGGTATTTGATTTGGGGATGCAGATTGCATAGATTATGTTATTCGTCTACCTCTTAACCCTAATCTCATATAACTATATATATCAATTACTATTCAGAGATGGAGAAGCTTCTGAAGAAGACGCGACGAAGATCGTTGGTGAGGAGCGGTGATGGTTTTGGCTCGAGACGGCGGCAGACAATGACTATTTTGGCGACTATCAGTTCTTCTCATCAAGGCTTCAATGATTTGGGTTTCGATTTATCTTCGTAGAGAAGGTTTGTCTTCAGTCTTTAGATTTCGATCTCTGCTATAGGTTTGTTTTCGGCAGAATACATACAGTACCCATCTAATCTTCTTTTTTGCTTTCTAAATATATTGACTTTTACCCTTTTCTGGTCATGGTGGTTGCGTTTTGGATATTGATTTTATTTTTTGATGTGAACGTGATCAAGGTTTGAGGATAATTTTGGGCAGAAGATGGATTGGGTCTGGCAATATCTTTGGGAAATTACTCATCTGCAACTGCAACGAAAGAGGTGATTAAATTATTTACTTTTTCAATATGTTTATTATCTTACTCTGTATATAGTTTTCAGATTGTTAGTTGATTAATGATCTAATATAGATAAACTTAGTAAAGTTTACACCTTTGGATTTTGGTGTTTTGTAAATTGTAATCTATATGGATATGGTTCTAACTGAGTAAGAGTTATGTAACCACACCACTCTGTACCTACTCTTTAATTGATAGTACATTGGGTAGTTATTTGTTTATGATCATGTACCATAGCCATGAGCTTTAATTAATTGTATCATAATGTGTATTCTTATTAGGAAAATGTTTATCTTAATAGGCTTTATAATCTGTTCAATTCTTCAATGTCATATTACCGTTCCTAATAGAGTGAAATCGGCATAAGTATTTGATAGAATTTGATTTGGCACTCTCATGATGATGATATTTATATATACATACTTTTACCTTTTGGAGCTGTAAATTATTGACCTTGAGGCATCTCCATGGTTTAAACATGATGCCTATTAAATTACATGTTGATGAGTAGGATCAAATCTTTGTCAAACATTTATCTGAAAGTATACGTTAGAAGTTTGTTTTACTTTGCTACATAATACTACAGTCATTGTTAATTCTTAGCGGGCCATTAGTACAAATCTTTGGTTGCAATTGTCGTCAGAGAGAACATACCAACTTCTAATTCATGTTTTTCCTTTATGTATCCTTAATCATGTAATGGAAGGTTCTTTTTCGGATAAAGTTCGTGAAATTAGTGTTCTATTCGATAACAAATAAATTTGTTTTAGTATATATTAATTCCTTGCTTTGTTGTTGGCACACCATGAACGCGCAGATAACTGTATGTTGAGGTTGGAGAATGACATGATATGAGAGTATCTCAAAGATATGGTCTGCCCAACATGTGGTGGTCCTCCGTGGAGAAGATTGCTATTTTGATGAACCAAATCTTTGATTTGAGACTTCCCAATTGGAAGAAGAGGTAAATAATCAATTGTATGAAATTGTAGTACTAAGTTTGTTTATTTTGAATCTAAGTTACCAATATCATTTTGTTGGCTACTTCTTTCGTAACTAATATTGTGTATTTAGATTGCAAAAGTGGTTGATAATGGTCTCACAAAGGTTTATATATTTTCCTACAATATATGCTTATTATTGTTATTAATCTCCTGTTATAAGCATGTTAATGTATCTACTTGCATGTTGTTATTGATTTAAGCTTTGCGAAGCATTGAGCTGGTCTTGATTTCTTAAATAGGAAATTTCTACTAGACTACTATAGCATCTCCTCAGGGTCAATAGAGAAACACATTCTATGGATGAGGCAACTTTAGATCATCAAAGGCTATTCAACAGGTATTAGGAGATATCATAATTCATTTTCGTTTACGCTAATATATTGTAAATAATTTTTGCTCTTTTGTATGTTTTGCAGGTAGCTCGAGAGTTCTTCGCTCAATTTCTTTATGTTTTGTAGTAAGGTACGTATTGTGTATTAATCCGTATGATTGTTAAACGACAATGATTAACAATAACATAATCCGTGTAATTAGCTTTAGTTGATAGGCGACACTGTATATGGCCGAGTCACTACCGGTAGCGACTGCTAGGACTTATCTTTTAATTAATTGTCCAATTTTTATAGTAGAGATGCATTTGACTTTGTTCGTGTTTGATGGCGGTGCTACTCTTAAATGAGTATGAAATTTTAATATAATTGGTATTCATATTTTATTATAGCATCAGAGGATCCATTACAGAAGTGTACATTTTTTTAAAAGGGATAATGGAAATCATAGAAGTGTGATTCACCACTATTTTCTCACTTCTGTGATTAAGGGGTTAAGAGCTAAGTGTGTTTTTCTTCTGGGCTTACTATGTTATGTGTGATTCACCTTAATATTTTTTTACCTTATATGTTTGATGATTTTGCAAACAGGTATTGCTAGACATGAACATGTAAGCTTCCCTTTACAAATCCATTTTTTCTTTTGTTTTTTTGTTTTGTTTTTGTTTTGGTGTGTTTTGGTGTAGCTATACTGATTGCATATCTATTTTGCTTTGAGTGTTGCACTTGACTTTCTTTTAAATTATTTGTTTTGTTGTTGTTTTGTAATTGCAGTTTAAGGTTTCAATAGTGTATGTAAAAATGGGAAGCACATATGTAGTCTCAATATCCTTTTGGAGACTCAGTGATGAACAACCACAAGTGATCCCAAGTTTTCAATAATGTATGTAAATATGAGATACACTTGATATATTTTATACTATCATAAAATCAATATGTATGAGACAACTAAAGCAAGTTACATCTTTTGGTATATACCAGCTTTTGTAGATTATTACATCTTTCGCTAATCGCCCTTTTTAAATGGGACGGCTCCGCGGCAACGCGCGGGTCGTCCAACTTGTAAAATAACATAAAGCATCATTTATATTAATAAGTTATAACATATTACGTTATTTTCTAATGGACGTTAAATTTTAAGGTTAAATCTAACCATATCTATTGCACATAAGGAAAACTTAAAATAACATTTCTATGTGACCGTGGAGAACCTTCTTTTCCTTCTTTCTTTATCACCATTGTTATTTCTATGGCATGTGTGAATTCAATCACCAAGTAGAAGTGACTCACGCTCAACTTATTTTATGAGCAAGTTCTTTGTCTAGATCATGTGTCATGTGTGTGGGTAAAAAACACAAAATACAAAATTGCTATGAATATTAAGATTGACAGATTTCATTCTTGAATATAAACTCTCAACTAGTAAAACAATTAAGTCAGAAATAACTTGGAACAATCACAAGAATAGTGAAACATTCAAGCTCTATAATTGTATTGATAACTTGTGTGATCGACTATTTACAGTGAACAGAAAGCAATACAATTTATAGAGCTACATAATCAATCATAACCATTAATTCTAACACATTACACAAGACATGGTCTATCACGACACTACATTATTTATAATTGGTTGATCATAAGAAGACGCTAGTGGCAATTGTGTTTAGTAGATCAAGATGATCACTAACTTTGCAACTGTTTACTACTAAGCTTATTGTAAAAGTGTATTTCCATTGAAACTGTGATCTTCCATAGATATAAGCTTCTTTCGTAGAGACTCTATTTATCCGGAGAAACTCTGAAGATCCGTAGTAACTTGTCTTGCAGTAGAAACTTAGACTCTCTAGAGAAATCCAAGGTTGCATTTCCTTAAAATCTCCAAAACTCTTTTTATTCAAAACTTATACTATAATTCCTTCTTCTCAAGAGACTTCTTCTCATCATCTTGCTTTGAAGTAGAACCTGGAAGATATGGGATAGACCAAGCTTGCAATCAAATGCATTAGGGATCAAATTTGGTCATATGCACATAGGTAGACTAGAAACATAATATCGGGCCTACTAGCAATTAAATGCATTAGTGATCCTATCATAGCCTATAAATGTGTTGATCTACTGCTTGGCCAGTTGGATCAGCTAAAAGCTTTGTAAAGTAAAGATAGAAGTAGCAACAACTTTGCTTTTGTGGAGCTCAAATTTGGCCACATGCGTGAGTGATCAGAAAGATTCCATCAAGTGTTTGTTTAACATGAAAACCAAAAAGAAGTTGAGTTCACCCATTAAACTGATCTCAAAGTTGGCTTGCATAAGGTTTTTAATTTCTTTGCATAGTGCATCCATGGTTAACCTAGGTGTCATCAGAATAAATCATGCACTCAAAAGGAAGCCTCATTGCTTTACAACCAACCAAAGAAGCCAAACGAAAGAACTTGCAAGAAGTCTACACCCACCCCAAGAATACTAGATTTTTGGATATTACGTTTCAATCCCGATACGAGATAGAAAGGGTTCAATACAAGAACAACATTTAACAAATTATCATGTGGCCACTCTCCTATAGTGATCACATCATCAATATACATGAATTGAGAGAGATAAATATAATGATTACCAATACGAGCCCCATAAAACAAACCCTCATGAGTTAAATTTTAAAAACACCATGTAAACCTTCCATAGCCAGAATAAAAGGAAATGGTGACATAGAGCCCCGTTGTCTTAAACCCCTTTCTATCTTAAACTCCTCTATAGGACTCCACTAATAAGAATGGAAGGATGGTCCGACATCAAACGAGAATGGATCAAACAAATCCATTTTTCACAGACACCCATACAAACGCATAATAACAAAAAAATAATCCTAAGATACTGAGTTATATGCTTTTGACGAAATCCACCTTGAAAATCATCACTAGTTGAGAAGGAAACTTGAAAACTTTATATAAACATAAATGATAGAAAGTGCCATTTACTATAAAATTAATAATAATACCATTAATAATGTGAAAATTATAAAATTGATATTAATTAATTTAATTATTTGTTTTGAGACGCAATTACTACCCAAAACATGGCCCTTTTCTTGCAATAACAATGTTAGACGTATGATTTTAATTGAAACAAAAATAAATGATAATATAACTAAAAATGTGTATATGTTTCCTTTAAAAGGGATAGTATGATAGGAAAGTGATGTTTCATTAATAATAAGAACATTGTAAGTTTAAACCTTAAAAAGCACAAGTGATTTAGCTATTAAATAAAAAAATAAAGAAAAAGATAATGACAACTCTACATGTGCAAAATCAGGGCATGACATGTGTTAGATCACATGGTGAGTTTAAACCTTAAAAAGGAGAAGTGATTTAGCCATTAAAGAGGAAAAAAGGCTAATGACAACTCTACATGTGCAAAATCACATGTGTGAGATTTTTCAACTACCCTCTAGCGGACATTAAAAGGCTATGGTTTTTTAACGATAAATTTAAATTAGTGATGAGCTACTGGTTATCCGATCATCTTTATTCTCTCTTTTCTCAAGTATAAGATATTATAAAATGCTATATTTTTTTAAACGATAAATTTAGATCACTCATGATGGTAAACTTGTCACCCGATTATCTCCATTCTTTAAATACAAGACATTATTAGTGGCTATGTTTTTAATGGTAATTTTGGATCACCGAAGGGTCAACCACTGACCACCTGATCATCTCCATTCCTCAAATCCATGACCCGAAGACCACCCTGAGAAGAAAACCCATTGTATGTGAGAAATTAAACCTTATAGCCCAACCTGAAACCCCTATTTTTTTCTCACAGATGAAACTTAAACCTCAAAACTCTTTATTTTTAATATTTTTAAGTGTTTCACCTCAACCACTTATATGTCGGGATCATTGGCCATAAAAGGCTATGTACCTATCTATTTATACACACTACACACATAAGCTTTAACCACACATCAAGACCTTCGGCAACTATACTGCAAATCACCATTCCATTATGAAAAGAAACTCCATCACAGTTTCCCAAGATTTAAACCACGATTCCGAGTACGGAAAAATACTGCTCTCCAATGTGACGATTACGAGGAAGAGAAACCTCTTCCTGGGTCGCACTTGGAGGACTCTCGACGTGAAAATGGTCGTAGGGATGTTAGCTATTCACTTGCTTGCACTTTTTGCGCCATTTACGTTCACCTGGCGGGCATTCGTGATGGGCTTTTTGTCCTACGTGTTGCGTGGAATATTTGGTGTAACTTTGTCGTATCACCGAAACCTCGCCCACCACAGTCTCAAGCTGCCAAAGTGGCTCGAGTATACCTTTGCTTATCTTGGAGTCCTGGCTTTGCAGGTTCGTTAGTTTCTAATTTGTTAATTCTCTGCATGCATTTCTTGATTCTTTACTTGAATGAATTTTCACTCTTGCTACTCACATAACCACACTAGACTTTGCCACTTTGGAACAGTTTTTCAACAGGATAAAGGGGCGGCTTAACATTTTTCGAATCCTAAACGTCTAAAACTTACAAAAAGCTCATGTTTAAATAACAAATGAACCGTTTTTAAGTTAGCTTAAACGATTGTAGCAAATTATTTTCTTTTTTACGTTTAATAAAAAAAAAAACTCATGTTTATATAACAAATCGATCAACATAAAAATATGTTATTTTTTGTTTAACATATCATTTAGTTTTCATATATAAGTCGTTTGAAGAAAGATAAACAATTTTATATAGGGTCAGGTTTAAATAAGAATTTTTTGTTTTTAAAATTTTGAGAACTAAACTCAACCACTAATTTTAGGTAGGGACCAATATAATTCAATTGGGGGGGGGGGGGGGGGGTTTCCATATATATAAAGTAGTGACTTAAAATAACTCTCAAAAGTTCTCAAACCCAATTGGTTCTCAAATGATCCTCTCCCTACATAGGGTTATATATATATATATATATATATATATATATATACTAGTTTTTATACCCCGTACATCGCACGGATGAAATTTAAAAAAGTATGTATCGCACGACTGGGTTTTATAAAATTAATAATGATAATAGAGTACAGAAACTGTAATTGAATTATGGAACTTGTATAAAAGAAAAGCTGTTGAAGTAAAAAGAGAATAATATCTAAAATTTATAAATTAAATTTGAAATTAAATCAATAAAAATATGTATTATATTTTTAATCTGAATATCTTATTAATTAAATAATTGGTTATTAAATAATTTAGGAGACAATAAATAAAAAGTCACATATATATCTATATATCCAAAACTTTTCTTTTAACAGAAAAAAGATTTTTTTTTTCAAATAATTAATTAATTATGATGGTGATTATCTCTACAATAAATATCTTTTATTTATTGTCATGAAAATACAAATAATTGATTAACTAAGGTGGTGATTATCCTTATAATAAATGTTTTTTATTTATTATCATTGAAATACAAAACCTAAAAATAAGAAGGATGATTTGGGAGAGAAAATTATTATGAGAAAGAATGTGAGAATATCACGTGTCCTAAAAAATTTTCTTTTATATATAAGTATATAAGTATATAAGTATTATAAGTATGATGTGTGTGTGTGTTTTTTTTATGAACAAAATATATATTACAATGCATGGATTGTAAACACCTGTACAAACTATATATGGCATGGCTTGAAAATCATCAAACCTAATCATGAACGACCCTAGGTGTTTATGTTTAAGGGTAAATCACAATATGTCAATATATACCCCCCTCTTACTTAACTTGCTCTGATGCTTTAAAGGTAAAAATAAAAGGTAAATTTCAAATTTTTTATTTCTAACCATCTTTAGCTTCCTCTTCTTTCCATCATCTCAACAACCCAAGAGAGCAGCTCTTATTATCTCATCTCTTATTTTTTGATATATATTTTTTTTATTTTTCTCTCTAGAAAAATATATTACATCTTTAAATATATATATTTACTTATAAAAATCTATAATATTAATCTATGAAATCAAGGCTCTACAATTTGGGGACCTAACTAGCCATTGCTTCACTTGCCATGCTAGAGTCAATCCTGAAAACACATTTGATGGCAGTCTAGATTAGAGTTTTTTTTGAAAAAGTCACCCTTATATAATTTCATATAACTGTTTGTTAATTCGTTAGACAATCATGTCTGAATTAGAGCCGTTAGAAACAAGGCCTCTACCTTTTGAACGACCGTGTGGTATACCTTCAAATGAACGATAGTAAGATTAGATTTGTGTATGTTAATAATAACACATTTTCATAATTTCATGTGTGGTGGATACATTTAGGTTACTTATATTTTGACTTCTTGTGACACTTTGGTGTACCACTAGCAAGGGTGCATGCTTTTCTTATAGTTAGTTACTCAAAACTCTATGATTTTAAATATATATACATATGTGTGTATATTTAGAGGGATCCCATATATTGGGTGAGCATGCATAGATATCATCATCAATATGTTGATACAGAGAAAGATCCACACTCTCCGATCTTCGGATTTTGGTTTAGTCATATTGGTTGGCTCTACGACAGTGGCTACATTCTTGAAAAGGTAATGTGTATGTTCATGTTCCAAAATGAAAAATGGTTCTCTTGGCTAGCTAATTGTCTTGTGTTTGAAGATATATACTTATGATTTTGCAGTATCAAGAACGTAAAAATGTGGAGGATTTAAAGAGTCAAGTATTCTATAGATTCATTCAAAGAAGCTATATGTTTCATTTGTTTGCATATGGTGCCCTTGTTTATGCTTTTGGTGGATTTACCTACCTTGTTTGGGTCGTGGTAATTATTAAATCATTTTATTTTCCAATTCTGCGTAGAAAAAAGAGTAAATCCCTCAAAATAGACATTGAAGCATTAGCTGCCAGGTTTAGCTTGCAAGAAAGCTGGAAACCGCCAGCTTAGCTTGTAAAACCTTCATATATAATCATTATCAGCTAAGCCTTAAATGTCTATTTTGATAATTTAACCACTCATAATGTCTATTTAAGTGATTTCTCAAAATGAATTCAAGTGATTATTGATCAATATGCTCATGTTATGGATAGGGAGTATCAACTACATGGGGGTATCATGTGACTTTCCTTGTGAATTCAGCTTGTCATATATGGGGAAACCAAGCTTGGAACACCGGTGATCTCTCCAAGAATAATTGGTAAGTTAAAAAAAGATTTAGTATATATGTGTTTTGTATTTACATTTTAATTATATATGGATACATGTGTGGATATATGTATGCAGGTGGGTAGCATTGGTTACTTTTGGAGAAGGGTGGCATAACAATCACCATGCATTTGAATATTCAGCTAGACATGGGTTAGAATGGTGGCAGCTTGACTTTTGTTGGTATACAATAAGGTTTCTTGAAGTAATAGGGTTAGCTACCAATGTCAAATTACCAACCCAAGGTCACAAACTTAAGAAGACGTTCACTTCTTTTAACAAGTTCAAGTGATCTGTGAACAACTGTCCGTATAAGACGTGTAGTATCTTTTGTATGAAAAATTTATATATAAGACTGAAAAGCAATTATTATGTTGATTTTTTAATTATTTCGTTGATTTTATCATAGCCTACTTGAAGGCTCAATGAATATTCTTTCAATTAATATTTGTGGGGTGGGGATGGCTACCAAAAGAAAAACCATCGCGGATCTTTGTAATAAATTTTCTATTAATTTTTAGCTATTCAGGAGACACATGTGGAGTTTGTTGAAGCTAGTTTGGTTAGGCAGCTTTGGGGTAATACTAATTTCAGTTGGGTTTGTGCGGGTTCTAACGGTCGATCAGGTGGTATTGTGGGCATTTGGGATCCTTTGAGTTTTGTTAGTTTCGAAAATTTGGTGTATGATAATGTCTTGATTATTCGTGGTAAATGGGTGGCGTTGGCTTTTGAATGTTATGTGGTTGTGGTTTATGCACCTCAAAGCACTAGAGATAAACGAAATTTGTGGACGTTTTTGGATATTTTTGTGAACACACATCCGGGGGAATATACTTTCTGCGGGGATTTTAACGTTTCCAGAACGGCTGCTGAGAGACT
Organism: Deinandra increscens subsp. villosa; assembly: GCA_039602395.1. NCBI lineage: Eukaryota > Viridiplantae > Streptophyta > Magnoliopsida > Asterales > Asteraceae > Deinandra > Deinandra increscens. The sequence goes on from JBCNJP010000016.1 coordinate 12,131,610, forward strand.
GGGTGTGGCTTTTAATGAAAGGGAAGCTAAGGATTTCAACAAGTTTATTGAAGAGTGCGGTTTAAAAGATGTGAAATTAGGTGGTTTCAAGTATACGCGGGTTAGTTCTAATGGTTTACAACATAGTAAAATTGATCGTTTTTTGGTTTCGTCCTCCATTTGTGATCGGTTTCCGGCTTTGGAAGGTTTGGTGGACGGTAAAAAAGTGTCGGATCATAGGCCTATCATTTTGAGATTGAAATATAGAGATTTTGGCCCGGTTCCTTTTAAATTCTTCAATTATTGGATTGGTATTTCAGGTTATGAAAGGGTGGTTAAAGAGGCTTGGGAGGATGTTTCGGTGGATCAACATAGGGATTTTTTTGTTCGGTTTAAAGAAAAGCTAAAATTGACTAAATATAAGTTGAGAGTGTGGAATAAAGCGAGGTTGACGGATGAGAAAAAAGATTGTGATGCTCTTAGGACTAGACTTGATGGTATTGAAGTTGAGATGGAGTTAGGGATGCGTCTTAATGACCTTAATAATGAGAAAACGGTGTTGTTGCATGATTTAAATGTGTTGAAAAAAAGAAAAGCTCTCGAATTATCGCAAAAACTTAAAACCGAATGGACTCTAGAAGGCGACGAAAACTCTAAGTTCTTTCATGCCTATTTGAAGAAGCGTAGACGTTTGGCGGCTATTAGAGGTATTAAACATAACGGAGATTGGGTGGAGTGTCCTATAGTAATTAAAGAGTTTTTTTTCGAACATCACAAGTCGAAATTTTCTAAATGGGTGCGTAGTAGTGGTGTCGGTGCTGGTACGGTGGGGACTATCCAGCAGCTACCGGTTGGCCACCGTGAGCTGCTTGTTCGTCAGCCGGTTATGGGTGAAGTCAAGGCTGTGGTATGGGATTGTGGCAGCTCAAAAGCTCCGGGTCCGGATGGGTTTTCGTTTGCTTTTGTTAAGCATCATTGGGGGTTGTTAGTGGATGATATAATGAGGTTGGTGAATCATTTTTTTAAGAAAAAATCTATACCGCGTGGTTGCAATACCTCGTTCATTACTCTTATTCCTAAGAACGATAGCCCGGTTCAGATTTCAGACCGATTAGTCTTATCAATGTGCAATATAAGATTCTTGCTAAATTGTTGGCTAATAGATTGGTAAGTATGGTTGACGAGTTGGTAAGTCCGGTTCAATCCGTGTTCATTAGTGGTAGGCAAATTTTGGATGGTCCTCTAATGTTAAATGAGATATCTAAATGGTACAAGGACAAGAAAAAGAGGATGTTAGTGTTTAAAGTGGACTTTGCCAAAGCTTATGATTCGCTTAGTTGGGATTACTTGTTTGAGGTTATGAGAAAAATGGGTTTTGGGGTTGAGTGGGTTGATTTGATTCGTGCTTGTCTTGAGTCTGCCTCGGCGTCGGTTTTGATAAATGGAAGTCCAACGAAAGAATTCCCGATAGAGAGAGGTTTACGCCAAGGTGATCCTTTGTCCCCTTTCTTGTTCATTTTGGCTATGGAAGGTTTACATGCGTTGATAGACAATGAAGTTCGCTTGGGGAATTTTAAACCATGCATCGTTGGGGGTAATAAAATTCCTATTTCTCATCTTTTTTATGTGGATGATGTCATTTTTGTGGGGGAATGGTCGGAAGATAATTTCAGATGTGTCAATAAGATTCTTAATGATTTTTTTGAGGTGTCGGGCTGAAGATTAATGTTTCAAAATGTAATGTGTTCGGTGTGGGGGTTAGTGATTTGGAGGTTGATCGTGTTGCGTCTACCTTGAGGTGTACCGCGGGCCGATTTCCTTTTACTTATCTTGGGGTTCCCGTGGGTGAAAGCATGAGGTTAATTAAATCCTGGGATCCGATTGTGGAAAAATTCAAGACACGTCTTGCTCGTTGGAAAGCAAACCTTTTATCCATTGGCGGTCGGCTAACGTTGATCTCTTCGGTCTTAGGTGCGTTACCAATTTACTATTTTTCCATTTTTCGTATTCCTGCTTCTATTAAAATTATTCTGGAAAATATTCGGGCGAAATTCTTTTGGGGGGCGTGGGATGGGAATCGTAAGATTCATTGGGTCAATTGGGATGAGATATTGGGTGGGAAAGAAAGTGGGGGGTTGGGAATTGGGAGCTTGGATGGGTTGAACAAGGCGTTGCTGTTAAAATCGAATTGGAGATTTCTTAAGGATAAAAGTTAGCTTTGGGTTTGGGTTATTGAGTCCATTTACGGGTCGGGAGGTGGGTTTGATGTGGTTTCTTTGAAAGGGGAGGGGGGGGGGGAGTTTGGAAAGAGATTTGTAAATGTGTTAAAAAAATTCATGACAAGGATGAAATTCCGAGAAATGCATTTCTTAGAAGAGTGGGTAGAGGTGATAGTACTAGTTTTTGGAATGATATATGGTTGGGGGATGTTAAATTATCTTGAAAATTTCCGAGACTCTACGCTCTTGAAAATAATAAAGAGTGTAGGAATTCGGATCGTTTGGCGGGTAACATTAGAGTATGGAGTTGGAGAAGGGAGATTCGTGGGGGTATTGAAGAGCACCAATTTGGTGCGTTGGTTTTGGCCTTACGGTCGTTCTTGGCATCAAATGAGATCGATGGATGGGCTTGGGCGTTGGACGGTAAAGATTATTTTGAGGTGACACGTTCGTAAAGTCATTGAGAAAAAGGTTCTTCCCGGTAGTAGCATCAAAACTAGGTGGAACAAGTTTATTCCCAAGAAGGTCAATGTGTTCATGTGGAGACTTTTAAGAGATAGACTTCCAACCCGTGCAAAATTAATTGAAAAAGGTATCCCTCTTTTGAATCTTAGTTGTGTGTTTTGTGGTGAAAGTTTGGAGTCTAGGATGCATGTGTTTGAGGCTTGCTCGAAGTTTAGAGAAGTGAGAGACAAGGTTCGTCGTTGGTTAGATCTTGGTTTCGATTTTAGTGGCGACCCGGAAGTGGTTCTTGATAGCATTGATAATGCTCATATTTTGAAGCGTAAGAAGGAATTGGTGAATGGTGTGGCGTGTTGCATGTGGTGGGCCATTTGGAAGAGTCGTAACAAGATAGTCAACAATAATAATGATATAGATGTTTTCTCCATTTTTGATGTTATAGTTAGATGTTCATTTAATTGGTTTTTGTCTAGAAATAAGTTTTGTAATATGTCATCTAGCAATTGGCTAGAATGTCCTTTATTGTATTTGTAAACGTTTTGGGCTTGTACGGTTAGGTTTTTCTATCCGGCTCGCGTTTTTTTGTTTAATAGTATTGTTGTTGTTCAAGAAAAAGTTGGAATGAAAAATTGTTGGTAAAAAAACATAACATTTAGATAATAAATCAATAATTTGAGCGTTTGGTATATAACTTTAAATTCGTTTATATCTCCGTTTTTTACGTTGCGTTATAACAATACAATTGTTTTAGTACGCACGTTATCTATATGACAACATGCATGCAACGTAGTGGATTTAGTTAAAAACAAAGACAAATGTTGCACGTTGAGTTATTATATAAAAACCATCTTTATAAATATGATGAGTTCAAGCGCTCCCTCATAGTTACATATGTGTTACACAACACTTGAGGATTACTAGACTATTTATTGATAACTTACATTTAATAAATTATAACAAATTATACATATGTATCTAAATTTCACCAATGGACATCACGACGAATTGTTACTTGAACTTGCTACTAGATGCAAAGGATTTCTTAAGCTTGTGACCCGCGGTTGGCAACTTAACATTGGTCGCCAACCCTATCGCTTCAAGAAACAATATAAACCACCAACAAAGGTCAATCTCCCACCATTCTAGCCCAAATCGAGCTGAATACTCAAATGCGTGATGATTGTTATGCCACCCTTCTCCAAACGTAAACAATGCAACCCACCTACATATACATATCGTTAATTTGGCTTATATATGACGAATGATAATATCATAGAACTTGTAATGCACGCTGAATTAAATATATATATATATACTGGTGATACACAAAACATGTAATAAGACATACAAATTGTTTTTGGAAAGATCATTCGTGTTCCAAACTCGACTTCCCCATATGTGACACGCTGAGTTAACTAGAAACGTCAAGTGGTAACTCACTGTGATTCTTACACCCTGTCGATCGGCACACATAATTCACCAAAGTAAGTAATGTGTTCATAATATAAGAAGAACTGTCAAAGGAAAGACTTACCACAACCCAAACAAGATAGGGAAAACCACCAAAACCATATATGAGGGCCGCAAATGCGAGTATATGATACAAGTAAGTTCTTCTAATGAATCTATAGAACGGTTGGCTCTTTAGATCTTCGACGTTTTTGCGCTCTTTATACTGGAATCACACGCACGAAGAAGAAAAAGAAAAACTTGAATTTGCAATAACTTAACCCTTCGAAGAAATTGATTCGACTTGCGAATTAATAACGTCGAGGGAAATACCTTTTCGACTATGAAGCCGCTATCGAACAGCCAACCGATATGACTAAACCAAAACCCGTAGGTAGGAGAGTGTGGATCTTTATCGGATTCAACGTATTGATGATGAGTCCTGTGTATGCTCACCCAAAATATAGGGTCTCTCTATGATAATAACATAACAAAGAACATTTAATATTTCTTTTAGAGTAAATTGCATCGGAGGTCCCTGAACTTTGCAAAAATCTTATATTGAGTCCCTGGACTTTCGAAAGTGCAGGGGAAGTCCTCAAGGTTTCACTTTTATCTCACCTGGGGTCCCTAGGTCTAACGCCAAAGGTTTACTTTTATCTCACCTGGGGTCCCTAGGTCTAACACCAAGGAACCCCAGGTGAGATAAAAGTGAAACCTTGAGGACTTCCCCTGCACTTTCGAAAGTTCAGGGACTCAATATGAGATTTTTGCAAAGTTCAGGGACCTCCGGTGCAATTTACTCTTTCTTTTACTAAAACTACTACTATGAAACTTTGTATTTGGGACCGTAATTTCGATTGCAAATCAGTCACTCAAGTTTATTTTATAACTAGATTTGTAATCTGTCAGTTGCCGCATGAATAACGCGTGTACATAAAATCAGTTACATTGTTATAATATTGTTATGTAAAGAAAACACAGAAAAAAAAAGCGGTGTAACGACGACCAAGCACTTAAAGTATTAATTCTATACAACCTAAAAGCTGTGTTACATGATTTTAACTATCATACCACCAACTCTTATGTTAAATCGTTAAGATTGGAAATAATAATATGATTTTAACTATCATACCACCAACTCTTATGTTAAATCGTTAAGATTGGAAATAATAATAAAAAAAATATGTTACTATATACTAACAACTCAACACCAACTACTTTAGTAAACTCAAACAACTATACATATTACACGACCAATTAATGTGTTAAATCTGATTCATCTGATTCGTTTAGATAAGAAACAAAAACAAAAAAGTAAATGGATAAAATAAGAAAAATAAATAAAAAATTAATACACATATCACGTGAAAACCATATTCACCAATCCGATACAAGTACTCTTCATACCATCTCCAACTTTCGATCCTTTAATTTTCAATTTCTGTGGTAGGTCATTTTCAGTTTTTACTATAATTGCTACTTGCTACTTTTGCGACCATTTTAGCTTAGGCATAAAATGATAGCTAAGTTTGCGACTCTTTTTCTATCGTCTTTTTATCATTAACATCCAGCTTTATAGTGCGTAAGCCATGCATATATATATTTTAAAGAAAAATGTATAAAGAAAAATGTAGGAAATACCTGAGCCGCCTGAACCCCGAAGTAAGCAAACGTGTATTCGAGCCATTTAGGCAACTTTAGACTACGGTGTGCTAGATTTCGATGATACGAGAGAGTTAAACCAAACATCCCGCAACACACATAGCCTAAAAACGCGGCCCAAAACGCGCCCCAAGTAAATGTGAACGGTGCAAAAATCGTTAGAAAATGAACAAAGAGTACCCAAATGATCGTTATGATGTCCACAATATTCCACTTACGACCGAAAAATAAGCTCCTGTTTCTTGACACGACTACATCGGACATCAATATTTTTTTCTGGCCGAATTTGTTTTCGGCCTCGATGCCAAACCTGACCGAATTCGTCATCTTTGTTTGTAGGCTTGTATAATATGAACCATGGGCAAGTATTTATAATCGCATATCATTCATTACGCTTGAAAATAGTCGCTGAAAAACATGTGTAATGTTGTGGTCTAGTGGTTCTCATCATTTACAAGATATTATCGGTATAGTATATTGTATTTTATTATCTAGATATTACTTTATTTGGTTTTCTTAGTTTTCTCAAGTTGTATGTATTGTATATACTTATATCTTTGTTAATGAAATCAATCAATTCACTATTCTCTAGTCGTTTACATGGTATCATTATCTTTCTAAACCCTAGAATCGGCGGCCTCTTGATTTCGATCACCGCCCCTCCCTTCGAGCCTGTTCATCTCGAGGGCAGACAGAGGCGAAACCTCCAAAACTCAAGCTCTTCACTCGGCCTATACCGTCCCTAACATCCAAAACCATGTCCGGGTTCTCAATGGCATTAAAGTGTCCACTCTACATGGGTTTGGCTCTTCAAACTCCATACACAGAGTCACGAGGTGTATTAACACATCGATGGTAGCCGGCTCAAACCGGCCCCTTTTCTCTCTCTGCTTCCCAAGTTTCATATAGCAGCCCTTAGTGATCCAAATTGGAAACATGCCATGACTAACGAATATGAAGCTCTATTGGAAAATAATACGTGGAAGTAGTCCTGCACCCTGTAAATACTCATCTCCCACACTCGAAAGATAAAAAGCCCGCTTAATGTCAATGGTAAAAGCCAAACAGTTGGGATCGGCTGTGATGACACTTTTAGTCACGTAGTCAAACCCAAATCCACTTATACCATTGACTTCCTAACACAAATCCGAACCTCTTGATATGAATTTTGATTCAGAAGTCATCAAAAAAAACATCATTAAAGGACCTTCATGTAAAAGTCAAGTTGTGCTTTTTGATTTCTGTTCAAAATAAGGGAATTGAATTTTTGTTTGTTCACCCAAGAAGATGCGGATGTTACTAAAAAAATTCTGAAATTTGCTACTGAACATAAAAGTTCCCAAATTGTATAATTAGGAAGCGAGAGTAAAGACTGACTGAAATAATGGAAACATATATGTAATCACTTAGGTTATATATGGATACTTAAAGCAAGCAAATTTGTATTAACTTATGTTATACTAACTTATCTACACATGAGAAATTTAAATATATGCATGCCATCATAATTTCATTATGCATAGTCAATAGATAAGGATTTAGATTGGCTTTTTCAAATTTATTTTAATTTCATTAAAAAAAAAAGAGTAGGTAACTAGGTACCAAGCTTTGAGTAACATTTAAATGCACTTGGTGAATTATTAGAGAGGTAAGTTAGAAATACGTATGCTTGGTAACTTTTGTTTGACTTTTTTGTAGATTAAACACAAATAGGTTCCGAGTTTAATAACAAACTTAAGGTTCGCCCGGTAGCATGTTGAGCTTTCTGAGGCCATAGACCTGGGTTCGACACTCTGGGTTGTACTCTATTTTTTGTTTCTTTTACGATTTGTAAATTGCGAACCATGTTTGTATTATATAAAATATGCCCTTTTAAATTTCACCAAACCAGTTTTGACCCAGCAGTTAAGGTGTTTGGCTCTCCTGGAATGTTAGAAAACAAGGTTCGATCCATGTTATCGCCTAATTGTTTTTAGTTTTATAGATTTCCATTTTCTTTTCTTTTTATTCAGAATTCATAGGTAATAGGTAAATATACAAAAATGCTAATAAATTAACAAAATACGCTATATTTAGTAATATAATCTATTGGACTCATATCTTAACAATATAATACAAATCCAAGTTCTTTTTCACTTATGAGATTCAACATTTTCACTAGATCATTTTTTAATTAATGTTTTAAACTGTAGTCGGCGCAACGCGCGACCTGACTCTATCCCTAATTACGTTTAAATAAAAGAAAATGTGTTGCCCATCCCCATGATAGCTGCTCAACAACTCCATGTGAAATAATAAAATCTAGGTAGTATTCATTCCACCAAAGTTTGTTTGCAATATAATGCATGTTAATTAAAGTAGTAAAAGAGTTTCTATTCTACCTTTTTACTATTAAAAAGTATATATTTTCAATAAAAGAGTTTTATCAAACACGTTTGTTGCTATCAAATACAACTTAACGTAGGGCAACTAACTTTAATGAATTGTACCCAAAACGCCAAAACCCGTTTTAAAAATTGACCCTATGGTAGGTGAATATAGTAATGGCTCGACTGACTGCAGCCTTATGTCATGTAGAAATTTACAGGAAAATACTTCATATATATATATATATATATATATATATATATATATATATATATATATATATAGTGAAAAGTTCATTGTAGACACCCCCATAAGTGTAGACAGGTAGACACCCTTTTTCACCATTAGATCTCTTGATCTAATGGTTGTGATTAATTTTCTTTTTTCTTTTTTTCTTTTTTCTCATTAATTAGAAACTTTCACATGTGAAAAGAGCTATTTCACATGCGAAAGTGTCTACAATGAACCTCACCCTATATATATATATATATATATGATAGGCATAAATCTATCTTCGTGGTGAATGGGACGGCTCAGTCAATTTGGGGCCCAAAAGACCCAAGATTTGACCATTTCTATAATAAGTGACATTAAAAACCCATTTCTTTTATTCATACTTTTAGTTTTAATTTGACATGTAAATTTAAAGTTGCAAGCCAATAAAAGGAATAATCGAATTAAACAAATTTGGAATATTATTGACTAGATTGAAACGGATATCTTCTGGACTTTAAGTTCAAAGGAACAAATGAGTCAAATGATAATCATCAAAAGCAAGACAAACAGAACAGTATACTTAGCACAATGGCAAAATCAGATTTATTAAAGTTATAAATTACACAAGTCTCACCCAAATAGGAATTAACTAATTAATAACAAAAATCTCACCTAAATTACTAAGAGGACTAACCTAACAGATGTCTAACTAATTAGTAGTTCAAAAAGTCGGTTCACAGTTTCGCACAATGACACAATTCTTGAATCTCAGGATACATCTTCACTGTATCACTTGAGCAAACTAAACCGCTAGTGGTGGTTGAGGAGCGTGTCAAAACATGAGGCCATTAAAACAGATTTTGTTTTGGGTCTCCACGTGAGCACTCGTCTGTCTCTTAGGGTACAACAACTGGAACAATATTGTAATGCCGGAGATAGCTTGTATCCGAAGTTTCATCGGGTTAAATGTGTGTATATCACTTGTGGAAGAGAATAATCATATGATTATTAGAGTATTGTTGGCGCAATTCTTGGTGACAACAGCTATGAGATCAGAAATAGAACGTTTGTAGTATTTCAGTTAATTATAATTAGCATTGGTTTAGTCAAGTTATGTGTTTGGTCATTGGGAAGCCTCATGGGCCATAAGCCCATGTGTGGAGAAGCCCAAGATGTCGCAAACCTAGTTAGTTGGTTATAAATAGAATACGTAACCTCCATGGAGAGGTTGACGATTTGAGAAATAATTTTGGTGTTCACAAGCTATTCCACGTTTTCTCTCAATCTCCATCTAGTTCTCTCTCGATCCTACATCTCTCTCGATCCTACATCTCTCTCATACACGATTTCTCTTTATCGTGTATGGTGATTAGTCTAGGTATTCCGCACCTAAATTGCTCATTTGTGAGTCGAATCATTGTAGTTTGATCCGTCACAGGACCTACAAGTATACTGTGTCTCACTAAAGAATAGAATGAGAAGATGATTGGAGAGTTTATTAAATCTCTCTAAAGGAATAGAATGAGAAGATGTTTAAAGAGTTTATTAAGTCTTTCTCCAAAAGAATAAAATGATTTGTTATTTTGATGTCCTTACAACTAAGAATAACCTTGGTATTTATAAATGAGGTTGGGTTTGAAACACCCTTTCACCAAGAACTCGAATCGATTTACAGGGTTTTGTCCTAATAGTGTACCTTTAGTTTATACCCGTGACCACCACCAACACCTCGAATGGTTCTTTAACTCTCTAGTTGTTCCATCGTCAATCGATATTCTCAAGTTCTATCATCTTCAATTCGTATTATCGGTTCTTTCTCTTTTCCCTATAGATTTAATTTCTTACTCACGAGTCACACCTCTAACCTAACGAATCACATCCCAAACATTGGTTTACATGCTTCCTCCCTGGTTTTTCAATGGATCACTCATAGCCTAGGGGACTGGTACCTATGAATTATTTTATAAAACTGTGGCCCGAGACCTTTGCTTTACCTGCTTGGCTCGTTAAACCGCCCTTACTCTAACGTTATAAATACTATAAGTATTATTCACACCAATATTTACTCTAGTGCACACTAGAGTTGGGTCACACACATAATTAGACGATGAACCTAGTGGTGTTGTTCCGTTACACGTCTTGAGTTTCACAAGCACAATCCAACAAGCATTGATGAGACCCCGTGGACTCCCATGATTTATGGGACCTTTTTCTGTAAGCCATAAAGTATATTTAAGATATGGCAACGGTTTTTGTTTTTGTTTCGGCTGTTATTTACAGATACATGTAACTACTAGGACTTGTTCTAGTGGTTATTGGTGATAAGGGAAAACTTGGACTGAGTGGTTATAAGTTTGATCTCTGAGCTTCTAGGTTTTACCACCCGACCGCTTGCGAATGTGTTTTTTTCCTGGAATGAGCTCAACTGGTGTAAATAATGCCCGGGTTTTCCGGGAGATTCGTTGGCCGTTCAAAAAAAAAATTTGTAGATACATGTATTATGAATAAAGCAATTATTAAGGTATGGCATATTGAATATAAATAATCGTAAGGTTCATTAATTGGTTGGTATTAATCTCAAGTAACGAAATGTTTACTATCGAGCTCAATTTTTAACTTATTTTCCTACAACGATCTCTGACTAATAGAAACTTAATAACACTAGTTTTTTTTATGAAACTTGAGATTATTGCCGACCAATTAATAAAATATGAGATTATTTAAATTCAATATTTCATCAAAAAATTAACGTTAAGTTTCTGTTAATCAATGATCGTTGTAGAAAAATAGGTTAAAAGTTGAACTCGATAGTAAACATTTCGTTACTTGAAATAAATACTGACCAATTGATAAACTTTAAAATTACTTAAATTCAATTTGCTTTCTTTTTAATTTAAAGAATGGCCAAATACTTTAAATTAGTACTTTAAATAATTAAATTAGAAGCAAGATAGATTCGTTAAAAGGAAAAAAATACAACTTAACGTAGGGCAGCTCTAATGAATGGTTTCAACAACCTACGGTCCAACACCACGTTAAAAAAATTGGCCCTGAATAATGGCTAGATTTTATGAGGATGAAAATTATTCAATTTTGTCTCTTTTATTTTCTAGATCAAATAAATATTTTCCCAATTTAGATCCGCCTACTTCACGACGCTTAGTGCCGTAAACAAACCGAAACATTCATCAAACTGTTTGTGGTCTGTTTGGCGGAAAGTTCGTTTACGCTCATTTATTTAATAAACGAATGAAAATTGATAAGAAATTCCGTTTGATTATACAAATGAACGAACACGAGCATAGATTGTGTTTATTCAATTATGTCCATGACGTTTAGTAATATGTTCGTTTATTTTATTATATTACTAGTTTATATATCCCGTGCATCGCACGTGTAAGATTTAAAAAAATTATATGTATCGCACGGTTTGGGTTTATTATATATTTAATTAGTAATAAAATAATTGGTTATTAAATAATTTAAGAGGCAATAAAATAAAAAGTCGGATATATATATCCAAAGCTTTTCTTTTGATAGAAAAAATATTTTTTTTTCAAATAATTAATTAATTATAATGGTGAGTATCTCTATAATAAATATATTTTATTTATTGTCAGTGAAACACAAATAATTGATTAATTAGAGTGGTGAGTATGCATACAATAAATATTTTTTATTTATTGTTATGAAAATACAAAAAGTACCAAAAGTAAGAGGGATGATTTGAGAGGGAAAATTATTATGATGTGAGATGTGAGAATGACATGTATCCCAATTTTTTTTTATAATAATAGATAGATAGAAGATAGATAGATGAAGATGATGTTCATTTATTTAAAAAAATTAAATGTATAAAAAAAATTAAATGTATACGATTAATATTTCTAACTTTTGTTTTGTTTTGAGATAATAATGTATATGATTATTCTATGTCATATACTTAACTTTATATTTATTCAAGGCGGTTATGTCTACTATTTGAGATTAAGAATTTTAGTTTTTTTTTCTTTTATTAATAATATATGTTTGTTTGCATTCATAAAATTGTCTTTTAATGAACGAATATAAAAAAACTTTTATGTTCGTTTATATGTTCATTAACCTTTCACAAACAAGTTCAACGGTAAAACCTTCTTTTTTTTTTTTTGTTTTTTTTTTGTTATATAGTATGTGTAAAAATACAAAATTAAAGCCATCATGTCGAGTCACAAAACACACATGAGCTTTTTACGAGTCAGATTTGTTACACTTCAATCCCGAACCCATCTTAACTAGGCTCGGCTTTGCTCATCTTAACTAGGCTCGGCTTTGCTCGGCTCAGCTTGACTCGTTTCTTAGAAAACTAAGAATTGGTTTCTGGATTATCCGGCCCAGAACAAAAGAGAATCGTCTTCGGCCCAAACATGTTTAAAAGCAGCCCACAATTTAAACCCTCTTCTTCACCGTTTTCTGCCACCAGAGTTTTAGGGTTTATCTGACAGTTGCGAACGAGAGAGAGCAGAAGCTTTGACGCGATCTCTGACTTCAAAAAGGCGAAGAATTCTATTATATAAACCACGATGGAGTCCTGAAAGTAAGTTTTATTTTCTGGTTTTCTCTCGAGCTCAATCGACATCCATTTAGGGGTTTTAATGATCGTTTTCATGAAATGATGTTGCATCGATTCTATGTTTGGAATCGCACTGATTGATGTCAAACTATAACACGATTGTTGCTTGCTTTGAGTTTATGTTGTTCGTATCCGGCCGTAAAAAGCTAGAATTCGGTGTAAAAATTGATGGAATTATCAGTTTATTCGTGGTAATTTTGATGAAATCTGGATTGTTGTTCATTGTGTGAACTCTTATGATTCTATAGGAATAGTTGCACTTTTTGTTGTTGGATTTTTGTTTTCTCACTTATAAATCACATAATTTGTTAGGGAAGGGTTGACCACTAAATAAATTTGATCATCGAACTGTAATTTGGTTTCCATCTGTAAATCTTGTTCTTTTGCTTCCCAAAATAATGACTATGGATAGAGATCCATGTGAGTTAGTGAACTTTCATTCATATTAGGTTTGTATTGTGCAATATAATTCACAAGATTATGATAGGTGTATTTGTGCAAGCAAATATTAAAATTATTATCAGATTTTTTACTAGCATTCTTCTGTTTACTATCAAATTCTTTATCTTCTTCTGGTTTTCTTATATTTCCATTTGTATCGTATCTACACAAATCACTAGCATGTTTTGAAATTTGTTGTACTTGTTGATGTTCCATAGTTGCTATTTGTTGTTTTTTACTAGGTGTGGCATATCCTGAAATGTAGAGATATGATATGATCAAACTCAAGAATCGTCAATCTGAGGTTATGATTCCGCTTTAATTGATTCGAGGCAAAAGAATATTGAAGCAACTTATGGGTTTTGTCAATCATGTGGAAGTTTGGGTTTCTTCTTCCTCAACATGGCCGGGTGCATTCTTATCTTCGATCATATTACATGATTACTGCTAGTTTTCATTCTAAACTTCAATATTTCTCTCCGGATATAAATCCCCAAAAGAACTATGAGCTAATAGATTCACTGCTTTCTTTTAATCGGATGATTGAGAGCAGACCTGTCCCCCCTGTTCGTGAATTTAATCATATCTTGATTAAAATTGCTAACATGAAGCAATTCTCTGCTGCCGTCTCTCTCATTCTAGACCATGATTTGTTAGGAGTCAACTCTATTGTTAAACCTAATCGATATACGTTTGGCGTTGCCATAAACTGCTTCTGTCATATGGGTAGGGTGGATATAGGATTCTCGGTGTATGGTAAAATTATCAAACTTGGTTATAAGCCCGATTGTGTGATAATTAATACCCTGTTAAGGGGGCTTTGTGCTAAGGGTAATGTTTCTGATGCACTAAAGTTTTCTGATGAATTTATGAATAACGGGTTGGAACCAACTGTAGTAACTTATGGGACATTAATAAATGGGACTTGCAAAATTGGTGACTTACAAGCTGCTCTCCGTTTGCTCAAAGTTATGGAGGGAACTGAGACGTGTCAACCAGACACAACTGAGTACAATATGATCGTAGATCGCCTTTGCAAAGAAGGGCTTGCTACTCAAGCTAATGATAAATATAATGAAATGATTTCAAAAGGCATTCTGCCAGATACTGTAACGCTCAATACTCTGATCGGAGGTTTTTGTAGTTTAGGTCTCTTCGAAGAAGCAATGTCGTTGTTGGATGACATGCGATATAGAGGTGTTTCTTTGGATGTAGTCACATACAGCATACTAGTTGATTATTTTTCTAAAAAAGGTGACATTGATGAAGCACGTAAAATGATTGAATCAATGTTAAAACAAGGTGAGAAACCAGATACGTGTACTTACACGTCACTACTTCATGGGTATTGTTTGTTAGGTAAATTAAATGATGCTATAAGGATTTTCTTTACAATGATCGCTCAAGGGTGTGTGCCTACTGATGTTAGTTACACTGCACTGATGCATGGATGTTGTTTACTTGGCAAAGTGGATCATGCTAAAAAGATCTTTGATATCATGGTTAAAAAAGGGTATGTGCCTTCTGTTATTAGTTATAGTGTCTTGATTAAAGGATATTGCAAGGTTAAAAAGATAGATAAAGCCTTGGAACTCATTAATGAAATGTATAAAGAGGGAATTCTTCCTAATATTGTGACGTACACGACTCTGATCAATGGTTATTGCCTCGATGGAAAACATGAAAAGGCGAAGAATCTTCTTGATGTTATTCAGAAACGTGGTCTATATCCAAATATGTATACTTACACTACTTTGATAGATTCTTTGTCGAAGAATGGAAAAGTTGATGAAGCCTTTGAATTGTTCAGAACTATGGATGATGCTGGTATAGTCCCTGATGTCGTTCATTTTACTAGTCTTATCGACGGTTATTGTAAAGCTGGGAAGATCTATGCTGGCCATAAACTGTTTTGTAACCTTCTTGCTAAAGGCTTGCAACCTAATTGTCGTACGTATAACGTTTTATTGGGTGGTTATTTTGATAACGGTAAGCTTAATGATGCAAAAGATTTGCTTCAAGAAATGGTGGTTAGAGGTTGCAAGTTGGATGGTGTTACTTATAATTTAGTTATTCAAGGATTTCTTCGATATAATGAAATAAATGCAGCCTTCTTATATCTTGAGAAAATGGTCGGCGATGGTTTCTCTGCAAGTGCACAAACATCATTA
>JBCNJP010000016.1:12147690-12215698 GCA_039602395.1 Deinandra increscens subsp. villosa
ATTAAATGTCCGTTTTATGCTCCTTAGCCAACATGGAATTCCTTCTCGCACTGTAAAGTTTTAAAACATAAAAATTTAGAACATATGAATTTGAAGAATTGGGGATCACATATTAGAATAATAATATTCAATATGTACCTGTTGTTAGCAATTAGCCATCTATTGAAGTATCTGCATTCAATAATCTTTAAAATCATACATATTTCTATCAATAAACATTCATTCTCAACAAATCATTACTTAAGAAAATCAAGTTACAGTAAATCTTAAACTTTAAAACCTTCTTATTTTTCACTGCTAATAAATTATCATTATTGGTAAGGCCTGCAGTTATTTTAAAAATTACTTTGAGGTCGATTTGAAATTCATGTAGTTTGCACAAAACCGCATATTCCAAACTGATTACTTAAGGGGGTAATAAGCAGAGAAGAAAGTGAAACAACTAATCCTAAGCACACCTTAATTGTGGATATGTTTGGAGAATGAATTACATAGTTGCTCTTAGGGCACCTAGATTGAGCAGAGAAACAAAGTCCAGATATATAAATCTTTTGCTATTAAGTCAATATTATAAGATGTTCATGTAACCTGCTTGGAAAATATGTACGGTTAATGCTGTTAATGAACGTATACAAAAGACATTCATATACATTATGTTGGAAACAACTTGTCTATCCTTTATCATTGCTTCAGTTCTAACTAACTTGATTTTTAGTGCCTACAACGATTGGAATTTGTGCCTGCCACGATTGAAATGCAGCGTTGTAAAATGAAAAACAACAACAGATATATGAACCAAATTTGTGTGTTTTGGTTTCTCAAATCTCCCTTGATAAACGAATACGAAGCGTGATTCGCATTATGTAGCTTCAGATAAACCTAATTATCAGTCACAGCGCGAATTGCATAAATGTGTGAACGCAAAATCAAAGAACTCTGATCATGATTTACCTAGATCGATTGTAGCCGTTCGTGATTGGGGAAGTCGGCGATGATTGAGAGTGGCGACAGAAGATGAAGAGGGCGACGAATCTCTTCATCGATCGATGAATCTAAGATGAAGACGAAGCCTCTGTTGAATCGTGAGCAGAGCAATTTGGAAGGCTTGGGTGGAACGGCGAATGAGTAACATCGAGCGATGATTCCATATCGAGTTCGAATATGTTTTGCGATGATGGTGATGACGTCGTGGAGAATCAAGATCCATGCGATGATGGTTGCTGCGAAGAAGAAGCAATGATGGCTGTTGATGATGAAAATAGCGGCTGGAATTTTTTGCTGGAGGGAACCCTAGAAGAAGAAGCAGAAGGGAATGATGAAGCAGACGTGAAAGAGGATGGACGAAGAGATTTAGGGTTTTTTCCGCGTAAATGATCGACGGGTCTTCTAGCGGGTCATAAGGATCCGCGTCTTTATTAATGGGTTTTTATTTAGGCGGGAAATTGACTCCAAGAGGGGTTGTGGTGATGCCACGTCAGCATCTAGGAATTCTTTTATTAAAATAGATGATGATTATATAAAGTAGTAAATTTTATAAATAATAGGCCCGTCTAGTCAACTCAAGCTCGGGATCGCATTTTGAGTTCGTTCGAAATCCCATTCTTGATCGAAATCGCGTTTTCAGTTCGTTCAGAGTGATTTCAAGGTCGACGATTACAAGGTCTATAATGATTTCAAGGTCGATTACACAGTAGTTTTTGTTGAACACTACCAGTTTCGTGTTTGTTGCTTCTGTTTGATCTTGTTACGCACACAGAAGTGGAGGATTATCAATTTTGAATCTTAATTCATAAAATCTTGATTTACACTTTGAGAAGTTTGAATAAATTTACACTTTGAGAAGTTTGAATAAATAGCCACATACTGCAACCAATTACAACAATAGAAGGAGCTAAATAACAGAGGAGCCCGGTTGAATACTTGAATCGGTTATACGCGTAACTTGATTTTGGTTCATTTTGAGGTTTGCTGGATTCGAAAAAAAATGGAGTTATAAAAAAAGTTAGTTGTAAGTTATCGCATATGGTAATAATATAGGAGAAATATGTGATTTATTTTTTGGGTTAAGAAAATATGTAAATGTTAATAAAGGTAAAATAGTCATGTAATAAGTTATTTTAATGAATTTCACAAATATGTAATATATATGTTTAAAGAAAAGGGAAATATGTAATTAAATAGCTTATAAGAAGAAGATATATTGTAAATGTCTTTCAAATTTATATGCACAAAAGGAACAGAGTAAGAAACAGTAACAAGTTATTACATGCTTGGCTGAAGAACCAAGCATAGAAAACCAACCAATCAATCAAATAACTACACAAACACACACTAGTTCCACACATTTATTCAGCCTAAAATAATTCACACACACACTAGTTTCACACATATACTGCAACTGACAGTTGCAAAAACTATATCTTTACTGCTTTCTTGATTACCCTGTAGGAAGACTTGATAAAATTCTTACCTCCTGCATGACTTTCATCAACATCATCATCATCGCCTATTACAGCCGGCTTTCTTCGTATGCAATCAACCCCCTTTTTCATGCCCAAAATAATCGACGGCGAAGATGGAATCCGTCTCAAAACTCTAGCACTCTCACTCCTTGCAATCTCTTTAAATTTCCCTATTTTTTCACTTTTTTCCTTCACTTCAAAACTCTTCCTCCTGCTAATCTTTCCTGAAGTCTCACACTCCAATTCACTAGCATTACTACTACTTCTTGTGTTTATCTTGTAAGGTGGGTTTTGAAAGATTCTTTTTGTTGGTTCAACAACTTCTGGTGCCTCATTTTTCGTGATTTCATCGCCAGTTTCTTCTTTCTGTTGTTGGAGATTGTTCAAGATTTCTGTCTGGGGATTCTTCAGATTCATGGTATTGGGTCCCTCATTTCGCAAGATTTCTTTCTGGGGGTACTTTAAATTCATCTTTTGTATGATTTCATCGGTCTTTTTAGCATCTACATCATAAATTTGAGTGCTTTGCTCATTATTACCATCTTTCTCCAGTAGTATTTGCAGCCATTTTTCAACATTCCCCTTTCCGCGTTGCTTTCTGCTTTCTTCATCTTCTTCCACTAGATCATCATCAGTTGGAAACCGAATGTCATATTCAATACTCTTCTCTTGCATCTTCCATTTTTGCAGACTTTTGCCATTTTCAGTATCATCTGTAATCTCTTCTATCTCTGCTTCAGATGCTTTATGCTCTTCTTCCAAAAATACCCTTAATTGCTTGTGTTCCGAGCTGGCACTTGGCAAGCATAAAACGGCATTCTCGTCTTTTTCTTGCTCAACGATTGGTTCTTCGTCTTGTTCGTTTTCAAGAGGTTGATATAACACAATTTGATCATTGTTTTCGTCACGTATCAGGGCATGATCCTTTCTTGATCTTTTTCTTGTTTGGTCCCAGTCGGGCCGAATTTGTTTCTCTAATTCATCTTTTTGTTTAAATTTCTTATGCAGTTCTCTTTCTGAAGAGTCACACATTGCCTTTTGAGCTTCGAGTCTAGCCATGAGTGAATTAGATGCTGCTTGATTTAACCGAGCTTGTTCTTTATAAATGACACTCCTGCATAATCAAAAATGACTTTAGCAATTATCTTGATCTAGTTACAACCCAGATGTGAAATTTATACCCGTTTGGTGATTCGGGACTGTGGCTTATGTTTTATCTTTAACGGGTCAAACAGATCATTTTATTCAAACGGATAGACAAAGAAGTTTAAACAGGTTAAAAGTCAACCTCCAAAATTATTTTTATCAAGTGTTATTGTTAGTTAAATACTATAATTTCCCTCTTAAAAATAATTTTACTAGAAAAAATTATTAGTGAAATACTACCATGGATTTTATAATCAGATTTGATGAACTAATTATTTAAAAGAATACTTGATTTTTTTTTATTTTTGAATAAAGCTATATTTTGTTGAGCCCAATCCGACCTGTTTTGACCCGAGCCAAAATTGACTTATTTTGACCAGTTACGCTAAAAGTGCTTCCCTTTGCACCATAAATGACCCATTTTGACCCATTTTCGATATCTGATATTAAGTATTCTTACTGGTGCATAGCGTCTCTTATCATCTTCTCTAGCATTCCCTTATACGACGATTGTGCTTCAGCTAATCGCCGACATTTTTCTGCACGCCTTCGTTTTTTAATCAACAACAATTCAAGATCTTGGATTGAAGTTCTATCTTCTTCATTCCTTTGTTTCAGTTCCATCATTTCTTCGTCCACCTTCTCGATCTCTGCCTGTTTCTTTGCAGTTTCTTCTCTTTGCCTCAGTGAGTCCCTAGCTATGACAATAGCTTGATATGGGTTTGCAACAAAATCTGGAACTTCATTTTCTTTTGACATACTTGGTCTTGATTTCCTTGTAGCTGTCACAGAAGAATAGAGTTCAATAACACAAAAATAAAGTTATGAACGGTTGATTGTCGCTTAAATCCTGATTTTTAAAGCATAAAATAGTTTTTTTTTAAATTAAAATAGTAAAAGTTGGGACATGTCTAATAATAATATAATTTTTATAATCATATTTGACACTAGTTTTTTTTTTTTTTTTTGTGTGTGTGTGTGTGTGCAAAAGGTGTTTGATCAACAAAACCTGACCCATTTAAAATAATTTTATTAATAAGATGAGATTGTATAATCTTGGTAATCATATTTGGCACACTAATGATTTACTTAAATAATTGGACAAAAATCATTATATTTAAAAGATCAGACCTTTAATGAGATAGTATAGTACTTCTTAACATTTTTGATACACTAATTATTTTTAATAAAATGTTTCTTTACCTATGGGGGAATTTGTTGTGTGTCTTCTGTTCATATCAATGGATTGCAGAGCCAATAAGGTGTCATTAGATTCCTTTCTTGACAAAACAATAGCAGCTGGAGCAAGGCCTGATTTCTTCATTGACTCCTTAAATGGTTGCGGAAAACAATGCGAATCGACTGTTTGTGAATCATTAAGTTCTTCACTCTCACCATTGCTAAACAACAAACAAAATCCCCTATGCCTGAAAAATATAGAGCCTTGGTTTAGAATGATCTCCATATGACCCGTTTGAAATGAAACACGACCCAAATAAGCGCATTCGAAAGCAAGTGGTTACGAGAATTCTTTACCTGAAATCCGAGTTTGAAGAAGCAAAGATAGACAAGAACTGGTTAACTGATATACCCACTTGAAGGTCCCACCATGGGACCAAAAACTCAAGTTGGTTATGCTTCTTCTTGCATACTTGCCATTGTAGTAATCTTAAATTACTTGAAACAGTCAATCCTCCCCCTATAATTTAGTAAAAAGAAAGAGTTATACACAAATTCATTAATCTATACTATATTATAATACATATGAGGAGGACAAACTTCTCATTACTTAAAAAATTTAAGAGTTTAAAGGGTTATAATAGTCTTTTAAACAAAACATAATCAAGACTTTAAAATTATCATTTAACTTAAATTAAAAATTTAAACAATATATTTAATGATAATGGAAATTAATGAATTATAAAGTAAAATAAAAAATAAGCCAATACAAAAATTATCTTTTAAATATAGAAACTAATACTATGTTGTAAATTATTATCACCGCAGCATCGTGTGGGTTTTAAACAACCTAATGGTAACTAATTTGTATGGATAAATCAATTTAGGAGACAATTTGAGCCTACTTTCAACCAGGATTACACTCTCGGCCCGTTTCATTTTACAGTAAATTTATAAACCTGACCCGTTTAACCCAAATTGACGCTTTGTACAATAAATAGGTACACTATATATGAAAGATAATTACTTGAGCAAGGGAACCAGTGATCAACATCCCAAGCAAGAGGAGAAGCCGAATCAGCATGAAAATAAAGAACATTGCCATACGGGTCGACTCTAAATGTCTCAGGATCAAATCCAGCATTCCTGAAATCAAAACCAATAAAACTTAAAATCCCCTTTTCATTGAATAACATATAGTAGTTTCTTGAATTAGTGAAAAAATTAAATAAAGCAAAAGTTGCAGATTTGAATTACCCAAGATGGTTGAGTTGCTTCCATAGTAGGCTGACAAAAATCTTTGGTCTTGCAGAGGGTTTTGCTTTCGGGTCTGTGATCGGAAACATCTCATCTAATTCCTTGGCTCTTGAAGCCTGTAAAAACAGCATATATATGATAGTGAAATGCATATCCAAATTAGGTTTTTTTTTTCAAAATTTTTGGTGATAAAAAAACAGGAAATTTTGACAAATTGAGCACTAATACAATCAAGTGAGCTCCAGATCATGAATGCAGATTGACATTAGGTTTTTTTTTTGTTTTTTTTTAACAATCGGTGGAGATTAAAAAAATGAAATTTTGACAATTTGAACACCAAAACAGCACCCTAAACTATGAATTCGTCAAATCAAGTGGGCTCCAGATCATGAAATGCAGATTTAAATTAGGTTTTTTTTTTATTTTCACAATATGTGGAGGTTAAAAATGGTAATTTTTGACAAATTGAACACTAAAACAAAGGCCAAAACCCTAGATTTTTCAATTCAAACAAAAATTCGGAAAACTGAACACCAAAACAAAATCGTGAACACTGAATTTGTCAAATCAAGAAACGCAGATCCACATTAGGGTTTCCTTTTCCCCAATAAATAGATATCAAAAAACAGAAACTTTGACAAATTGAATACCAAAACAAAACCCTAGACACCATCAAATCAAGTCGTTTCCAGATCATGAAACGCAAATCAAGATTAGGGCTTTTTACATACAGAAACTAATATTAGAGATTGTCGTTTTACCTGATTCGATTGTAGAACATACGGAGTGAAAGTGAACGGAGGGCCATGTGAGTAGGGACCGAAGCCTCGATCACGACAGATCTTAGCATATGCTTTAGGGTAACCGAGGCCTTCATCAATTCGCAATTCTTCCGCAGAAAACATCAAATCATCGGCCATTTTCAAGTGATTTGAGGGACTTTTTGAGGTGGGATTAAAGCTGAAATAGCAGAGGGGATAACAGAGGTGTTTTGTTGAGGAAGAATGTAACGGTCGAATTGGGTGAGAGAATAGGTCGTTGGGTTTTTCAAATTGAATTTTGGGGGTTGCCACGCTGGCAAGCATAACGGCTACATTAGCAATAATGATTGGATTTGGTAGTCCTAAATTCATACTTTTAAACAATCGAAGACGAATTAATCATTTTAAAATGTCATTTAACCTTATAATAATAACTATTAAGGGCCCCACAATTGGTGTATCATGCAACTATTTTGGTATGCTATGTGTAGTGATAATCCTCCTCTTTTGAAAGTTATACGTCATGTGACATCACGTGACAAGGGAGTTAACATAAAAGTGGTGTAGTGTGAGAGTGAGGGTTATGATACAAATCAATTTATTAAAAAAAAAAACAAGGTGACCAATGAAAGAGGGAGTGAGGAAAAACGGAGCAATTAGATGAAGGAGAGAAAGAATGGAGGAGGCGTCATTATTATCACGCCAAAGGGGGGGGGGGGGGAGGGTTATAGCGCCTGATGTAGTGGGGGGAGGCGTCATAGGGGCGCTACGAGGCGTAATAGGGGAGTTATAATGTCCTTACACATAGCCTTAAGGGGAACGTATCTAGGCTATGTGTGGTGGGGCGTTAAAAACACTTTTCACGCCCCCCCCCCCCCCTTTGACGGTATACATATCACGCCTCCCCCCATTCCCTCCCTCCTTCTCTGATTGGCTCATTTCCTTCTCTCTCTCTCATTGGCCACCTTTTCTTTTTATTTTTATAAATAAATTGTTTTGTATTATAAAGTCTTATTTAGGGGTGATCAAAGTGAATTTCCCGACCCGGACCGAAGACCGAGTCCTAAGTGAATGACGACCGAATCCCGGACCGAATTCACTATTCGGGTTTTCGGTGTTTGGATTTCCGGTCTTACCAAGAATTTCGGGCTTCCCGAAAACCGAACTTTAATACCCATTTTGGGCCTAGCCCAGTTTTGATGATCATAGAATGTAAAGTCGATTCAGTCCAAAATCTCTGATCAGATTGTGGGTTTGAAGACTGAACAATGTTTTAATATTGGCCTTGATGAAGACCTGTCAACCGAGAAGCTTTCGGTGCTCAAATGGTTGTTACAAGAGACCTACGAGCCGGAGAATTTAGGCAAGGAAAGCTTTATAGGTAAAGAGAGTAAAGAAGGGTTTAACATAATGGTAGTTGATGGTTGGCCAATGTTGTGTCGATATGTCAGGCTTGTGGGCTATCGGAAGTCAATAGATTAGAACGGTCAAGGAGATATATTTTATACGTTAAAGCCGGAAATGACGAAATTGCACAGCTTCAAGAAAGTCAAGTTGCTGACTTTGCTGCAATGGTGCATGATAGAATGACTGAATGTGTTTATCCCAACAAGCTTATGTCCTTCAAAACAAGTATAGTTCTAGAGGAGGTTTATTATGTACCTGTTATGGAAAAGGTGTGACACCCACTCCCAGACTTGGCTCCACAAGGAGTCACGTGTCGGATTTACTCATGAACACAAGGTATAATAGAGATAATCAAAGCAGCGGAAATTTTAAGCTTTTTATTTAATATATATTGCCAAGTACACGTATAATAAGTTTACTACAATGGTTATCTAAAACTATAAAAGATAACGTTTATTTAGATATCTATCTACATTACTATGCCAGCATGCCTATAGCTTTATTCCAACAGCTTGCCCACCTCACCCTGCTCAGACTTTAGTTTTTCCCTTTATGTTTGGATCCTTAACGTCACCTGATATACATACTTTAAAGGACCAGCTTACGCTGGTGAGTTCTACATTTTTCTAAAAGCGTTACCTTTTCTCGAAAGTTTATTCCAATGCGCAGGCCTAACGGCCTCATTTATCAGGTATAAAACATAACAGCGTTATACCAAAACATTCATTCATTCACATTTATCAAATATAAGACATAACAGAATTATATCAAATCATTCATTCAACTAAGCATTGTCTATTGGAACCACGTTCGCTCCTCGGGCAACCGTTGTCACCTGGATATCAGTCATAGAGTAACCGTCGCTACCTCGGGGAACCGTCATTCCCTGCTTTTAGTTGTACAACCACAATCTTCCTTCTTACATAGACAATCTTTTGCTTAGATTTTAAAACTAACCCCAAGGGTTATTTTCTTTATCCGGAAAACTAAATTTCCCTTTTTAAACTTTATTTGAAAAAGTTTAATATCTTTATTACCCGTGCATTATAACCTTCCCGAAAAGAGTTCATAGCAGGTAATAATAACTTTAAAACAGTCATAAACATTATCACATTTCACGTAGGTGTATTAACACAAAACAGGCAAACGTTATTTCAAATATTTCAAAAGTAATAACTTTGCATGTATATCAGCCCGAAATAGTAAAACATTTAAAATATTTAAAAGTAGGCTCATAGAACTCACCTTATTCTCTTAGGTAGTATTTTTAGACAGAACCTCCGTTATCCCTTCCGATTAAACCTAATTGCGTATTGTATGACGTTAACGCAAGGTGTTATATAATAAACACTTCCTATGTTTATTTTAATGTTTTATTATCTTAATAATATTCAATTATTAATTTATTCCTTTCTAAAGGTCAAAATGACCAAAATGCCCTTTAGGCGGTTATTCTTTTCATTTAACGATAATATGAAGACGCGCATTCCTATAGGTAGATGCTCACTCCGGGATTGCCCAGTGAGGTATGCCAGTTCCCAGTTGGGATTTATGGGACACCCCTGCTTTGCCAGAAACCCACTGTACAGGCGCCTACCCTTCCGGTCCGCACGAACTTCTAAATATCCGATTAACTCGGTATTTTAAATACTTCATTATTTATCCAATTTTATGTCATATATACTTATTATATGTGTAAACATGGTATTATACCAAAAATCAAGCCCCCATACCCTTCGGATTATTTTATATTAAATAATCATATTTAGAAACCCTAATTTCATGAATTTCTCGTTTTATTATCAAAACTCATTTTTAATTCGAACCAACTTAGGTTATCATCCATTATAATATTTTATAATATCCTTTAAAAGATCAAAGCTTAATTCAACATCGTTTAGTCAATTTAGGCAGAGTAACGTTATGAAAACTCTAACTTTGACCCATTAATAAAACCTTAACCAAACATTTTCCCATTGTGAAATAAACTTAGGTCTTTCTTAAAACACATTATTTTAGGATTACCTACAAAAATTCAGACCCTAATTCTTATCCGATCACCCAATTTTGACAAAACAAGTTTATGAACCCTAATTTTTCATAGTTTTAAATCTCTTGTCTAGACATGAAATTAACTGAAATTAACATGGGGCTATTGTAGAACATACCTAAAAACGTGGGACTGCAGGAGATGGCCTTCTAATTCCTCTTGGATCAACCGAATTTCAGTCGCGAAGTTTCTGGGACGGGTTAGGGTTTTTTTGATGAAGATTTGGTGAATTTGTGAGGAATTCGTGATGTTAGAGGCTCTATTTATAGCCTATGAGCTCGTCCCACACCCCTCCAAGTGTTCATTGTGACTAGGCCTTCAAAAATGATGCGTATACGAAGAAAATTGGTCTGCAAGGCAAGGAACGTGGAAGAAAAATGACAAAAAATACGATTCTGCGTCTGCAGGGTCTCGCGTACCGAGAGGGATGGCTCGCGTACCGCCCTAAAACTTTCACAGAATGACAGATTTGGTCCCTGTGCTTTCTAATTACAATTCAGCCCCCAGACTTCTTCCAAATTGTTATTTTATGCTTAAAAACATTATGGGGCATATTTATAAAAGTTTCTAAGGCTCGGGACACACTCGATGATATACGTATACATACGTTTCATATCTTTCAATTATTGACACTTTTAGTCCCTTAACTTTTATTTTAGGCTTATTAGCCTTGTATCTTTTGATGTGGCTATCATTTTATGTTCCATAACCTTATTAAACATAATTCTAACATTCTCGAGGGTTCGAGTTATGTATATTAATATACATACATATATATATATATATATATATATATATATATATATAGGGATAGGTTCAAATGAGAACTTTTTTCTTTGAGAACTTTTGAGAACCATTCTGAGCCACTAATTTTCAGGGGGGAAGCATTCAAATTCATGGGGGGATTTCCTTATATATAACTTGTGGCTCAGAATGGTTCTCAAAAGTTCTCAAACCCAATTGGTTCTCAAATGATCCTCTCCCTATATATATATATATATATATATATATATATATATATATATATATATATATATATACATACATACATATATTTACATAGTTTACACTTTCTACCCCTCTAACTTTGCAATATTCATCATTTTATGCCATGAATCATGTTAGGACATATTCTTGCTATATTTTAAGCCTAAAAACTCTTACGAGAATTATAGACACGTATAATATCCGTATGGCTTATAACTTTGCTTAAATTACGCTTTTGGCCCTTTTACTTTTCCGTTAACTATTAACATGCATTTCTATACATGTTTTCCTATCAATGGTTTATGCTATTCACATAAGCATGTATTCATGATTTAAACACGTATACGAGACGTAATCATTCATGTCTCATCATTTATAAACCCGTTTATCATACAAACACGTGTTTTATTTATTTATTACCATTTCTAACACGTATTTACAATAAAGCACATAGGTAAACATATTAAGATACGTAATTACCTAGACGGAAATATCGGGGTGTTACAAAAGGTCAGGAAAGCATTAGAAGAAATTAACCTGAAAATGGGTTTTGATTGGTTTGAATTTCCGGTTATTTGTTTTTGGCACAATCGGTTTATTCGGGATTCCCGATCCCGAAGGTCATTTCCCGACCCGAGACGAATTCCCGAAATCGACAAAAAAATAGGACCAACCGTTTATTTCAGATGCAAATTTTGGTTCGGTTCTTTATTGAAATCGGGTCGGGATTCGGGAAAAAACGGGTTTCCCCACTTTATGGTCACCCCTAGTCTTTTTCCACTACACCACTTTTGTGATAACCCCCTTGTCATGTCATCCGCCACATGGCAAATAAATCCAAGTGGGGGGGGGGGGGGTTACCACTATACATAACCTTACACACCTTGATATGTTACTCGCACATTTCGCATACGAGTCGTACTGCACAATACAACTGGTGTGTAGTTTTTTGTCCTTTTGTCTCCTTAATGAGTCGTATTCTACTATACAATGAGTATTAGATTTGAAGTATAGGACCCATATAAGAGCATACAACCCATAATGAAGATTTTTTAACTTGTTATTATCGTTATGCGTGTCACTTTATGTTATAATTACCAGTATTGATTCAGTTTTTTCACCACAACTTGTTCAAATGGCATATCGACGCAACAAAGTTTTTTCAGTTCCAAACCCGTCTCCGGATAACCCACTTCATGATCCTGATATGGACGTGAACCCAGATGAAATTGAAGACAATGATTACATGGATGCGGCTGAAATAGATGAATCAGGCCGTTCTGAATGGGAACAAGTGGATGCTCAAGTGTGTAATTTGTTGTGGTATTCTATTGATTAGAACATCATATATTTATTCCAACCTTTTGAGATCTATACGGAGGTTTGGACAAAAGCATATGAGTTTTTTATACTAAGAACATTCAACGAGTGTTATACTGATTACATTCAATGATGGGATCATTGTGATCGAATTTGTCAAACCTTATAGGTCCCCGGGTTATATATATATGTGTGTGTAACAAGCTTAGGGCATTTGACATATATGCCCCAACTTGAATGAAGAAGAGTGTTAGAATATGTTAGTGTTAGCTCCGGCCCACAAGCCCATTTAGCTAAACTTAAGAGGTTTCTCTAGTTTATTGTCTATATATATACATGTCTATGTAATCTAGTTTGTCAATTAATACAATATTTCTCTTTTACATTTCACATTGATTAAATAAATAAAATGATAAACGAAATGTGGCACAAGTTAATTGGATGGACTTGCATGGAGCAACTTCACTTGTGCCGTTGATTAATTCACGTTATGGCTTTCCTGGTGGACCATGCCTAAACTCACGCATTGGTGGTGTGGCGTGTCACGCCGTGAGTTGACCATTCACGCAAGGTAAATCGCATGTCCTCACAAACATATTTAAAAACAACACATTAAATAGTTGAGCTCTATAATCCGTTAACCCGCTTAACCTGTTTGACTTGTCCATAAATATGGGTTAAACATATCATGTTTGGGTTAAACGATTTTATATGTCCGTGTTAGGGTTAACATTTTAACATGAATAAAAATATGAGTCGTATTTAGATTACACAATTTAACATGTCAGTACAACACGATTGACCCCCCCCCCCCCCCTTATTTATATTGTATTGAAAATTATGATACTTTATTTAAAGTAGTCGTTGAATGGCATTATAGTCCCAAATCCCAATGGTAAAATGAAAGCAGCAGTGGTGAAAACCCGCCATAATTGCAAAACTGTGGTGAAGGGGAGGCGTGTAGCAGTGTAGTCGTTGAGGACGACATGCCACATTAGCATTTTCATGATGTATGGCAATATCATTATCGTTAGCTTAAAGGGAGAATTAAGCGTCTCGTACCGTTAGCTTAACAGTAATGATATTACCAAATATATATTTTTATTTTTCACAAGTTCAAGCCCACGAATCTCAAAGACCAACATTTGAAAATTGAACACAATATTTCTTAGTTACAATAACAAAATCAATAAATACATCTTTAAAATACATAATAATTAAAAAAAAATCGATTACATGAAACTTTATTTATTTTAAAAGAATATGATGAAGCTTATTCCCGTTTATCTCTTCTGGAAATTGAAGACCCGAATGCAGTATGCGAAGATGAAGGCGAAAAACAAAACCAGTCCGACGTGCACCCCTGCGATTGCGCCAAGAAAATCATGCTTGTAACCATAATAGCGGTCCAAGTAGCCTTTCACGGTCTCGGTACTCCCCTCGAGCGGAGTATCAAAATCTCCGAACTGCGATGCAACCATGCCGTAGATGGTCCAAGCCATTGGGTTCCCCCAGTAGTACCACCTCCACCACACCGGGATTTTCTGTAAAACACCAAACGAGTATAAGAAGGTCTGTGTCGAGTTGGATTGACCAAAAACACTACTTGTCTAAAAAAATAATGTTTTATAAACGCGTCAAAGAGGGACAAAAGGTGTTAAACATAAATATATTTTTGTATTGTAGTATACTAGTGCCCACGCTATACAGCACGAAACACAAAACACTAATACAGATATTGGAAAAACGATTAAACTATTAATTAGTAAAGTATAATATAAAATAAAAATGATTATGAAATTTAATGAAATTGAAAATTTATTTGTTTACATATTTAGATTTATATTATTTAGTTACTTTTTTGTATTTAAAGACAATTTAAGGTAGTCAAATTATAAAACACAATTTTGCCCTCTTAAATTTTTAAAAATAAATATAAAAAATAATTACGTCCTTGAAATGTATTATAATATAGTATAGATGATGTGTTTATGTAGTTTTTAAAAGTTAAAAAATAAATCATTGAGAACTATTTCGTTTAGTTATAATTTTTTATAATATCTTACATTTGAGTAGTAAAATGATAAAACCGGTTTTGGAACTAGTTTTTTCCCAAACCGGTTTGAACCCGATAAAGACATTTCAATCGGTTCCACATCCACCCGAACCGTTTCCTACAAGAACTAATGTTGACCACATTTGACCATGTCGGATTTTGTTCCAGAACCGTTTTTTTTGTTAGAAAAAAAAAATCGATTTTAGCATCTTAAATTTAGGACCTAATCCGGTTGTCCTTTTAAACATTTTTAACATGTTTTTTTTTGAGATAATTAATATTTTACCAATAAACATAACCCGTATTGACCCATTCACAAGTAGTAAACATGTGAAAACTGAGATTCCTATTTTTAACATACATAGAAAACAACGTGTATTCGAGGGACTTACAGGTCGTGGAATGATGAACCCCGAAAACAGACTGAAGATTCCATAAAACGAGGCAGCAACGATGGCGGCGATGTTAGCGTTTGGCGTAATGGCGACGGTCATCATGCCGTAATAGGTCATGTAGAGTAAGCAACAAAACTGGTAGAACATGTACCAGAAGAATTTAGCTGTTGTCCAATCGAACCCGATCATCGCGTACACTATAATACTATACACTGCTGTTTGTGAAAAAATGTATGGAATTTCGACTAGAATCTGCAAAAAAGAAGACACATATATATAAATTTCCTGAGTAGATAAGCCGTATTGAATTCGATAGTTTGACCCGGGGTGGGACATGTTGAGCTAATTGTGTTAACAGGTTTGACCCGAGACCTTTCTGAACACGTTTAGACTAAACTCAAACCATGAATTTCGAATTCATAATTGTTTATTAGTTAGTAAGTATTTGATTGTTTTTAGCATGTTTTACTTAGAGGTGCATATCCATTAACTGACCAATTAATTGGTTTTGTAACAACCGGTCATTTATTGGTCAACCAAATAAAAAAACCGGTTATGAAAAAACCGTTTTTCTTTACCCTGAAACCCGAAAGAGGCTATGTCTAAAAAAAAAGATCTATATATTTTTAATAGGTTAACTAAAAACCAGCTTTTAACCGGTTCTTCATTTTGAACCTAAAAATGTTCCTAACCTATGGTTTTTACGCTAGGTATCTGGTTCGTCATTTATCTGTGAAAAAAAGTTTGATTTTCGGGTTTCAAACCGGTCTAGTCCGGTCAGGTTAATCGGTTTCTTTTTTCACCACTATCGATTTTCGGCTTTTAATAAGTCGGTCGATTATTTTCATAACGTTTTTACAACTTTACTTTTCATCATTTGTCTCCTATAAAAAACTTCTACCACTATGGTGGAACACCTTAAACAAAAGTCAGTCAACTGTCGGTTTTTTGTCATCATAACAATAATTTTTAAAAAAAAATTATAGTTTTATTACCTGAGCAAAGGCGTACGGCAGTGCAGAATACATTCCGGCGGCTCGCTCACGGTAGAAAACGGTTCGTTCGACATCAACAACCGGCTGCACGGACATAGAGTTTTGGATCCCGAGAAACAGCACCGCCGCATACATCGACCCCATCGCGTTAGTCAAATCCCGGTTCGTTGACCTGCAACACTTTCAACCTTAGTAACTAACTAACTAACTAGCTAACTACCCTCACGTTTTCCAATTTTTCACACATCACCATGTTTTTAGTTTTTTACCTTTTACTGCCGAGATCCCAAAACATGGTGCCAAACATGAGGGCGATGAAAGTGGTGAAGAGAAAACGGACAGCCGTGTACGGCGGATTCCGCCAATATGACCGTCGTTGTTTCCATAGGCATGCGATGCACTGGATCATAAACGGTTGCGAGTATTGGGTCGGGAAATGGAGGTCCGTTGTTCCGGGTCGGGGCACACTCAGTTCGGCAATTAGGTCTTTGTTTCTCCTGTGGTTTCAATTTTGACCAAAAGTTAATAACAATTTTGACCAAAAGTCACATAAATAGCAAAAACTAATATTATATGATTATAAATACTTTTTAAAGGACAACTCTATATTCCAAAAACTGAAAATTTCAATCACGATTAGCTTACGAGGGGCTCGAGTTTAGAAAACGGCTAATTTGGATCTTGATTTTGGTTTTCGAATCGAATCGAATCGAATCTGGACTTGTGATTTTCGAAACAATTCGTTAGGATATCGAATTAACTACTTGCCTGTAAAGATCTGAGTTCCTGTAAATTTCAGTGAAATCGACACCTAAAGCGATTTCTTGTGCGGAAGTACTGACTTCCAACATCCATGTAGCGGGGTTATATCCGTCTTTTATCTTGCTTACGCCGTTGATATCCTGGTTCACAATTGGTGATGATCAGTTATAAATTTTCCGGTCAGACCAGTAAACCAGTAGTGTGACATGTTGGTTTCATGACCAACCGTCTGGTTTTAAAAACATTGGTTAAAATTTTAGCGAGTTATTAATGTTACCTCAAAATACTTGATCAACTCGCAAGAATGGCGACCTATGGGTCCAACATACAACTCTTGTCCTCCTCGTTTCATCAAGAACAACTGTAGATCAACGGTTTAAGGTTTTAGCAACATACAAGTACCCGAATAAGTGTAAATCCGCAATGGCAATAACTTTGTACCTCATCAAAAGCTTCAAAGATATCGATGCTAGGTTGATGAATGGTGCACACGACGGTTCGTCCGGTGTCAACTGTGTTCCTAACGGTTCTCATCACAATAGCAGCGGCTCGTGCATCTAGCCCAGAAGTCGGCTCGTCCATAAAGATTATGGACGGGTTGGCTACGAGCTCCACGGCTATGGTTAGCCTCTTTCTTTGTTCGGTCGAGAGTCCATTAACACCTGGCAACCCGACTAGCGCATCCTTTAACGGGTTAAGCTCTACAAGGTCCATAACCTCATCAACAAAACTCTGTAAATAACATCAAACCATGTCAATTATAATTCGAAAAAACGACATTTTCGCCAAAAAAAATGTGTTTTACACGAACCTTTCGCGTTTTCTCGTCAACATCTGTGGCCAACCTCAGCCAAGCCGAGTAAAGCAAAGACTCGTAAACGGTAACATGAGGAGAGTGGATATCATTTTGCTCACAGTATCCGGAAACCCGAGCAAAAGTGTCTTGGTTTTTCGGATACCCGGAAATCCTGACATCACCTTCTATATAACCACCTGTCTTTCGACCCGCCAACACGTCCATCAAAGTCGTTTTTCCGGCCCCGCTCACGCCCATGAGAGCCGTAAGAATACCAGGGCGAAAAGCTCCACTCACGCCCTTAAGTAACAGTAGTCTATCTTCATTCACCCCTTGCTCTTTCATTTCCTGCAATAACATCGGGTCAATAAGAGCGAACCATCCGAACCCGTTTGACCCGTTTTTTCTAAAATAACCTGTTACCCAACCTGACCCGTCCGTTTTACCATGTCTACCAAATATTTATAGTCAAGTTACCTGTGGCATATCGACCGAGTATTTGACATCATTGAAGGTAATCGAATGCGGTTCAAATGGAAGGATCATCCCTTTCTTATTGGTTTGACTTCCTTCGCGCGTTGCGGTGGGTGTCAACTCAACGGCTCCTGTATCACTATCATCTTGTGTCGGTGCGTTACCTTGTGATTTCCCATAAGCTGTCGAGTTCACATTATGTTAGAAAAGGACCCTTAAAAGTTGGTGACCGTTACGACCCATTTACTTATAAACGGGTCAATTTAGATTATGTTTAAATTCATTATTGTATATGGACATAATTTATGTAACTGTTTTTGACACTGTACGTACTTGCTTTTAAGAAAACTTAGCAGAATCTATTTTGGGAAACTAATCGAACCGTAACCCGTTACCCGACCCGCCTACAAGCTCTAGTGAGCAACAAAAAAAGACTAAGATACTGACGGTTGAGTAAAGCGAGAGCCAAAGCAAAACACGCGTTGAAGACGAAAATGAATCCGACCAATGCTGCAGCTGATATCCAGTACCAATAGCTTTCTGCGTAGAACCCTCCGGATTCGATGGTTGATTTTCCAAGCGTAGTATTGGCCCATGGCTATAACACCAAAATCAGTTACAAGTATAAGTTTCACAACACATACATACGTGTATGCGCGTATTTATATATTGGTAGAAAGACAGATAGATAGATAGATAGATAGATAGATATAGGGGGCGTGTGACTATGTTCTTTACATGGTTTTAAAATTCACGCCCCAGGCGCGTCTGATGCCTCTAGACGCGCCAAAACTTCTTTAACACAAATTTAAACTCCTCCACAAACACACAAAGCTTTGTGATACTTACAGTTTTCCACTGATGACCAAGAAACTCATTCACAACAATCCCGTTCATTGCGTACATGAGCGGAGATGACCAGTAACCCCATAACCACCACTTCTTTACATCCTCTTTAGAAAACAAGCATGTTTGTTAGTTCATAATAACAGGTTAAGGCTAATGATCATTTTCGAAAGAACTAGTACCTCTAACAAGAATAAAGCCACCTAAAGCGAAAACTAACAGAAGTGCGAAAGAACCAAAAGTGTTTGCAACGATCATATTTCGACCGATTGCTCCGTCAGCCCGAAATAGTGCAGAAGCCATTTGGTTAACAAGTAGAAGCAAAAGATAGTGCTTGAAGAATCTGCAGGATCAGAAAGAGGTTCCATAAATAAATATCATTAATATCAGTAAAAAACAATTGAGTTTTCTAATTTGTTATAGAGGTGACAATCTTAACCCGTTAACTATAGACGGGTTGATGGGTCATGTTTAATCTCTAAAGAGGCAAACAGACTAAATGGGTCAAACGGGTCAGAAGTTACCAGGGTCAACCTTCTATTTTAAAATAAATTTTCTTTTTCACAAAAGTGTTTCGGGTCAACCCGCCAAACACATTTTGACCATATAACTTAAAAAGGTATCCTTTTTTACCCGTTTGACCCGCTTAACATGTCATCTTGAAGTACTACTTGTGATAATTCATTACCTTGCAATATTAGGATCAAATCCTATAACATAATAAGTTAGAGCTGTCCATACACCGGCTTCAAGAAACGAAATAGGAATCTTGATGATCCATGACGGTAAGGCGTATGCCCACGAGGGAAAAAACAAGAAATCCCTTTGTTTGTAGAACACGGGAAGCTTTGCAATCGTCATTGAGATCTCAGACATCCCGTTAAACATGACCATAACAACACCGAAGAAAAGAGCACCCACATAAATCGCACCATCTTCTGCAACCCGTCGATGCAACTCAGTTCGGAAGAACACAGTCATTGCGATTATTGAGATCACAATTAGCTGCAAACCAAAAAAAAAAAACATAAAATTATTTGTCTTAAACTGAAACATGTAGGAAGAGTGTATATAAGGAAAGACAACACTACTCACTTGGAACAGTTTGAAGATATAAACAAATGAGTTTCTCTTCATGAGCAAGATTTCTCTATCTGCACAAGCTTTCAAGAGTTCTTTCTTATTTAAACCGTATTTTTCGGTTGTAAGTGCAGCAGGATGGCTTTTGGTTTTGTCGTAAGGGATCGATAAATCGTTTGATAACTTCCTTCCAACATGAAATGCTTGGTATGCATCTGCAAACTCCTTAGCTGTCACAAATCTGTAAGGCAAATCTCTTCTCATCCAATATTGTTGTTGATCTTTCTTTGATGTAACCTGTGACCCAAGTTCAAACATAATTACTCCAACAACAAAAAAATTAAAATTAAACAAATGACTCGTTTACTTCTAAACGGGGTGATTTGGGTTGTGTTTTATCTCAGGCAGGTTGGATCCTAACTGAGCCGAAACTAAGAAATGTAAATAGAATTCAAGAATTTGGATTGTATCCGTCGTAATATTGTTTTTGTAATCATAATAGCCGAATTAAGTTTTTCTAAAAAAAGTTTGAAAATGGACTAATACAAAAGATTTGGTTGATAGAGGGATGAGTGGTCAAACGGGTTGAAAGTTGTCCAAATAGAGGAACATGTGGTCAAATGGGTCAAAAGTTGTTCAGATAAACAAACGGGTGGTCAAACGGGTTGAAAGTTTCCCAATAGAGAGACGGGTTGTCAAATGGGTCGAAAGTTGTCAAAAGATTTTTTTTAATGCATACAAGTATTTAACAACACAGTCTGTTTTGACCCATTACCAACCCGGCTGACTCGTTTATCTTTCTACCTCTAGATAAATGTGTAATGAAAACAATGTTTACTTACTTCTTGCAAGAAATCAGCAACTCCTTTCCTCTCAGGGCATTTAAACCCCATAGACTCAAAAAACTCAAGCACATTTTCACGCGGGCCCTGATACACTATCTTCCCATCAGTTAGAAGTATGATGTCATCAAACAGATCATATGTCTCGGGTGCGGGCTGGAGGAGAGAAATAATAGCTGTTCCTTCAAGAATATGAAGAAACTGCTTAAGTGATTTCACAATCTGGAAAGTTGTTGAACTATCCAGACCCGTTGAGATTTCGTCCATAAGAAGAACCTTTGAGGGTCCCACGATCATTTCGCCCGTTGTCACACGCTTCTTTTGGCCACCGGAAATACCTCTTATCATTTGATCCCCAACCATGGTATCAGCACAAATGTCCAAACCCAATAACTGTTATATAAACTGTTTGTGTTAGTTAAAGTAGTTTTATCTCAGATATTAACAACTAACGGGTCGATTTTGATGTTTTATCTCTAATGGATTTTTGGTGTATAAATCTTCATAAATAATTATATAGTTACTGGAACAATATGATTTTCTTAATCATATTTGACACACTCATTATTTATCAGAAGATATATATTTGTATAAAAAAAGTGTTTTGGGTCAACCTGAATCGGTTAAACACATAAAACTAAGTTGACTACTTTTACCAGAACCATGTTTTGATTCATTACCCAACCTGCCCGACCCGCTAACTTTGTCACCTCTATGTAAAAATGTTATAAAATTGTTATGTCATCACACCTTGAGAGTATAATCTGTAACCACACTAGCTTCTTGTCCGGCTGTTGCTGCAGCCTGAATAATAAAAGAAAATTAAATTATTCTCAAACTTTTTTTAACTAAAAAATAAATTTTTAAAATTCCAAAAGAAAAATTAAAAGAAAATTAAAGTTTATTTTATTCGCGGAATCTTACCTTCATGTAGATATCGATATCAGGATCAGGCTTAATGTTTGCATTTTTCTCTCTTCTTGCTAACTCTGCCAACATTTCTGCATTTTATATGAAAAGATGTTATTAACCCTATTGTAAGTTCTGACCCAATTACTTAGGAAATGGGTTGGTTTGGGTTGACTTGAAATTGAAACAGGCCAAGAAAAAATGACAGTTAGTGGAAAATGAGATGTGTCGAAATCCCCAAAGTATAAACCACTTCAGTTGAAAGATTTAGATTATTACTGTAATAATATTGTTTCTGTTACGACCCATAACCAAAAAAAATAAAAAACCCGTTCCAACCCGTTACCCGACAGGGCTGGCCCATACTAACCGTAACGTGATCCAACCCCTTGGCACCGAGCAGAGAAAGCTAGCGTTTCTCTGACTGTCATTTCTCCAATATGAACATCGTTTTGGCTTATATAAGCAGATGTTCTTTCAGGTACAAATTCGTGCAACTCATGGCCGTTGTATGTCACCCTTCCCGAGCTCTGTAATCAAAAGATTTTAAAAAAAAATTACATAAACGACTTCAATTAAACGTGGTGATTTTAGTCATTTACTTATAAACGGGTCAAGTGGCTAAGGCTAACACGTAATTAGGATTAGGAATTTACCTTCAACTCCTTTGCTAGCTTCCCAGCTAAGGCTAACAATAAAGTGGTCTTCCCAGAACTTGGAGGACCCAATAGTAAAGTCATTCTGCAAACACATTTTACATTTACATGAAATTTTGAGTAAAAGAATAAATAAATAATTTATTCAAATAAAAAACAATTATAATCAAAATGTAAGTTATCTTCTTCCTCACCTGGCAGGTTTAATAATACCACTAACATCATCAAGGATGGTTATATGCTTCTTTGAATTTGGAAGTAGATTCAGTAAGCTCAAGAATCCCTATAAAAAATAAACAACAAACATGATCAAAAAATAGAAAAAATCTCACCAAAAACAAAAAATAATGTTTAGTTTATACTTGAAAACATGCATTTGATTGTAAGAACCGATAACGTATGTCTGGATCGGGCTCAACGTTTAGGCTTGGCCCAGATGAAGTCTGGCCCATTGTTGAGCCCAATTTACAGCCCAAAAATAGAGATGTTCATAAAAAATCAGTTAAATGTGTTGTTTACCTCAAAAATATCAATGTGGAAGTTAATGAAACTAGGCAAAGCTCTGCTTCCCGTGTTAACATCTGCCTCCACAGTCAAATGTTCAAATCTGACTTCAATTGTTGGTAAATCAATCCCAACCCTGTAAAGTTGCATTGTGTAAAATATATATTTAAATGTTAAAAAAATAAAAGTAATCCACCAGGCCCACATGAATTGGAAAAATACAACGTGTACCTAACATAAAATTGATGGGTTAGTTTTGGGTCAAAACCGCATTCACATTTAGCTAAACAGGATATGTTAAGGTTGATGTGGACGGTACACATGTTGAGTTGTTTAACACTTTTATTATTATAAATGTGTTTTATGTCATAACTTAGATCGATTACATATTTTGTATCAGATTGAAAAGATACAAAGGAAATGAGGATTTGGTTTCATGTTTTAAACGCGATTATTTTACATTCTTTTGTATATTTTTTATTTTATAATTCTAGAGTATTAAATTGTAATAAACTAACTAAGTTTCAGGTTAAACGTGTCTTCCTCGTATCAATCCACG
Source organism: Deinandra increscens subsp. villosa (assembly GCA_039602395.1). Lineage (NCBI taxonomy): Eukaryota > Viridiplantae > Streptophyta > Magnoliopsida > Asterales > Asteraceae > Deinandra > Deinandra increscens. Next base: position 12,171,134 of record JBCNJP010000016.1, read on the forward strand.
AAAACTCGTACCGTGTTTAAGTTTAAGTGTTTGACATGATTTCTGTTCATATTGAGGTTGACCCGTCAACTCATTGACACAACTCGTTTATCAAACATTGTTCATTAGTTTATTATTCTTCAAACACAATAGACACCTTCACTATGTGACTATAATATCAATATTGTTACATTTTTTAAGCAATAAATTAAATATATTCCATGTTAAGGTAATTAGTTCACCTAAACTCACAAGATAATCTTTATTATAAATCTCTTGTGGTTATAACAATCTTTATTTTAATTTGGTCCACTATTATATAATACAAGTGTACAATTCACATTACATTAACAAAAATTGCATGTATTTTAAATTGATTTTTATATCATGGTACTTTCTAGCGTATTTCGAGAAAAATATTAGGTCAAACCACAAACTAAACCGGTCAAATTGAATCATTTGAACCCGTTTTTTGCTTTTTTTTTATCGTTAATTTGCAATAAAGTTTTTAGAATAATAAAGATGGTTTATGATTATAAGGCATATTTTTTTTTTATATAAAAAAGTAAACCGGCTTAACCAATCAGGTTACTTTAACCTGAATGATAGAGTATGCAACTGTTCATAAACACTCATAACAAGATCATTCAAGTATTCAACTTTTTTCATCAAACCCGTTTATACGAGTTCCCAAATAACCCGTTTATCGAGTGCGTGTGATATCGATCGATCGAGAGATGTTAAATGTATAACTAATTACCTGTCAATCCTGTTCCTAAGCTTCAACAAAAACTTCTCATTATCTTCATCAGCCACCTTCACAAGCCTATCAAGCAAATGCTTTCTCTGTTCAAACCCAAGATCATCCACATCGATTTCATTCGACGGTCCGGTCGATCCAAACAACAAACCCTTTCTCAACCGATCAAATGTCGGTAGCTTCTCGAGTGAAGCCCATTTAAGAGCCTCTTCATCATCTTCCTCACGTGAAGATCTTGAAAACACATCATTTCCCGAGTTCTTCCAAGCCGAAACGCTTGCGGATCTTAAACTCGACGTTCTACCACTTGCTCGTAAACTCCCTAACCGTATACTACTCGTAGCTTTATATATGTCACCCCCTTCCATTTTTCGCCGCGAAAACCCTAATCAAAACCTTAAGTTTTGTAGATATGTTTATACAAAACCGTTTATCGATCTGAATCGGTCGAGAACAGAAAGATATCGATGATCGAAGTCGGGTTTTGTTTTTGTTTGAAAAAAAAATGAGAGTGAAAAGATTGTATATAAAGGGAGAAGATTTTGTGGAAAACAAGGAGGTAATGTTTAGGCAAGCTCCTTGTTTGCCTTTCTTTCCTTCTTTGTCTTGTTGTTTTCTGGTGTTGGTGTTTAATGCATTGTTTTTCAAAAAAAAACAACTAGGTTTGAGTTTTTGAAAAGTAATATGGCGGCTAAGGAAATATAGGCCTAAAGACAAATCCATGTGTCTATTTACATTGAAGGTGATTAAATTTGATTCTTTATAAGATTTATTATGTCGAATAATTTTTTTAATTTGATATTTGCATTTATTGCTTTTCTCTATAAAGTGATCCTATTTTGCATTCTCTTTTTTTAGGAAATAAATAAAAGAGTTGACAATAGATTTTCTTGGACAAAAGAAGATTGCCTTTTGAATTATGGTAAAAAAAAAATAATAATAAAAAATAAGGAGAAAGAAAGAAAAGGGCATATAGTATGGTAGCTTTAAGAGTCCTTGGATTTTTCATACTTCCTCTTTTTGTAAAAGCTCTAAAAAGCTATGTAGAGGGCAGAATTATAGAGACAAAAAGGAGGGGAAATGGAGTAGATTATGTTGGCTAATCTTTCACTCATGCATCAATTTTGGCTATCTCTCTCTTCCCTTTTGGTCCATGCAATTCTCGGAATTCTTGGACAGCCATTTTTTGAGGTGAAAATGCTCTCACTAACAGGCCTCATTGGGTAGAAATTGGTCATCGATGGACACTTTTTTTGGGGGCTGTTTTGAGCTTCAAAATCTGAGATTTCGGATGGCTATGGGTAGAATATTAGAGCTTTATTTTTACTCTCAAACGAGTTGTAGTATGTGAAGAACACATACATAAAAGAAGGTGAAAGCTAACTTGTTTATGATGTGGTTTTCTAAGTTCATAAGAGTTCTATATTCATTTACTTGCATGCACCTTGTAAGTGCCAAAAGAAACAGATCTTTTTGTTTGCTTATTCTTGACAAAAGGTATGAAGACTCGCATTTTCATGGACCGAAGATCATTGTTTGATGTGTATATCTTTAAAGTTTAAAGGTTGTAATTCAAAACATCCTATATATGGCTGTATTTTAGTTTCAAGTTACTCACATATGGATCCTTGGTGAGTTTTATTATTAAAAGTTTTCTAGATTAACATGTCAAAAACGCTTCGGATGCTAAATGATTTCAAAAGGCATGCTAAAAACCTAACACATACATCACCAATAATCATGCATCTTCCATAAGTTTATGTTCTCTATATCCCTCATCTAGAGGGCATCCTGAATTCCTAACACATCTATCTTTACCCGATTTGCACATTCAATCTTACACTCTTATAATCACTCACTTGGTTTCTATAATTTTGACTCTCTCACATATTAGACACTTCAATTTATTGATTTATTATTCGAGTGACCTTGACACAAGGTAGATAATCATCCACCCTCGTTTACATGTTAATTCATGTTATTGTTGTTAAATGGGGAAATATTTCGATGTAAAGTTCTAAAACTTTGTTTAATATCACCATTGTCATAATTTATCGCGTATTAAAAGCAATAAATGAAAAACATGTTATAAAATTGTTGTCTTCTATCAGGTGATACCCAATCAAAAAACCACATGGCCCAATAGAGTAATGGTACTAGTGTTTGTCGAAAATGAACTTTGTAGGTGACCATGGTGGTGAAGCTCAGTGGTTGGAATCAAAGAGTTAATTATCAACAACAATCGTGAAAGGACATCTGTAAAATTGAAGCTGCACTTTTTTAACCCCATTTTTTCAATTTTTTTTTTTATAGCGTCACAATATTATTTTTTACTTTTTGATCTTACCTGTGTAATATCCATCCATCGCACATCATCTTTTACTTTTTTAAATAATAAATAAATAAATAAGTGAGAGAAATAAGTTTAGAGACATATAGAGACAAAAGAGGGAATGAATATATACCATGGACATCACCACCTCATCACACCCAAAACCCAAAATTTACAACAAAAGTGACCCATGTACTCGGGTAGTCGCGATCCATCGCAATGCACCTTAGCTTACCACACCATATGACTCCAACCCTATAACGCACCTCCTATTTCATTTATAGGATAATAAACTTAAACCACAATATTATAATACTTTTATTTAATTAAAATTGTATAAATACACTTATAGAAATTATATTTATTATTAAATTTGTGAATATTTTTTTTCAGTTAATAGATACGGTGAGTCCTCCTTGGGTGAGGGATGAAGAAGTCATGTACAACAAAGAACAAATCGTTGCCATGAGTTATAATTGTACAAATGTCTATTCGTGACACATGTAATACCGCTAGATTTCTTGTTAAAAACGTCCTTATATTACAAGATAAGAAAATTTTATCAACATCATAGAAGCTAACACATACAAGACAAAGGACATTAGCGTTTAGATTGGTTGTGTAGTCTTGTGTTTGATCAATCTAGATGGCCATAATTGAGCTTCCACATCTATGGGTCGAACTTTGACCCGACAGTAATGTAAGCATAAAAGTCAAACACACCTGAATTACAATGAATCTACCAAGTCCATAATTGATTATTCTCTCAAACTCTCTATTTTCCCATTTCGTACAACTACTTATGCACAAATCTAGAAGAGTACAACACTTTTGTTTTCTTTGACAAAAACAGCATCTCAAATCTTGGGGAGAATAAAGTTGAATTTCAGCTTGAGTTGAAAGGTGAAGGTATCCCCAATCATGACATCTAGATTTTTTTTAATATTTAAATTATCACATTTTGTATGATTTAAACTTATAATCTATTATAATCTTATAATCATTTACAATCTAAACTTATAATCTTTATTTGTTGTCACCTTACCACCAAGCTATCTATCTAATTAAAAACTAGTATATAGATAATCTAGTACTTCAAGACGGTTTTCTAAACAAGACTTCTATTTTTAGATGAACATGAGTTGGATCGGTTACGTGTTAAAAGTTAAAACCAAACCTATAACTCAAAAGGCTAATAATCCGAAAAAAAATCACATCTTAAAATCCGCTCTACATCGTAGAAACATACACCTCTAAATATACAAAATAAAAAAATTTGGATGCACAAAACATTTCAGAGAAAAAAACCAATGAGTTATGAGAGTGCCATGTGACATATAGTGTCCTGAGACATGGGGTGTCTATCTCGGTTATCTCTGATAGAGATAGTCATTTCACATCAAGATTCTAGCAACCACTACAAAAGACTTTAGGAACTCATTTGGACATGAGTATCGCATACCACTCTCAGATGGATGGTCAGAGTGAAATGACTATCTAGACCTTGGAGGACATGTTGCGCACCTAAGTGATTGATTTTGGCAAGGATTGGGAAAATCATTTACCTCTAGCCAAGTTCTCATATAATAATAGTTACAACACTCGTATTAAGGTTGCACCATTTGAAGTACTCTATGGTCGAAACTCTCGATCGCCTATCTGTTGGACGCGAATTGGAGATAGTCAGCTTAGTGATCCTGAAATCATCTATTAAACGACAGAAAATATCTTTCAGATTCAAGACAAACTCGAGGCTATACGCGATCACAAGAATAGTTATGCTGAAGTGAGACATAAACCTTTGGAATTTCAGGTAACAAATGAAGTTTTGTGAAAGGTCTCGCCTTGTGAAGGCATAATCGGATTTAGAAAGCGAGGAAAGTTAAACTCTCGATACATTGGACTTTTCGAGATATTATGGAAAGAATCGGCTGGTAGCGTATTGACTATTGACTTTAACTATTTGAATAACGTAGCAGTGTTCATGACACTTTCCATGTTTCGAATCTAAAGAAGCGTTTATAAGATGAAACACTCGTCACCTCTATGGACGAGATCCTAATTGACGACAAACTCCATTTTGTTGAGGAACACGTGGAAATCATGGATCCGTGATATCAAAAGATTGAAACAAGGTTACGTTCCCATTGTGAAGGTTCGCTGGAATTTTAGATGAGGTCCGAAATTCACTTGCAAACGTGAAGATCATATCAGACAAAATACCCACAATTGTTCACGAATGCATCGGAATTGGATGGCACCAACTGAATTTCTAGACGAAAATTTTCTAACGGGGAGAGAATGTGACAACGGGCGATTTATAAGGTCAACGTTAAACTTTAACTAACGATGATATTCGTTAAACTGACTTGCATATTAGAGTTGAATTTGTATAAATTAGCTCATCACATGCATAGCACGTCCTTACAACACTCTGTTTACATCCGGTTGTCCGATAAACACTGATAACATGCAAGTCAACCCCAACACCAGACCATCCGTGATATTATTTGATAAACCATGCAAAGGTGGTAGAAAATATTCAAAATTGTAGAATATTATATCTTATAATTTTATGTAAACTTCTTTAAATTTCTATTTATACACCTGCGACTTATTATTTTCAACGAGGATCAGTATTATACCCAATTTTTATGTTGAAAACCCTATTTATTTATCTCTCTCTCCAGCTCTCTCCCATCTCCTTTAAATATCAGCATGTGTTTGTCCCCTTTGCCTTCGACACGTTCGGGCACCTCGCGTCAGAGGCTGCGGACACGCTCGGGCGGATCCAGAAGGTTATGCATGGACATATAGCGACTCCTAGAGCTAAGAAACTTGTTTTCATCCGCTTAAGTTTTGCTATTCAAAAAGGGCTTGCGGCGCAGCTTGTTGCCCGTTTGCCCCGTATGTCGGACTGAGTTGTAACTTTTATTTTGTAAGCTAATGAAATATGAAATAAATATAGATTTTAAAGTAAAAAAAAAAATATATATATATATATATATATATATATATATCTCTCTCGATCTTGATCAAACCAAACCCAGATCTATCTCGATCTCGATCAAAGCTGACCCGGATCTCTCTCGATTAACTACTAGGAACTTAGCTTGCCTTTAGATTAGTTATTACTTCTTGTGTTTGACCATTCTAGATGGTCATGATCGGGGCCCATATATAACGGGTCGAAAGTGACCCAACAATAATAATTATAATAATCATAAAACTCAAACACACACACTTGAAGTACAATGAATCTACCCAAGCCCATTCTTGATTTCTTGATTATTCGCCTAAACTTACTATTTTCCATTTCGTACAACTTCTTATGCACAAATCTAGAAGACTACAACATTTTTGTTTTCTTAAGAAACGCCATCACACATGTTGGAGAATAAAGTAGAATAATATCAACAAAGTTTTCCAAACAAGACATTCTATTTAGGGGTAAATGAGTCGTTTTCGTGATGTGCACGTTAAAACTAAACCAGTAACTATAAATATAGGATAAAAACAATAAGCAAAATAAAAAATTATAAAAATGATATAGCCATTAGAAAAACAAATGTCATTAGATGCTTTTCGTTCCTTCGTTTTACAACTTAACAAACACATCATGAAGTAATGATTCACTTTATTTCGACAGGGTAAACAAACAAGCTAAAGGAATGTACTAATTGATTTCATTCTCTCGACCATTTTATTATCACGTCTATTCAATTCATTATCCAGTTCATTATCTCAGCCCAAATAGACGATAAAGAGTAAAAAGGTAATTAATTTAAACCGAATATAAATTAACATCAAAAGAAGATAAATGCAATAAGTGCATAATTACTTGGCCAAATAATCTTCAATTATCATCCTAATGCTAGTGGACAGATGATGGCTTTGTAAACAAGTTAAATATAATCGTCAATTATGATTGTTATTTCGGACCATTCTGAATTTTAATATAATAATTTATACTAAATGTTTGACTACAAGTCAAATCAACTAAACCAAGTGAGACACGTTCCAAAATCCAAATAATGTTACATTGAGTCATTGACTGACTGGGCCGGTTTTGTTGGTTACGGCCTTTTGGGCCGACTAGAACCATTACGGTTAAACCGGATATTTTCCTCAGCTGAACCGGTTTCAATATCCTGTGACTCAATATTAATATCCTAGTTGTTGAATTAACAAGCCGGTGGGGTCGTGTTGGGTGGATATGATACACAACTTCAATCAAACAATCCAGCTCGGCCCAGGAGCAGTTGGCCCAAGCCCAAGATTAGGTATTCTATCTATTTCCCCTTTTCAGCATCTAATAAAAGAAAATCCTAGTTGTTATAAAATGGACATAGATCACACTGATCGAATCATTTTTAAATTGTAGTGTTTTGCATACTAACGGTTATTTCAACACTGTTAGGGTATTGGACTAAAAATGTTAAGAAATTCATACTTTGAGGACTTGATTTGTTAAGAAAAACGTTATTGGACCCAAACAGTTAAAACCAGCAAACCATAGTGACCAAAATAGTAATTTACTCTAAAAGAAAATCCTAGTTGCTGCACATTGGACGTATATCACACAGACCAAACAATCTTAAATTATGGTGTTTCGCTTCTTCTTTTTTTTCTTGTTTGTGTGATTATGATGAGATCAGATGATCAGTTGTGTGCGTGTTTATACCCCAACAGATGATCCTTCACATCAAACTTTGACTTAAAAACTAAGTTTTACACGTTCAAAGCTTCCGTTAGTTGGTTTTAAACGATCGCCATCGGATTCAAACGGGTCCAACTTGATGCAAAATCCATCCGCCGCGTTACATTTCTAGTTCACAGAGGCGGACCTAGGGTGGTTCAAGGGGTGGCACGTGCCACCCCTTAAACTTGTACGCGCAGTGGAAAATTTTGGGATTTTTTCGGATTTTTTAGATTTTATCACCGTGTGCTACCCCTAAAAATCTTTTTTATTTGTTTCTAGTTCCGCCCCTGCTAGTTCAATAAGATGATAATCATCCCCTCTATCATCCCGAGCCCGGTTTCTGTAACGTTATATTTACACAAGCATGGGTCGTAGCTAGCTAGCAGAGGCCCACTTAATGCTGCAGAAATGTGTACTTGATCTTGTATTTTGACTGGATTTCGCGTTTAAAGTAAACGTTTTCGGGTAATGAATAGTTAAGAAAGTTTGATCATCTTGAACAGGAACGGTTGGGCCGTGTAGCCCGTTTGTTTACCCAATCCCACGGGCTACTCGAATCGGGGTAAGATACGCTAACATTGTGTTTATGAATGATCCGGATATATGTGAAAGATCGGGTTATTATCGATCATACCGCTTTAACCCGAATAAACCCCTGACCGAGCTGCAGCATGCCATTGATGCTAAATGAGTTTCAGGGCATTTGACCCGTTTGTAGAATTTCATTTTTCTTAACTTTATATAATTTATAAGAATTTAATAAATACTGTAGCTGATAAAATGTTAGGTTCACATGTATAATAGATTAATAATTGAGTTAGATTGATATCCAATACTTTTTTTACTTTTTTTTTAGCTTTTGCTTATGTCTTGTTGTCATATATTAATATTAACAAGTTGGACGACCCGCGCGTTGCCGCGGAGCCGTCCCATTTAAAAAGGGCGATTAGCGAAACATGTAATAATCTACAAAAGCTGGTATATACCAAAAGATGTAACTTGCTTTAGTTGTCTCATACATATCGATTTTATGATAGTATAAAATATATCAAGTGTATCCCATATTTATATACATTATTGAAAACTTGGGATCACTTGTGGTGGTTCATCACTGAGTCTCCAAAAGGATATTGAACAAACCACTTTGAATTAAAAATTTGACAAAAGACTTGGAACTCTAAGAAAGCAATACAACAAACACACACAAACAAAAACAATACAACAAAAGAAAAATGGATTTGTAAAGGGAAGCTTACCTGTTCATGTCTAGCAATACCTGTTTGCAAAATCATCAAACATATAAGGTAAAAAAATCAAAGCTGACCTGAACTTCTGAGCACAACTATGACAATCTGCAAAAGAACAAATATATGTGTAAGAACTATAATTTAGGAATCAAAATGACAACAAAGTTTTATATCACTAAAGAGTGAACTCATAAAAATAAAAGCAAACGGAAAAAGTTTACAAAGGCATTCACAATTCAGAATCATGCATCACCTCATATGTTTACATAATGAGGTTCTATAAACCTCAAAACGGGTACACGAAAACAAAAACGATGGAGCCAAGGTGACCGGAAAGTAGCCTCATCCCAAAACCCCAAAGCCATAAGAAAACAAAGAGTGTTCACCTGTGAAAGAAAGCACCGCAAAGGAACCATCACGGCTTGAGAATGTAGCAACAACGTCGTTTCAAAAGAGAGAGGCCTTTTAACGACAATAATGCATTTTTTGACTGGAACAAAACATAGTAATCAGAAATATTTCCAAAATATAAAACTTGTTAACTAAAGAAAAACATACCTTCCCAAGTAAAACAATTGGAAGGGAAGTTCCTGGAGTGGTTGGACTGATAAGAGCATGCAAATCATTGACAAACTGCAAATACGATTTCAAAATAAAAACAGATTCATTATTTGATTATTTCACATTTTCTACGTTGAACCATTTGGAGAAAAGTTAATAATTTATATATAATCATACCTTAAAAAGACAGAAAACTTTCCTTGCCAAGCTAGTTGACTTGTCAACATTTTGGGCAGTGCCCGAATCACCGTTACTCACGAACTTAGACCCATATTGTATTGCTCTGCATATCTTGTCCCTGGCTTCAGCTTTGTTCAAATACAGAACAGCTAGAGCGAGTTCTGTTCTTGCAACATCGAGTGTACTCATTTTTATTTTTTATTGCTCCTAGAAAGCAAATCATCAATGAAACAATCAATCAAACAGCAACTGTTGTCAGTTGTCATATTAAACTCATGCAACTTCAATACCCACCTGCAATGAACAGAAACATGATACACATGAAACTGGTTCATATTTCACATATCAAAAGGCAAATCGAAAAGCATACAACAACTCGTTGATATTTTAGAAATCAAAACCCAGATCTGTGAAGAAACAAATCACTTGTGAACCAATTTGGTGGATCATAAGCCAAATAAAATAACCATTAACAAACCTGAAGCACCTTATTCCTAGCATATGGATTTCTCATGATGCAGCCTCATTACAGGACCTTTTGAAATATCTGCACTCAAAGAGAATAAAGATAAGTAGAGTGAAAACGACAACCGACGACGACCACATAATCAATTGTTGTACCATTTATTTACCATTTGGGGCAAAACGACTATATGGACTCTAAAACGGCCGTTTGAGGCAAAACGACAACCGACGACGACCACATAATCAATTGTTGTACCATTTAATTACCATTTCCAAAATATATCGATTATATACCATTTAATATAGAAATGTATGTTTGATTATATACCATTTAATTACAAACCGAACAACCTCATTGGGTGTTCAAAACATTTTAATCACAAATACACACTCTACACACTTAAAATCTGAACATAAGCTCCTATACTCAACACCTATGTTAAATTTTCATCTGAGACATAACTCTAGTTAACAAAAAATAGGCTCGGAATAAAAATTAACCTACCTCATAAAATATCATATATATGTAAACTGGGGAAAAGTATATAAAAATTAAACTACCTGCAAGGAACGTGAGTTTGCAACAAATAAAGGCGACAGTTTTAATTCTCTTAGAAGAAAAAACTTTGAATCGGTTTACTCGAAATTTTAAGGGAGAAAAAAATCTATATTTAATTAACATTACCTTTCGGTTCTCTTCTTTTTGGGTTAAAAGGTCGATATTATGAGTTTCCTTCATAGAAACGATGGCTTCTTTCACATTGGCCGAAGCTTGCATCAAATGCTTTTGTTGCAGACTCACGTTCCTGCGCAATAAATGTGTCACAACGAATAAAGGCGGTAATTTTGATTCTCTTACAAAAACAAATGAGACCAAAAATCTAATAGAAATTAAAATTGCATGTGAATATCAAGAATACTTACAAAGCCATAGAAATAAAGCTACAAACAACAACATAATGACACCTGCATAAGAGAACATAGCAAATGGAACCAAAAAAATTGTTTCAATCTAGGCACACATCATCAACTGCAAGATTATAGATCAATTGAAACATATACTTCGTCTCGGTTCGACAATAGAAAAATATTTAACACAAATGATTTGAACATTATAAAAAAGAAGAATATAAAAGAAGCAAACTCAGCTATGCTCCTATGCTCCTATACCCTATGCTCCTATGCTGCTGCAAACCAAACTGTAAACATTCAAGAGAATTAGTAGTGAAAATCTCCACAATGCAAAACTCAATTCACCAAATTTAAATGGGTAATAACATGTGTAACAATCTCTTCATAGACTCAACATAATTCATGTAATAGGATTCAAAGAACTGAAAACGATCAATTTTCACCTCTTTTGGCACTATAAAAGTACAACTAATTATCCAACAAAATGTGTAGTCACAAAGCATAATCAACACCACAAAAAACAATAACTGTAAACATTCAAGAGAATCAGTAGTGAAAATCTCCACAATGCAAAACTCAATTCACCAAATTTAAATGGGTAATAACATGTGTAAAAATCTCTTCATAGACTCAACATAATTCATGTAATATAGGCTTGATTCATAGGATTCAAAGAACTGAAAACGATCAATTTTCACCTCTTTTGGCACTATAAAAGTACAACTAATTATCCAATAAAATGTGTAGTCACAAAGCATAATCAACACCACAAAAAACAATATGAACATTTTTCAGCGGTAAAAAAACACATCTACAGATCATGCAATTTCTTCACATTTTATAGTTGCAACCATAACCTACAAAATAAAATCAAATAAACAATAAAGGCCTCAAAATATGGGAACTAAACTATGGACCTCTTTGAAGTAAACATTTGACAGAATATGAACACATTTCATCAGAGATCTAAGAAATACTCCAGATCTTTTCATAATCTAGATAAAATCATAAAATGAATAAAAAACATGCCCTTTTCAAGAACAGGAACTTTCAAAATTATAGGAATTGAGAGGTTTTCAGCCCCAAATAGGAAAACCAAGTTCAAATTTAAAGCATACCTTTGATTTTCCATGGCAAAGCCGAGGTCGGACCATAATCAGATGTGCAACGGCTATCGTAGAGAGGGAAAGACGGAGAGGGAGGCAGAGTCATCGTCGAAGCCATCGGAAGCCATTGGAAGTGACGATTCAGAGATTAAAGAATCGTCGTCACGATGATGACGTGGACCATCGCACAACGATGCTTACACCGGCGACAACAATAAATGGCTAGGGTTCGGAGAAACAGAGCCATAGTTTGAGCCGGTAGAAGAAGAAAGAGATCGCTAGCTCTAACCCTTTTTATGGTGCGATCAGACCTTTGTAACGGAGCTGCGCGGAGGAGCGGTATCATCGCGAAGCCAAACTCCGGCTCATTCATAAGCCGCTACGACAACCATGGTTTAACGGCGGCAAGAATGCCGTTAGGCCGGAACGGATGTAATACTCCGGCGAGGACGATTGTGATCAGAGAGGTATAACAGAGAGGAGATTGGTGTGTAAAAAAAGGCACAGATGTGCCCTAATTCTTAACCCACACAACTTATTTATATGGGTCCATAAAAGATTTGGATAGTCCATCCATCACTATGACCCGAATCCTTCTACCGCACTGTTGATGAACAGGATATATGCAATAAGGGTTTGTACAATGAGCTTGGGGAAGTGGTACCATGTGTTGTTATTTGTATATATAGGGTAATTGGATTGGATGAGAGGATGTACTAGTAACGTAGTTTTTAAGGATTTTAGATTTTTACTAGTCCTGTTTCTGACCTGTGGAATAAAAATTTCCATTGTTAAAAAGAGTAAACTAATAAAAAAGTAGACTCTAAGAACAAAATACATATGGTGAAAACGTTGGTACCATGTTCCATTTTCAAAGAAGATATGATCATGTCTAAACTCACGCACTGGTGGCGTGGTGTGTCACGCCGTGAGTTGATCATTCACGTGAGGTAAATCGCATGTCCTTACAAACATATTTAAAAACAACACATTAAATAGTTGAGCTCTATAGTCCGTTAACATGCTTAACCTGTTTGATTTGTCTAAAAATATGGGTTAAACATATCATGTTTGGGTTAAACGATTTTATATGTTCGAGTTAGGGTTGACATTTTAACATGAATATAAATATGATTCGTATTCGGGTTACATAATTTAACCTGTCAGTACAACACGATTGACACCCCTTATTTATATTGTATTGAAAATTATGATACTATATTTAAAGTAGCCGTTGAATGGCATTATAGTCCCAAATCCCAATGATAAAATGAAAGCAGCAGTGGTGAAAACCCATCATAATTGCAAATATATGGCGAAGGGGAGGCGTGTAGCAGTGTAGTCGTTGAGGACAGCATGTCAGTTAGCATTTTCATGATGTATGGCAATATCATTATCGTTAGCTTAAAGGGAGAATAAATATCTCGTACCGTTAGCTTAACGTTAATGATATTACCAAATGCATATTTTTTATATTTTTGACAAGTTCAATCCCACAAATCTCAAAGACCAACATTTGAAAATTGAACACAATATTTCTTAGTTACAATAACAAAATCAATAAATACATCTTTAAAATACATAATAGTTTATAAAAAATCGATTACATGACACTTAATTTATTTTAAAAGAATATGATGAAGCTTGTTTCCCTTTATCTCTTCTGGAAATTAAAGGCCCGAATGCAGTATGCGAAGATGAAGGCGAAAAAGAGAACCAATCCGACGTGCACCCCTGCGACCGCGCCAAGGAAATCATGCTTAAAACCGTAATAGCGGTCCAAGTAGCCTTTCACGGTCTCGGTACTCCCCTCGAGCGGAGTATCAAAATCCCCGAACTGCGATGCAACCATGCCGTAGATGGTCCAAGCTAGAGGGTTCCCCCAGTAATACCACCTCCACCACACCGGAATTTTCTGTAAAACACCAAACGAGTATAAGAAGATTGTGTCGAGTTAATTGACCAAAAACACTACCTGTCTAAAAAAAATTAATGTTTTATAAACGCGTCGTAGATATTCTGATAAGGGTCAAAGAAGGACAAAAGGTATTAAACATAAATATAATTTTGTATTGTATTGAACTAGTGCCTACACGATACATCACGAAACACAAAACACTAATACAGATATTGGTAAAGCGATTAAACTACTAATTAGTAAAATATAATATAAAATAAAAATGATTATGAAATTTAGTGAAATCGAAAATTAATTTGTTTACATAATTAGATTTAGATTATTTAGTTACTTTTTTGTATTTAAAGACAATTAAGGTAGTCAAATTATAAAACACAATTTTATCCTCTTATATTTATAAAGATTAATATAATAAAATAATTACGTCCTTGAAATGTATTATAATATAGTATAGATAATGTGTTTATGTAATTTTTATAAATTTAAAAATAAATCATTGAGAACTATTTTGTTTAGTTATAATTTTTTTATAATATCTTACATTTGAGTAAGTAAAATTATAAAATCAGTTTTGGAACTAGTTTTTTTTTTCCCAAACCGGTTTGAACCCTGTAAAGACATTTCAATCGGTTCCACATCCACCAAAACCGTTTCCTACAATAACTAATGTTGACCACATTTGACCATTTTGGATTTTGTTCCAGAACCGGTTTTTGAAAGAAAAAAAAATCGATTTTAGCATCTTAAATTTAGGACCTAATCCGGTTGTCCTTTTAAACATTTTTGACCCGATTTCTTTTGAGATATATAATATTTTTACCAATAAGCATAACCCGTATTGACCCATTCACAAGTAGTAAACAGGTCAAAACTGAGATTCCTATTTTTAACATACATAGAAAACAAGGCGTATTCGAGGGACTTACAGGTCGTGGAATGATGAACCCCGAGAAAAGATTGAAAATTCCATAAAACGAGGCAGCAATGATGGCGGCGATGTTAGCGTTTGGCGTAATGGCGACGGTCATCATGCCGTAATAGGTCATGTAGAGTAAGCAACAAAACTGGTAGAACATGTACCAGAAGAATTTAGCTGCTGTCCAATCGAACCCGATCATCGCGTACACTATAATACTGTATACCGCTGTTTGTGAAAAAATGTATGGAATTTCGACTAGAATCTGCAAAAAAGAAGACATATATATATATATAAATTTCCCGAGTAGATAAGCCGTCTTGAATCCTATAGTTTGACCCGAGACCTTTCTGAACTCGAGACCTTTCTGAACTCGTTTAGACTAAACTCAAACCGTAAATTTAGAATTCATAATTGTTTATTAGTTAGTAAATATTTAATTGTTTTAGCCTCTTTTACTTAGAGGTGCATATCCATTAACTGGCCAATTAATTGGTTTTGCAACAATCGGTCATTGATTGGTCAACCAAATAAAAAACTGGTTATGAAAAAACCGTTTTCTTAACTCTGAAACCCGAAAGAGTCTATGTTAAAAAAATAACTATTTTTTTAATAGGTTAACTAAAAACAAGCTTTTAACCGGTTCTTCACTTTGAACCTAAAAATGTTCCTAACCTACGGTTTTTACTAGGTACCCGGTTCGTCCTTTATCTAGTGAAAAAACAGTTTGACTTTTGGATTTCAAACCGGTCCGGTCCGGTCCGGTTAATTAGTTTCTTTTTGCATCTCTATCGATTTTCGGTTTTAGTAAGTCGGTTGATTATTTTCATAACGTTTTTACAACTTTATTTTTCATCATTTGTCTCCTATAAAAGTTGAAACTTCTACCACTATGGTGGAACACCTTAAACAAAAGTCAGTCAACGGTCAGTTTTTGTCATAATAATAATAATTTTAAAAAAGTATTTTATATTTTTATTACCTGAGCAAAGGCGTACGGCAGTGCAGAATACATTCCGGCGGCTCGTTCACGGTAGAAAACGGTTCGTTCGACATCAACAACCGGCTGCACCGACATAGAGTTTTGGATCCCGAGAAACAACACTGCCGCGTACATCGACCCCATCGCGTTAATCAAATCCCTGTTCGTTGACCTGCAACACTTTCAACCTTAGTAACTAACTAACTAACTAACCCGCGTTTCCCAATTTTTCACACTTCACCATGTTTTATAACTTTTACCTTTTACTACCGAGATCCCAAAACATGGTGCCAAACATAACGGCGATGAAGGTGGTGAAGAGAAAACGGACCGCCGTATACGGCGGATTCCGCCAGTATGATCGTCGTTGTTTCCATAGGCAAGCGATGCACTGGATCAGGAACGGTTGCGAGTATTGGGTCGGGAAATGGAGGTCCGTTGTTCCAGGTCGGGGCACACTCAGTTCGGCAATTAAGGCTTTGTTTCTCCTGTGGTTTCAATTTTGACCAAAAGTCACATAAATAGCAAAAACTTATATTATATGATTTTAAATAATTTATAAAGGACAGCTCTATTTTCCAAAAAACTAAAATATCCGATCACGATTAGCTTACGAGAGACTCGAGTTTAGAAAACGGCTAATTTGGATCAAGATTTCGGTTTCGAATCGAATTTGGATTTGTGATTTTCGAAACAATTCATTAGAATAGCGAATTAAGTACTTGCCTGTAAAGATCTGAGTTCCTGTAAATTTCAGTGAAATCGACACCTAAAGCGATTTCTTGAGCGGAAGTACTGACTTCCAACATCCACGTAGCAGGGTTATATCCGTCTTTAATCTTGCTTACACCATTAATATCCTGGTTCACAATTGGTGAGGACCAGTTATAAATTTTCCGGTCTGACTAGTAAACCGGTAGTGTGGTTGGTTGGTTTCATGACGGTCTGGTTTTCAAAACATTGGTTAAAAGTTTAGTGAGTTAATGTTACCTCGAAATACTTGATCAACTCGCAAGAATGGCGACCTATGGGTCCAACATACAACTCTTGTCCTCCTCGTTTCATCAAAAACAACTGCGGATCAACGGTTTAAGGTTTTAACAACATACAAGTACCCGAATAACTGTAAATCCGCAATGACAATAACTTTGTACCTCATCAAAAGCTTCAAAGATATCGATGCTAGGTTGATGAATGGTGCACACAACGGTACGTCCTGTGTCAACTGTGTTCCTAACGGTTCTCATCACAATAGCAGCGGCTCGTGCATCTAGCCCAGAAGTCGGCTCGTCCATAAAGATTATGGACGGGTTGGCTACGAGCTCCACGGCTATGGTTAGCCTCTTTCTTTGTTCGGTCGAGAGTCCATTGACACCTGGCAACCCGACAAGCGCATCCTTTAACGGGTTAAGCTCTACAAGGTCCATAACCTCATCAACAAAACTCTGTAAATAACATCAAACCATGTCAATTATAAGTCGAAAAAACGCCATTTTCGCCGAAAAAAAATGTGTTTTACATGAACCTTTCGCGTTTTCTCGTCAACATCTGTGGCCAACCTCAGCCAAGCCGAGTAAAGCAAAGACTCGTAAACGGTAACATGAGGAGAGTGGATATCGTTTTGCTCACAGTATCCGGAAACACGAGCGAAAGTGTCTTGGTTTTTTGGATACCCGGAAATCCTGACATCACCTTCTATATAACCACCTGTCTTTCGACCCGCTAACACATCCATCAAAGTCGTTTTCCCAGCCCCGCTCACGCCCATGAGAGCCGTAAGAATACCTGGGCGAAAAGCTCCACTCACACCCTTAAGTAACAGTAGTTTATCTTCATTCACCCCTTGCTCTTTCATTTCCTGCAATAATATTGGGTTAATAAGAGCCGAATCATCTGAACCTGTTTGACGTGTTTGACCCGTTTTTCTATAATAACCTGTTACCCGACCTGAACCATCCGTTTTACCATGTCTACTCAATATTTATTATCAGGTTACCTGTGGCATATCGACCGAGTATTTGACATCATTGAAGGTGATCGAATGCGGTTCAAATGGAAGGATCATCCCTTTCTTATTGGTTTGACTGCCACCGCCTGTTGTGGTGGGTGTCAACTCAACGGCTCCTCTATCGCTATCATCTTGTGTCGATGCATTACCTTGTGATTTCCCGAAAGCTGTCGAGTTTATGTTATGTTAGAAAAGTTGGTAACAATTCCGACCCATTTACTTATAAACGGGTCAATTTAGATTATGTTTAAGTTCATTATAGAATATGGACATAATTTATGTAACTTTTTTTTACACAATACTTGCTTTTAAGAAAACTTAACATAATCTAGTTTGGGAAACTAATCGACCCGTTACCCAACCTGCTCGGTTACCCGACCCGCTTGCAACTTCTAGTGAACATAAAAAGGTGAAAGATTGAGATACTCACGGTTGAGTAAAGCGAGAGCCAAAGCAAAACACGCGTTGAAGACAAAAATGAATCCGACCAATGCTGCAGCTGAAATCCAGTACCAATAGTTTTCTGCGTAGAACCCTCCGGATTCGATAGTTGATTTTCCAAGCGTAGTACCGTTCCATGGCTATAACACCAAAATCAGTTATAAGTATAAGTTTCACAATTTTATATATAGATATAGGGGGCGTGTGACTATGTCCTTTACATGGTTTAAAAAATCACGCCCCAGGTGCATCTGATGCCTCAGATGCGCCAAAACTTCTTTAACAGAAATTTAAACTCCTCCACAAACACACAAAGTTTTGTGATACTTACAGTTTTCCATTGATGACCAAGAAACTCATTCACAACAATCCCGTTCATTGCGTACATGAGCGGAGATGACCAGTAACCCCATAACCACCACTTCTTTACATCCTCTTTAGAAAACAAACATGTTTGTTAGTTCATAATAACGAGCTAATGATCGTTTCTTTAAACTCGTTTTCGAAAGAATTAGTACCTCTAACAAGAATAAAGCCACCCAAAGCGAAAACCATCAGAAGTGCAAAGGAACCAAAAGTGTTTGCAACAATCATATTTCGACCGATTGCTCCGTCAGCCCGAAATAGTGCAGAAGCCATTTGGTTAACAAGCAGAAGCAGAAGATAGTGCTTGAAGAATCTGTAGGATCAGAAAGAGGTTCCATAAATAAATATTATTAATATCAGTAAAAAAACAATTGAGTTTCCAATTTGTTATATAGGTGGCAATCTTGACCCGTTAACTATAAATGGGTTGATGGGTTGTGTTTAATCTCTAAACAGGCAAATGGGTAAAACAACTTAGAAAGAAACGGGCTAAATGGGTCAAACGGGTCACAAGTTGCAGGTAGTGTATTTTAATCGACGAAAACGTCCTTAAAAGAAATTTTCTTTTCATAAAAAGTGTTTCGGGTCAACCCACCCAGCACATTTCAACCATACAAACTAAAAATTATCACTTTTTACCCGTTTGACCCGCATAACATGCCATGAGTACTACTTGTGAAAATAAATACCTTGCAATATTAGGATCGAATCCTATAACATAGTAAGTTAGAGCTGTCCAAACACCGGCTTCAAGAAACGAAATAGGAATCTTGATTATCCATGACGGTAAGGCGTATGCCCACGAGGGAAAAAACAAGAAATCCCTTTGTTTGTAGAACACAGGAAGCTTTGCAATCGTCATTGAGATCTCAGACATCCCGTTAAACATGATCATAACAACACCGAAGAAAAGAGCACCCACATAAATCGCACCATCTTCTGCAACCCGTCGATGCAACTCAGTTCGGAAGAACACAGTCATCCCGATTATGGAGATCACAATTAGCTGAGAACCAAAAAACAACATAAAAATATTTTTCTTAAACTGAAACATGTAGAAAGAGTGTATATAAGGCAAGACAACACTACTCACTTGGAACAGTTTGAAGATATAAACAAATGAGTTTCTCTTCATGAGCAAGATTTCTCTATCTGCACAAGCTTTCAAGAGTTCTTTCTTATTTAAACCGTATTTTTCGGTTGTGAGTGCAGCAGGATGGCTTTTGGTTTTGTCGTAAGGGATCGATAAATCGTTTGATAACTTTCTTCCAACATGAAATGCTTGGTATGCATCTGCAAACTCCTTAGCTGTCACAAATCTGTAAGGAAAATCTCTTCTCATCCAATATTGTTGTTGATCTTTCTTTGATGTAACCTGTGACCCAAGTTCAAACATAATTACTCCAACAACAACAACAAAAGAAAAAATGAAAGAAATGACTTGTTTACTTCTAAACGGGTTGATTTGGGTTGTGTTTTACTCAGACAGGCTGGATCCTGACTGAGCCGAATCTAAGAATTATAAATATAATTCAAGAATTTGGATAGTATCCGTAGTAATGTTGTTTTTGTAATCATAATAGCCGAATTAAGTTTTTCTAAAAAAAACTGAAAATGAACTAATACAAAAGATTTGGTTGATAGAGGAATGGGTGGTCAAATGGGTCGAAAGTTGTCCAAATAGAGGAACATGTGGTCAAATGGATCACAAGTTGTCCAAATAAACGAACGGGTGGTCAAACGGGTTGAAAGTTTCCCAATAGAGAAACGGGTTGTCAAATGGGTCGAAAGTTATCGAAGGAATTTTTTTTAATGCATACAAGTATTCAACAACACAGTCTGTTTTGACCCATTACCAACCCGGCTGACCCGTTTATCTTTCTACCTCTAGATAAATGTGTAATGAAAACAATATTTACTTACTTCTTGCAAGAAATCAGCAACTCCTTTCCTCTCAGGACATTTAAAACCCATAGACTCAAAAAACTCGAGCACATTTTCGCGTGGGCCCTGATACACTATCTTCCCATCAGTTAGAAGTATGATGTCATCAAATAGATCATATGTCTCGGGTGCAGGCTGGAGGAGTGAAATAACTGCGGTTCCTTCAAGAATATGAAGAAACTGCTTAAGTGATTTCACAATCTGGAAAGTTGTTGAACTATCTAGACCCGTTGAGATTTCGTCCATAAGAAGAACCTTTGAGGGTCCCACGATCATTTCGCCTGTTGTCACACGCTTCTTTTGACCACCAGAAATACCTCTTATCATTTGATCCCCAACCATGGTATCAGCACAAATGTCCAAACCCAATAACTGTTATATAAACAGTTTGTGTTAGTTAAATATTCATAAAAAAAAACTGTCATTTGATCCCCAATAACTGTTACCTAAAACTCATAACATAAAACCGGTCGATTCTGGTCATGTTTTATCTCTTACGTATTTTCGGTGTATAAATCTTCATAAAAATTGTTCATAAAATTATTAGTTACTCGAGCAATAAGATTTTCTTAACCATATTTGACACACTTATTATTTATCAGAAGATATATATTAGTATAAAAAAGTGTTTTGGGTCAACCCGAGTTGTTTAAACACATAAAACTAAGTTGACTACGTTGACCAGAACCACGTTTTGATTCATTACCCAACCTGCCCAACCCGCTAACTTTTACACCTCTATGTAAAACTGTTAAAAAATTGTTGTGTCGTCACACCTTTAGAGTATAATCTGTGACCACACTAGCTTCTTGTCCTGCTGTTGCTGCAGCCTGAATAATAAAAGAAAAAGAAGTTATTCTCAAACTTTTAACTGAAAAATATTTTTAAAAATTCTAAAAAAAATAATTTTAAAAAAAAATATGTTTTCACGGAAGCTTACCTTCATGTAGATATCGATATCAGGATCGGGCTTAATGTTTGCATTTTTCTCTCTTCTTGCCAACTCTGCCAACATTTCTGCATTTCATATGAAAAGATGTTACTAACCCTATTGTAAGTTTGACCCAATTACTTAAAAAACGGGTCGGTTTGGGTTAACGTGAAATTGAAACGGGTAAAAAAAACAACTAGTGGAAAAATGATGGGTCGAAAGTCACCCAAAGTATAAATCACTTCAGTTGAAAGATTTAGATTATTACTGTAATAATATTGTTTTTGTAACGACCCGTAACAAGAAAAGCCCGTTCCAACCCGTTACCCGACCTGCCTGGCCCATACTAACCATAACGAGAGCCAACCCCTTGGCACCGAGCAGAGAAAGCTAGTGTTTCTCTGACTGTCATTTCTCCAATATGAACATCATTTTGGCTTATATAAGCAGATGTTCTTTCGGGTACAAATTCGTGTAATTCATGGCCGTTGTATGTCACCCTTCCCGAGCTCTGTAATCAAAAGATTTCAATTAAATGTGGTGATATTGTCTGTTTACTTATGAACGGGTCAACTATTAACCATGTAAAAAAATCAGTTACAAACTTTATAACCCGCAAAATGGGTCAAACAGGTCGAATGCATATTTTCAACGCGTCAAAACCTAAACAATTTTATTAATTAAATTTAGCATATTTTAGAATGATTCCGGATCAACCCAACATGGCCCGTTTGGCCCGCTACCCAACCCGTTTAATTCATAATTTTCAAGAACAAGTACTTAGGATTAGTAATTTACCTTCAACTCTTTTGCTAGCTTCCCAGCTAAGGCTAACAATAGTGTGGTCTTCCCAGAACTTGGAGGACCCAATAGTAATGTCATTCTACAAACACATTTTACATTTACATGAAATTTTGAGTAAAATAATAAATAAATAATTTATTAAAATTAAAAAAATAATTATCAAAATGTAAGTTATCTTCTTGCTCACCTTGCAGGTTTAATAATACCACTAACATCATCAAGGATGGTTATATGCCTCTTTGAATTTGGAAGGAGATTCAATAAGCTCAAGAACCCCTGTAAAAAAATAAAGCAACAAATATGATCAAAAAATAAAATAAAAAAATCTCACCAAAAACGGAAAATAAGGTTTAGTTTATACTTGAAAACATGCATTTTGATTGTAAGAACTGGTAATGTATGTCTAGATCAAACTCAATGTTTGGGGCGGGCCCAAATGAAGTCCGGCCCATTGTTGAGCCGAATCAGTGTGGGCCCAAATAAAGGTGTTCTTAACAAACAGTTAAATGTGTTGTTTACCTCAAAAATATCAATGTGAAAGTTAATGAAACTAGGCAAAGCTCTGCTTCCTGTGTTAACATCAGCCTCCACAGTCAAATGTTCAAATCTGACTTCAATTGTTGGTAGATCAATCCCAACCCTATACAGTTGCATTGTGTAAAATATATATTTAATTGTTAGAAAGATAAAATTAATCAACCGGGCCCACATGAATGGGAAAAACACAACATTACCTAACACAAAATTGGCATGTTAGTTTTGGGTCAAAACCTAAGCACATTTAGTTAAACGGGATGTGTTCATGTCTACATGAACGATACACATGTTGACTTGTTTAACACTTTTATTTTTATCAAAGTGTTTTATGTCATAACTTAAACCGACTATGTATTTTGTATCAGATTGAAAAGATAAAAAAGAAATGCGGATGTTTTTATGTTTCAAACGCAACTATTTTGTATATATTTTTTTTTGTAATTATTAAAAATTTATAATTCTAGAGTATTAATTTGTAAAAAAAAAGATTAAAACTAAATTCCAGATTAAACGTGTCTTCCTGGTATCAACCCACAAAAACTTATACACTATTTAAGTTAAACTGCCATGATTTTCGAGTTCATGTTGAGATAGACCCGTCAACCTATTGACATGACCCGCTTATGAAACATTATAAACATTCTAAAACATTGTTCATTAGTTTATTACTTCTGGAAGCACCATAGACACCTTCACTATGTTACTATAATATCAAAAATATTGCTACATTTTTTAACCAATAAATAAGATATACTCCATGTTAAGGTAATTAGTTCACCTAAACTCACAACTCACAAGATAATCTTTATTATAAACCTCTTACGTTTATGACAATCTTTAATTTAATTTGGTCCACTATTATATAAATACAAGTGTAAAATTGCCATTACATTAACAAAAATTGCATCTATTTTAAATTGAATTTTTTCATGGTACTTTCTATCATGTTTCCGAACCACTAACTATGATTAAAATACCGCAAACCAAACCGTCCGGGTTGAATGTGTATGCCGGACCGGCCAACTTTAATCATCTGAACCCGTTTTTTGCTTTTTTAAATCATTAATTTGCTATAAAGTTTCTTAGAATTATAAAGATAAAGATGATTTATGATTATAATACGTATTTATAAAAAAGTAAACCAGCTCATCCAGACAAGTTACTTTAACCTGATTGGTAGAGTCGGTTTCAACTCTTTTACTGTTTATAAACACTCATAACTAGATGATTCAAGTATTCAACTTTTTTCATCAAGCCCGTTTATACGAGTTCCCGAACAACCCGTTTATCAAGTGCGTGTGTGATATCGATCGATCGAGAGATGCTAAATGTATAACAAATTACCTGTCAATCCTGTTCCTAAGCTTCAACAAAAACTTCTCATTATCTTCATCAGCCACCTTCACAAGCCTATCAAGCAAATGCTTTCTCTGTTCAAACCCAAGATCATCCACATCGATTTCATTCGACGGTCCGGTCGATCCAAACAACAAACCCTTTCTCAACCGATCAAATGTCGGTAGCTTCTCGAGTGAAGCCCATTTAAGAGCCTCTTCATCATCTTCCTCACGTGAAGATCTTGAAAACACATCATTTCCCGAGTTCTTCCAAGCCGAAACACTTGCGGATCTTAAACTCGACGTTCTACCACTTGCTCGTAAACTCCCTAACCGTATACTACTCGTAGCTTTATATATGTCACCCCCTTCCATTTTTCACCGCGAAAACCCTAATCAAAACCGTAATTTTTTTAGAAATGTTTATACAAAACCTTTTATCGATCTGAATAGATCAAGATCGATCAAGATCGATCAAGAACAGAAAGATATCGATGATCGAAGTCGGGTTTGGTTTTTGTTTTTGTTTGGAAGAAAAATGAGAGTGAAAAGATTGTATATAAAGAGAGAAGATTTTGTGGAAAACAAGGAGGTAATGTTTGACGAGGTGGCTAGCTTAAGTTTGAGTTTTTGAAAAGTAAATAGGCGGCTAAGGAAATATAACGTGATTGAATATGTCATGTGGTTGAAGTGACAATTTAAAAAAATAATATATTTGATGCTAAATTCAAAATTGGCCGAAAGACAAATCCATGTCTATTTACATTGATGGTGATTAAATTTGATTCTTTATAAGATTTATTATGTCGAATAATTTTTTTAATTTGATATTTGCAATTATTGCTTTTCTCTATATAGTGATCCTATTTTGCATACTCTTTTTAGAAAATTAAAAAAAAATAGTTTACAATAGTTAAATTTAAGTTTTATGGTGATTAAAGTAAATGTTTATATTTGTATATACAAGTCATTAATTATCAAAATAAAATTTTACATTATACATACATGAATAGGAACTCGTTAATCGAAAAGTAAATTCAAAGTTGTTTAATTCTTGCATGAAAAATATTTGGGTTCTTCTAATGATATATCGAGCATTTCTCTTTTGACAAACAAAAAGCTATATATGGAGAAAGAGGATGACAGATCTTCTTTAGAAAAGGGATGAAGACACGTTGAAATAAAATAATTACATTGTGCTATTCGAAAAGAAAAGCTTGTTATGGGTTTTAAATGGAAAATAATATTTAGAGATATATAATAATCTAGACGTTACTAACTCATTAAACGATTTACAAATTCAAATGCCTTCTTTTTATTTCCATAATAAGCTATACTACTATCACGTGCAATTAAAAATTTTATTTAGTTTTGTACCGTTACTTTTCAGTGTAAATTTTAGGATGTTTGTGTGTTTTTTTTATTTTATTTTAATTTAGCTTTATGCAGTTGCGTTTCAATGTATAATTTTTCATTGCTAGCTTGTATTCCTTTTAACATAAACATGAGATTAAAATGAAGAAAAATGAGATGAAATCATATTTGACCAACAAAACAACAATCTATTCAAAAGGGAAACAATACAAAATATTGATGAATAAACAAATTGAAAGTATGGGGGCTTTTCCATTCAATCTTCCCACCGAGATTTTCTTGGACAAAAGAAGATTGCCTTTTGAATTATTTACTCACCTTTATGTACTTGGTAAAAAATGAATGAGGTATGGTAAAAAAAAAAATTAAAAAAATAAGGAGAAAGAAAGAAAAGGGCATATAGTATGGTAGCTTTAAGAGTCCTTCAATTTTTCATACTTCCTCTTTTTGTAAAAGCTCTAAAAAGCTTTGTAGAGGGCAGAATTATAGAGACACAAAAGGAGGGGAAATGGAGTAGATTATGTTGGTTAATCCTTCACTCAACTATCTCTTTCCTTTTGGTCCATGCAATTCTTGGACAGCTTGGGCATGCCATTTTTGAGGTGAAAGCTAACTTGTTTATGATGTGGTTTTCAAAGTTCATAAGAGTTGTATTCATTTACTTGCATAAACTTTATAAGTGACAAAAGAAAGAGATCTTGTTGTTTGCTTATTCTTGACAAAGGGTATGAAGACTAGCATCTTCATGGATCAAAGATCATTGCTTAGTGTGGATATCTTTAGAGAGGAAACACTTGGATCCTTTCATCCGACTACATCAACGGTCTTTCACTTCGCTTTAAAGGTTGTAATCCAAAAGTTGTATTTTAATTTCAAGTTACTCACATATGAATCTGTGAGAATATGTAGATAATATCAATTATTGGTTGATGGTCTAAGCTTGGTTGTGTGTTAGAATAGTTTTGGGAGTGTTTATAAAGATACAGAAACTTCAGGGGTGTTAGTTGTCAAAGTCTGAAACTGTAAGGGGTTAAGTTGGTAAGAATGCTATAATTACCGTTAATCCTTTTAACGGCTATAAGAGGGGTTTAGGGTTCGTCTAGTAACAGTTTTGAGATACTCCAATTCAGTTCCAATTTTCTTGTAATTTCTTAGTTCTTGATTTCTTTCTTCCATCAATGTAATCGTACTCTATTTCTAATAAAAATCATAGCTTAGATCGTCATTATCGGTGTTGATTTGATAACAAGTGGTATCAGAGCCTCGCTCGGCTCCGATCGAAGACTTCCGCACTGAATTCAAGTTCTGTTCTTCGATTTGTGAAATTGATCATCAGGATAATGTCGACGAAGTTCGAATTAGAAAGAGTTAGATGTATGCTTTCATATTCTGGGCTTCCAAGAAAATTTTGGGGGAAGCTGTTAGTACAGCTGTGTATCTGATTAACAGATGCCCTTCTAGTGCCTTAAAGATGTTAACTCCTATGGAGGCTTGGTCAGGTGATAAGCAATCTTATGAAGATCTTAGGATCTTTGGTTGTGTGGCTTATGCCCATACAAAGGGTGATAAACTTGAACCAAGGGCTGTTAAGGGTATTTTTTTGGGCTATCCTGAAGGTACTAAAGGATATAGAATATGGAGGTTATCAGGGGATGGTCCCAAGGTATTTCTGAGTAGAGATACTGTATTCAATGAAAGGATGGTCTATAGGGACACTCTAAAAAGGGAAACTGATGAAGAATTCCAGAAAAGAGAGGATATGACCAGGCTTCACATTGAGGTGGAGTTGTATGATAAGGGTAAAAGTGTCATTACTCCAGAGTTGGATTCAGACCCTGAAGTTGTAAGTAAAGTTGATCCTAATGATGCTCATGAAGCAGGGAGTAGTAGTCAAGGACCTGGGTTGATATGGTCTGGTAGTGGTTACTCTTTGGCTAATAACAGGACCAAGAGGAAGATCTATAAACCCATAAGATTCAGGGAAGATGAGGATTTGAATGCTGTGGCTTTAATAGCAGCAGAACAAGAGAGTTTGCAAGAACCTATCAATTTTCAGGAGGCAATACATGATGTAAATAAAGCTAAGTGGATACAAGCAATGAATGAGGAGATGGAGTCACTAATGAAGAACCAAACTTGGGTTCTTGTTGACAGACCTGAGAATCAGAAAACAGTTGCTTGCAAATGGTTATATAAGGTAAAGGAAGGAATAAAAGGTAAGCTTGATCACAGGTACAAAGCAAGGCTAGTGGCAAAAGGATTCACACAAAGGGAAGGTATTGATTACAATGAAATCTATTCTCCAGTTGTGAAACACTCCTCCATCAGGTGCATTCTTTCCCTTACTGCTTCATTAGATCTTGAACTTGAGCAATTAGATGTAAAAACTGCTTTTTTACATGGTTTTCTTAATGAAACTATTTACATGGATCAGCCTTTGGGATTTGTTGAAAGGGGTAAAGAGGATAAAGTGTGTTTACTTAAAAAATCTCTTTATGGTTTAAAACAGTCACCTAGACAATGGTATCTAAGGTTTGATCAATATGTAATTGCTCAAGGTTTTATTAGAAGTTCTTATGACAGTTGTGTTTATATGAGGAAGGATAAATCTGGTAATTGGCTTTATTTGTTGTTGTATGTTGATGATATGTTGGTGGCTAGCAAGAGTCAAGAAGACATTGAAGAGGTGAAGGGGCTGCTGATGCAAGAGTTTGAGATGAAGGAACTTGGCAAAGCTACAAAGATATTAGGAATGGAGATTCAAAGAGACAGAGAAGCAAAGACCCTCAAGCTGACTCAAACAGGATACTTGAGGAAAGTATTAGTAAATTTTGGCATGGATGATTGTAAGCCTGTAAGAACACCTCTAGCACCCCACTTCAAGTTGTCTAAAGCTGATTCTCCCAAAACTGATCAGGAGAGACAAGAAATGAGTAATATACCTTATGCTAACCTGGTAGGTAGTCTCATGTATCTTATGGTCTGTACAAGACCAGACTTAGGGTATGCTGTAAGTCTAGTTAGTAGGTTCTTATCAGATCCTGGAAAGGTACATTGGCAAGCTGCAAAATGGATTCTGAGGTATTTAAAGGGAACCAGTGAAATAGGATTAGTGTTTGGGAATAAAGAGCCTGCCAGGGGTAGTATTGGAAAAGGGTGTTTAATTGAGGGGTATGTTGATTCTGATTTTGCCAAGGATATGGACAGAGGTAGGTCCATAACAGGTTATGCATTCTTTGTCTTAGGGAACTTAATTAGTTGGAAAGCGCAGCTGCAGCATGTAGTGGCCTTAAGTACAACTGAAGCTGAGTATATAGCTATGACAGAGGCAGTGAAAGAAGCACTTTGGATCAAAGGTTTTGTGAAGGAATTGGGAATTCATATTGATGACACAGTGATCTATAGTGATAGTCAAGGAGCTATACAGTTGGCTAAGAACAACTGCTTTCATGAAAGGACCAAACATATAAGTGTAAAATTACACTTTATAAGGGAAGTTGTGAGTTCCAAGGAGGTTAAATTGATACAAGTCAGCTCTGAATTAAATGTAGCAGATGTGTTCACAAAAGTTCTTCCTGGGATTAAGTTTGACTTTTGTGTATCTGCTTTAGGGGCTGGTTAAGAGAAATTGTCAGAAACACTGTTACTGCTGGACAGGTCCTTGGGTTAAGGTTGATTTTCTCATACACACTAGGGTCATCATACTTGTTTAAAGTCAATGTTACTCGGTGCTAATGTGTGAGCTTATTAATCTTTGCTTAAGGGCTTGAAAATCCATAAAGTAGTAATATTCTGGATTGATATATCTCCAAGGTGGAGATTGTGAGAATATGTAGATAATATCAATTATTGGTTGATGGTCTAAGCTTGGTTGTGTGTTAGAATAGTTTTGGGAGTGTTTATAAAGATACAGAAACTTCAGGGGTGTTAGTTGTCAAAGTCTGAAACTGTAAGGGGTTAAGTTGGTAAGAATGCTGTAATTACCGTTAATCCTTTTAACGGCTATAAGAGGGGTTTAGGGTTCGTCTAGTAACAGTTTTGAGATACTCCAATTCAGTTCCAATTTTCTTGTAATTTCTTAGTTCTTGATTTCTTTCTTCCATCAATGTAATCGTACTCTATTTCTAATAAGAATCATAGCTTAGATCGTCATTATCGGTGTTGATTTGATAACAGAATCCTTAGTGAATTTTATTGTTATAAAAGTTTTATATTTATACGTTTAGGTTTTGCTATTCAAAAAGGGCTGGCGGCGCAGCTTCTTGCCCGCCTTCCCGGCATGACGATTTGATGTCATGTGTATTTACAGATTAACATGTCAAAAATGTTTCTATTGCTAAATGATCTTCAAAAGGCATGTTAAAAACCCAACGCATACATCACCAATCATGCATCTTCCATATGTTTAGGTTCTCTATATCCCTCATCTAGAGGGCATCTTGAATTCCTGATACATCTATCTTGATCCGATTTGCACATTCAATCTTACACTCTTATAATCACTCACTCGGTTTCTATAATTTTCGCTCTCTCACATATTAGACACTAAAATTTATTGATTATTATTCGAGTGACCTACACGCAAGGTATATAATCATCCACCCTCGTTTACATGTTAATTCATGTTATTGTTGTTAAATGGGGAAATATTTCAATACAAAGTCATAAAATTTTGTTTGACATCACCAATGTCATAAGTTATCACGTATAAAAGGCCATTAATGAAACACATATTTCAAAATTGTTGTCTTATGTCAGGTCACGTGATGCCCAATCAAAAAACCACATGGCCCAATAGAGTAATGGTACTACTCTTGGTTGAAGATGAACTTTATAGGTGACGATGATGGTGAAGCTCACTGGCTGGAATCAAAGAGTTAAATATCAACAACAATCGTGAAAGGACATTTGTAAAATTGAAATTAAAATTTTTTAACCCCATTTTGTTTTTTTGTTTTTATTTTTGTTTTTTTTTTGTTTTTTTTTTTTTTTGTCAGCATCACATTATTATTTTTTACTTTTGGATTTTACTTGTGTAATATTCATCGTACATTATCTTTTACTTTTTTAAATAATATTAAATAAAAAAAGTAAGAGAGAAATAAATTTAGAGACATATAGAGACAAAAGAGGGAATGAATATATATATATATATATATATATATATATATATATATATATTATACTATGGATATCACCATCGCACCACACCCAAAAACCCCAAAATTTACGATAAAAGCGACCTCTGTACTGGTGTAGTCGCGGTCCATCGCAGTACACCTTAGCTCACCACATCATATGGCTGCAACACTATAACCCACTTCCTATTTCATTTATAGGATAATAAACTACATCACAATGTTATAATATTTTTATTTAATAAGAAGTTGATTATTTAATTTGTGTATTTCTTTTTTCAATTATTAGACATCATGGTGAGGGCTTGTTGGGTGAAGGATGAAGAACCATGTACAACAAAGAACAAAGCATTGCGAAGAGTTATAATTGTACAAATGCCTATTCGTGACACATGTAATACCGTTGGATGTCTTGTTAAAAACGTCCTTATATCATAACAATAAGAAAAACTTATCAAAATCATGCAAGCTAACACATACAACACAAAGAACATTAGCGTTTAGATTGGTTTTTTTAGTCTTGTGTTTGACCAATCTAGATGGTCATAACTGGACTTCCACATTTATGGGTCGAACTTTGACACGACAGTAATATAAAATAAACATTAAAGTCAAACACCCTTGAAGGCTTGAATTACAATGAATCTACCAATTCCATTCTTGATCATTCTCTCAAACTCTCTATTTTCACATTTCGTACAACTGCTTATGCACAAATCTAGAAGAGTACAACACTTTGTGTTCTTTAAAAAAATCACAAATCTTGGGGAGAATAAAGTTGAATTTTAGCTCCAGTTGAAAGGTGAAGGTATCCCAATAATGACATTTAACTTTTTTATAGCTATGTTATTACTTCGTATGATTTAAACTTACAGTGTTATAATCTTTTATGATAACAATAATAATAATAATAAAATTAATAATAATAATAATAAAAACGTTACAAAGCTATGTAGCTAATTTAGTACTTCAAGACGGTTTTCTAAACAACACTTATATTTTTAGATCAACATCACTCGGTTTGGTTACGTGTTAAAACCAAACCTACAACTCATGTTTTGATTTTTGAATTTTCTTAACCAATTGGCGTTTTTTTTTTAACGGCAATTAAGCAATTGGCGATTGGATTCGGATATAAACAAGTTAGTTAATTTAGTTATGGAAAAGATGATATTAACTATTGGCTTTAGATATGGGTGGATAAAAATTGAAGACTTGCCATTGAAAAAAAAAATTGAAGACTTGAAGTATTAACAATTATTTTAAGTTGTAAAAAAAGAATAAGCAACAATTAGAGTTCATTTTGTAGAAATTAGGTCATCACATAGTACATACATAATTTTGTAGAAATTAGGTCATCACATAGTACATACATATCATGGCTGTATAACACTCTGTTTATATCCGGTTGTCCGATAAACACCGGATAACATGCAAGTGATCAACTCCAACACGAGACCATCCATGATATTATTTGATAAATCATAAACCATGCAAAGGTGATAGAAAATATTCAAAATTATAGAACTTTATATGTTACAATTTTACATGATCTTTTTATACATATTAATTTATACAACCCGCAAGTTATTATTTTTAACGTTGATCAGTATTATACCCAATTTTTATGTTGAAAACCCTATTTACTTGACCTATCTCTTATCTCCCTCGAATATCTCTCTCGATCTAGATCAAACCTAATCTCTCTTGATCAACTACTACGAACTTGCCTTGAGATTAGTTATTACCTGTTAGGGTGGGCGGGAGTGGTATGATTTAGTAGCATAATAAGTTGATTTGACATAAACAATAGGATTGTGTCATGCAAAAGAGAGAACGAAGTAGAATTTCAAATAGTAGAAGTGAGAATTGGTAGAATTTTAGTAGAAGAAGTAAAAAAAGAATTAAAACCCTCCCCAGTCCCACCCCTACCTCACTTTTCTAGAATTAAAACCCTCCCTAGTCCCACCCCAACCCACTTTTCTCCGAGCTGCAGCAGTTAGAAGTAGCGGTTGATGAAGCCATGGAGGATAGCCACTTGGGTGGTGGCGATGTGACAGCTGAAACCGCCCAAGCCACAACACTGGGTACTCCGACCTCCCAAGGGCGAAACTTGGGCCGAAAGTCGGTTACGGCCGAAAGCAATTGGGCCAAAAAGGATGGGGCCGAACTATGTAAATATTTTTTCTCCGGACCGAACATGTATAAATTTACACTACCGAACGAAAAAACGGATGAGGTCCGGGCCCGGTCTGGCCCGGGAGAAGCTTCACCCTTGCGCCCTCCCTTAGGAGCTGTTTGGTAGCGTTTGTTTTATTAAGTGTTGAACCAGTAAGATTTCTGATTAAAGAAGAGACTCTGAACCAGTAGGTGTTGAACCAGTAAAGACCTATTTGGTTGGACGTCTGAATTAGATTCTAAAATTAACAAACAAATCCCAATTTTTTTTCTTTCATTTACCTTCTCCCACGTTGGCGTGGGAGCAAAAACATGGTTAGTTTATATATGCAAACCTTCATGACATATTAAATTCTTATGTTACGTTTTACCCTGGCATCTACCTGTGCGCAGAAGGGATGCATATTTGGTTAAAATTCCTTGAAAACAATGTGATGCCCGTGCGACCTGCGGACACGAATGCAGCTCAGAAAACCCTGGCATTGCGAGACCAATTTTAGATTCAGACCCAACCAAACAGCCCTCGTATACTTGTAGTTCACCATTCTAAATGGTCATAATTGGGCCCCATATCTAACGGGTCGAAAGTGACCCAACAATAATAATATTATAAGCATAAACTTCAAGCACACTTAAAGTACAATGAATCTACCCAAGCCCATTCTTGATTATTCGACCAAACTCACTATTTTCCCATTTCGTACAACTTCTTATGCACAAATCTAGAACACTACAACATTTTTGTTCTCTTAGGAAACACCATCACAAATATTGGAGATTAATAAATTGAAATATATCAACAAAGTTTTCTACACAAGACTTTCTATTTAGGGGTGAATGAATCGTTTTCGTGATGTGTACGTTAAAACTAAACCAGTAACTATAAATATAGGATAAAAACAATAAACTAAATAAAATAAAAAGCAAATGTATACAATTACAAAAAGAAATGCCATTAGAAATGTTTTTCATTACTTCGTTTTTACCACTAACTAACAAACAATATGAAGTTGTAATTTATTTTATTTCGATAGGGTAACCAAACAAGCTAAAGAAATGTAATGGTTGATTTTATTCCCTAGACCATTTTAATACCACGTCTATTCAATTCATTATCCATTTCATTATCTCATCCCCAAATAGACGATAAGAGATAAAAAGATAATTAATTTAAACCGAATAGAAATATCAAAAAAGGATAATTGCAATAGGTGCATAATTCCCTGGCCTAATGCTAGTGGACAGATGATGGCTTTGTAAACATGTTAATAATAAGCGTCAATTATGATCGTTATTTCGGACCATTCTGAATTTTAATTTAATTTATACTAAAGGTTTGACTACAAGTCAAATCAACAAACCAAGTGAGACACGTTCCAAATAATGTTACATTGACTGGGGCGGTTTCATTGGGTTTGGCCTTTTGGGCCGGCTATAACCTTTGTGGTCTACCGATTACTAGATCGGTCAGCTCGGTTCACTACCTCAACGGTTAAACCGGATATTTTCCTCAGCTGAACCGGCTTGTTTTTCATTTTTTTTAACGGCCAATGAATCCCCTGAAAACCTTTGGAGTATTTAAATGAGAAGGAGTGGAATCACGGTTAACCCGATAAAATATGATATGGTTCACGGTTAATTTGCCATCCACATGATCGGGACCCTTTGAAGCTTAACCGATTTAAAAAAACAACCAACGGGTCAACACATTTCTCTGACTCGATATCAATATCTAAGTTGTTGGATCAACAAGCCATGTTGGGTGGATATGATACACAACTTCAATCAAACAATCCAGCTCGGCCCAGGGGCTATTGGCTCAGGCCCAAGCCCAAGATTAGGTTTTCTAGCCCACCACTATATATACAGTTTTGTACTTCTAATTCTCTTTCAGACATCTAATAAAAAAAAAAACTCTAGTTTAGGGATGGCATTGAGCATGTGCCGGAGTGCGACGGAACATGGCCTATCACTTTAGGGGGCCCGTATTTTTTAAAAAAAATTAAAAATAAATATAGCTATCTGGAACGAAATATTAGAGGGTATGAGTTATAAAGACTTGATCAATCAATTTACGATTAAAAATGTTAAGAAATCTGCAAGATTTATCAGTTAAGTACTTAAAATGTCATTTTAAAACTATAATTTTCTTATGTTTATTGCTATAACTTAATTTTTTCCATATTTAAAATTTGTTTCTATTGGCAATTTCATTTTGAATGGGGCCTATTTTTTTAGCTCGAACTGGGCCTCTAAATCCTCAGCTCCGGCCCTGCTCTAGTTGTTACAAAATGGACGTAGATCACACCGACTGAACCATTTTATCATACCGCTTTAACCTGAATAAACCCCTGACCTCGCTGCAGCATCCCATTGATGCTAAATGAGTTTCAGGGCACTTGACCCGTTTGCAGAATATTGTTTTTTGAACTTAATATAATTTATAGAAATTTAATAATATTTTTTTTTTTTTTTTTTGAACGGCAGAAATTTAATAAATACTTTAGGTTCACATGTTTAACAAACAGTTGATTTAACAAAAACCAATATCAGCCCAAAGTTTCAGGCCCAATCATGTTTTAAGACTTAAGTTACTTCAAGCCCAAATTGAAAAACAAAGACGGTTACTTTCTAGTTTTAGTTCCTTTTTTTTCTTGACTATAAACGTTTAAAAACCTTGTGACTTGTCATTTGAAGTTAAGTGGGTTTGTAAACGAGTCGAGCTTATGTAAAGTTCTCGCTTGTTGGATCGCACGTTGACTTTTTAAATAACCATAAATTAAATCATTTTATAGTACAACGAAAATAAACTCAATCTTTTAAGCTTAGCTTTCCATTATTATTCGATCCAATTTGTATCAGGATATATTTTTTTTTTTAAGTTTTAACAATGAAACTAAACCATACCAAGCAAAGCCATTTTTTAATAAACGGGGTAAGCTAGAGCTTAAATTTTCAGCTTCGTTTAAAATCCAAGTACGAGCTGAGTTTGATGTTAGATTGATGTTTAGTATCTTTTTTGCTTCTGCTTATGTTTTGTTGTCTTATAATAATTGGATTAGAGGATGTAATTGTACAATGTGACTTTGTGGGATTTTAGATTTTTAAAATTTCCGTTGTTATAAAAAGTAAACTAATAAAAAAGTAAACAGGATGGAGGGTTGGGTTCAATTGGCAAAGTCATTGGAGTTAAGGTGTTGCTCCTCTTGAGGTTAAGGGTTCGAGCTTTGTCAAAGACGGCTTGGTGTAAAATTTAGTCGTTTAATAAAAAAGAAAAAAAACACTAAGGACAAAAAAAAAAAAAAGTAAACAGGGTGGGGGGTTGGGTCCAATTGGCAAAGCCATCAGAGTTGAGTTGTTGCTCCCCTTCAGGTCACATGTTCGAGCTCCATCAAAGACGGGTCGATGTAAAATTTAACCGTTTAAGAAAAAGAAAAAGAAAAACACTAAGGACAAAATACATATGGAGACAACGTTGGTACCATGTTCCATTCTCAAAGAAGATATGATAGCATATATACTTGGCTGATATTTCATAAACGATGATACGGGTAGGATAGGGACCAACAAATGAGGCATAAACAAGGATCCAAACAATGTCCAATTGCGCTATTGACCTTAAACAACAAAACCACCGTTGAAGATGGTCCATCTTTCTTGGAACATTAATACCTAAATGTAATTATTTAGGAATCAATTAAGATTATATAGAGTGATTAACTGATTATATATTTAAAATGATCGGTTTACAAGCGAGAATCAAGCAAGCTCACGAACAAGCTATCATTGGCTCGTGCTCAGCTCATTTACA
Source organism: Deinandra increscens subsp. villosa (assembly GCA_039602395.1). Lineage (NCBI taxonomy): Eukaryota > Viridiplantae > Streptophyta > Magnoliopsida > Asterales > Asteraceae > Deinandra > Deinandra increscens. Next base: position 12,208,063 of record JBCNJP010000016.1, read on the forward strand.
AATACAGTTGATTCGGCTCGGCTCGGGTACAAACCGAGCCACCTTCGAGCGAACATTTTCCGAGCGAGCGCTAAGACACGAGCTTTTTGAACGGTCTTACCCTATATATATAAAATGAACTAGAGCCTCTAGTCTAATGATATTATAATGTTGATTAAGATGTGCATCTCCTAAAGATTGAAAGTTCAAGTCTCAAAACGGATAAGCGATAGAAAAAATATATTTATTATTATTATTATTATTATTATTATTTTTTTGTTTGTGTGTTAATCTTTATATATAGTTAAGTTAAATGAAAAAATCTGTCCTTGAAAGTGAGGCAAAGCAAATATTGAGGAAATCAACCTTGTGATTGTATATCCCTAATTGTCTAGTTATGACATTATTACTTTTTGTCTTTCCATTATCTGTCGGCATTCCCCTCTAAAAGACAAAAATTGAAAATAGAAAATAGAAAGAAGAATAAGTGGGAATTTTTAGTAACAATAAAATATACAACCCATGTTCCAAGGAATGATTGAGGGTTATACTCTCAAACCGGACAGATATTCTTGATATTCTTATTGTGATTGGTTTATTTATGTTGAACCGGGGGCTGACAAATAAAGTGACACTCTAAAGTCGTCACAATAATCTACGATGGATCATGGATTTAGTGATATAGAGAACGAAGTTCGAGTAGTAACTTTTGTAACAAACAACTTTCAACACCCTTGCTACTTAACTTTGGTAAAATGAATATTCGTGTCTTCACATTACAACTCTTATCATGGAAATACTCTATAGGCCCTATGATAGAAAGAATCATAAAATTGAAGATTGTAAACAAGTTAAGTGAACTTGTCATAGAATTCATTTTAAGGATTTAAATGTGGCCTATACATTTTCTTGCATCGCTTCTCGTTAGGTACATCGTTACGTACCTAAGAACGAAAATATTACCATCGTAACTTGCAGATTGCGTTTCCTAGTATAGAAACATACAACAAATCTAAGAGACGAACAACTTACATATATTTAAAAAAAATAGCATTCAAACAATAGGGTTTGGTAAGAGTAAAACGATGACACATATTACCTCTATGTGGACTCATGATACTGAAAACAAACACATCCCCACTCACCCTAATGACGGTACCCTATGGTAATTTCGGCACCATTGTGCCACTGATGGAGAATGTACCGTTATTATATCATCATAATATTTTTATAATTTAATAATTTTTATTACTTTAAACAACTAGAACTATTAATTATCTATATGAATTATTATGAGCACATTTTAAAATTCAATTTTATTTGTATTTAAAATACACCATATGCTATAAGGCTATCCGTAGTGGATGGAGCCCCGGGTGGGGGGTTATGCGCCATGTGGCGGATGACGTGGAAATGGGGAGTTATGAGGTAAGGTGTGTAGTGGGGGGTTATGAGGATGGGGGTTATGAGGTATGAGGTGTACCAATAAGAAAAAAGCAAAAAAAAAAGAAAAAAAAAACATGAATGCTCCTCCCCTTCAACGGCGCCATTAACATGGCGCTCCTCCACAATTTCTTTAACATGGCGCCCCGGGGGGTGGGGAGGGGCGTTATGGGGGCGCCATCTTAGGAAAAAAAAGCCCCATAACGCCCCATTACGAATGGCCTAAACCAATATAATAAAAAAGATATATGATCCAACAAAGATCATGATATGTTAACTTTTTAAGAATTCCAGGAATCTATGATTCTCACTGAGAATTTCGATTCTATATCCACTTGGTGACAAACAACTTTATGATCATTGGAGAAACCACCAACAATAAAGAAAGACCATGATACTCCACAAATAACATTATATCAACACTCAAATTTGATTATGGATAAAATCGATGTATAGTCGTTTGTATGTGTGGAGTTCGACAAGTGTCACATCACTTCGGTTTTGGTCCGCTATCTTTATCTTAGATTTCTATGAGATAAATTTTTACAACTCGAACTTTTTACATTCAGATCATATCGTAAATTTTTTATCGTTACTCTAAAATGTGCCCTAAAATATGTTCAACACTCAAATGTCTAACACAAACTAATTGGGGTTTTCATAATTAGAAATGCAACACAATCTCAACGGGTACTCATCTTTCAGTCAACTTCTCCAATTATCATACTCATGCTACATTTGTAGAAGATATGGAACAAGTTTTGACATTTAAGCGGTTTAATTTACCTATTTTATACCGGATTAGAACTAAGAAGATAATTAAAACTAGCCTATAACGATAAGAATTTATGAATTAAGGAAACTATGTTGATCGATTTCTCAATTATAACATTCAAATAATTTCACACATAAACAAGTAAAGGTTGATTAATGTGCTACCTGCTATCCACTTTTCAACACCCGTAGTTATGGCCTTTACATTTTTTTAACAACAATTTTTTATCAATATGAGCAAAATATATTATAGGTATTTTTTTTTATTTTTTTTGGCTATTATAAGATTTAAACTTTTGCAATTTTTATATAAACTAGGCTATAGGTACATGGGTTTTTAGGATGCTTTTAACACTCACTAATTATAGAGTTAAATGATTTCAACAAGTGTTATTGTATACATACCAAAATCAAGTTTCTATGAATAGTGACCGCTTTTAAGTAGGCCAGGTTGTCATGTGGCATAGATTTTTTATTCTAAGCATAAAGAATTTAACGTAATAGTTTGTGGTGTGATGGTTACAATCATAACATAACTTTTACGTTTTTACTTAATATTTTGAACGTTTGACTTTTAATTTTAATGTCGTTACGAAGTTTTTTATATTTTTTATTTTCTTTATTTACCGTTATAGCAAAGCAATTGTTTGATGTATCAGCGTTATCCATGCGGTAAAGCACAGATAGTAAATCTATTTTATTTAAATAGTTATAGACTTCTAAAATTTTAACGTTGACTTATTGAAAAGGTTAATTAAATGATTAGGTGCACATCTTGTCATCATGTGCATAAAGGTTGATTTCCAAACACACCTCTTGTCATTTTATCGTTTTATATATAATTAGATTCGCTATATGCGCGTTATCGTGAGGATAACGTTTACATATAAACCGTCGTATTACATAAAGGTACGAAAAAAAACATAAATAAAAAATATGTAATGATCAAAACGCTTTAAACAAGAAAATATGTTACACTATTATACCTAAGAAAATATATGTGCACCTACTCTAACACAAAAAGACACCGAATTCTTTACAAAGCTCAAACGACTCATTCATAAATACAAAAGGACTATGTTACAACGTTAAAATTAAAAAACTAAACGCTTAAATTGTTGAGTCTATGACCTAAAAGTTATGTCACATGACTGTACCTATTACATCACGCATTTATGTGCTAAAGTCGTAAAGTTCGAATAAAAACATAAAAAAAGTCTTAGAATTGGTAATTTAGAAGAATAAGCCCAAAAAAAATTCTTATATTATTATGCCTAGTGTAGTGTAGGGGAAGAAAAAAAACAAATGACAAAATAGTAAATAACCGTAACTTTATTTAATGACACCTTTGAGAACCTTTAAAATGCACAAATCATAATAAACATGACAGAAACTTAAAGATTAACTGGTAGTCCTGTGACTACAGTCACACTTGTAGAAGCCATATATGTAATCTGATCGAGTTTTCATTTAGGGTGTACGGTGATGATGGTGAATGTGGGATAATCCGCGAATTCTGCAGAGGTAGAGATGGGAGTTACGAACTTTAGGTATGGAGATCAGGCGTTGAATCTCCGCCTAATAACCTCTATTTATACATAGAAGGGAAACCCTAATTTGATATTGGTAAGAGTAATTACATCCATCAAGTAAATATCACTTAAGAAACATAGAGTTATTTAGATAAATGATTACATAAGAATAATATAAATAATGACTTAGAACACAAGTAAAACAAGCCTAACACATACTTCATACATATAATAATAATAATCATATATATTTGGAAACCGACTCTATAATGAATAAGAGAATAAGATAAATGATATAGATAGTGCATATATATCAATAATAATGTGTGTCATTATAATTATAATATATATTTATAAGAATGTCACAAAAATTAATCTTTGATTTCCAGAAACTGTTTTCTGATTTCAAATAACGATCTTAATTCTTGTTTAAAAAAAAATAATAAAGAAATAAAAGAAAAGGTTAGTTGATTTTTGTTCTTTTTGTTATTACACTCTTTTTTCTTTTTCTTTTTTCTTTTTTCTGTAATGCACCTACCCTCTCTATCTATATATTATCCTACACAACAACTTTCACAACATCAATATAATTCCTAGATCTTTCTTGTGTTACAAGTGTTACTTAAACAAGTATTCTTAATTTGTTCATATGAACATGTCTTCAAAACTACTAAAACCCGATTCACATTTGGACCTCAACTCAATGAAAGAGTTGCCCGATTCATACGCGTGGTCGAGCTCAGCTGACCACGCCGACGGTCAAAACTCTAGTGGTTCGGACCCGGTCCCGGTGATCAATCTCGAAGATCCGAATGTGATGATGCATGTTGGCCATGCATGCAAAACATGGGGTGTGTTTTACGTCATGAACCACGGGGTCCCTATGACGGTTCTCGATGAAATGGAAGCTTCTGGAAGAGACGTGTTCTCTCTCCCGCTCGATCAAAAACTACGAGCGGCTCGATCTGCTGACAGGGTTTCTGGCTATGGGGTTGCTCAGATATCGTCGTTTTTCCCGAAACTTATGTGGTCCGAAGGGTTAACCATTGTTGGTTCACCTCATGAACATGCTCAAAAACTATGGCCACAAGGTCACATACATTTTTGGTAAGAATCTTTGATTTTTAAAGATGGTTTTGGGTAACGGGTCAAAAAAATATATTCTAATACGGGTTGGAGTGGCACGTAAAATGTATTTTATCTGGTATTTTTTTATATTTTATACAGGTGTAACGAGTTTATATATGATTTAAAAGTTTCTTAAGTTTCTACATATATTTAGTTGTGTAAAAAACACGCTGAATAAACAAGCAATGTTTTTTTGTCTATTTTTCTTCATTTTAATACATTATTAACGTGTTGATATTATTATAAATTTATTATAACAAAATTATACAATTTCTTTGTAGAGCAATGTGGGATGTTTCGATGAGTAGAAGGGTACTTTGATTTTTAACATGTTTGACCCGTTTTAAAAGATCTAACGACGTTTAAATACAATCTATTCATGCTTAAACGGGTCGAAATCTACATTTCTAATATATATATATATATATTATATATATATATATATATATCTGTGTGTGTATATATATATATTTATTGCTTTACTTGATATTTTCCAGTGAAGTGGTCGAAGAGTACAAGAAGGAAATGAACAAATTAGCCAATAAAATAATGTGGCTAGTACTTGGATCATTGGGTATAACAAAAGGAGACATAAAATGGGCCGGCCCAACAGGAGAGCTAAAAGAAGCATGTCCAGTCTTGCAATTAAACTCTTACCCGGCCTGTCCTGACCCGGATCGAGCCATGGGCTTAGCGGCCCACACCGACTCGACCCTTCTCACGATCTTGCACCAAAACAATACAAGCGGGTTGCAGGTTCGAAGGGAAGGGACCGGGTGGGTGACAGTCCCACCAATACGAGACGCACTTGTAGTAAATGTGGGTGACCTGCTCCATATACTGTCTAACGGGTTGTATTCAAGTGTTCTCCATCGGGCCATGGTTAACCGGACACAACACCGTCTCTCGGTTGCTTATCTTTATGGGCCACCGTCTAATGTTCGAATCTCACCACTATCAAAACTAATAGATAACTCGCATCCTCCTCTTTACCGGCCCGTTACATGGAGTGAATATCTTGGCACCAAGGCGAAACATTTCAATAACGCGCTTTCGTTTGTTCGATTGTGTGCGCAAATAAATGGTTTTGTTGATGTCAATGATCATAGTAGTGTCCTTGTTGGTTAAATAAGTTAAATGCATCTTATTTAAAATATTTATTCTAATAAAATACTTTTTGCAAACTTGTATATATAACAATCTTTTAAGAGTAAATCCATAGTAATGTAGTGCTTTAAGGATTTTTAATCATCAATAGCAATAACGAGATCTTGCCGACAAAATGTTAGAGTTTGTGGTGCCTCAATCCTTTTCCTTTTTATGGGGAGGAAGTGGTAGTGGTCTAGTGGATAGATATAATTTTCGACATTGTGGATAAAAAAATAACCATATAAAATATATATTAAATCATGGTAAAATTTCTTTATTTTACTCACGCACACACAAAAGTAGATTAAAAGAAACAGAGGTGAAACGAAGATACACGATATATAGCGGTTCGGTCTAAATTGACATACGTTTACTCTGTAACTAACGATTTCTATTTCTTTGTTCTCTTAAAAGGAATTGCATGCATATATAATATATATTAGCAACAACGAACCCCATAAGCTGTCAGAAGAAATGATCAATCTGCTAGAAACTGAGTTTCTACTACAGTCGATCCACCGATTACATATATAATTATAACTATAACCAAACCATAAAAAAATGGTTATTAAAATCTAAACACAATCTTTAATTTCTTGATCCGCTTAGTTATTTCGGGTTTCCTATTCACTCATAGTGCTAACAGTTATATAGTAGTGACTCCTATAGACAAGTTCTAATAGGTTTGAGTCAGTAATGACATATCAAACGATAATGAAATGTAATTTTATGTTAAAATAACAAAAACTATATACATTTCGTTATATAAAAATAAAATGCTTTCGGATAGGGTTATATACAAGTATTTTTGTGTTATTTCATTTATATAAATTTATAAGTATAATTAAGTTAGTAATCCATGTATTACACATGCTGAATATAGATTCATAATATTAGATAAATTTAAAAAAAGATAATGATCATAAAATTTAAAAATTATGATTGATATAAAATTCTTATAATATATTAAACAATAATTTAATACATTTAAGAAATTTATTATGTTTGACAATTTGTTGGTTACTTTCCACAAAAGACTATTTTTTTAGTAATTTATCAAATCTACATTAATTTTATCGAATTTTTAAAATAAAGATTTGTTTTGACAAAATTGATAATTAATCTTAATTGATTATTTACTAAATTGATAATTGATTGTGAGCTTGACATGTGACGATGATGATATGGACCCTTTATAAATAAGACATGTGACACAAATTTTATTGCTTTATTAGGATTAAGATTAAGATTTATATATATATATACAAGATACGTTATACTTGTTTAGGTATTTTTATCATAATTTACTGTATAACAATATTAAGTGAATATGAAGAGTGGCTTCCCACGATTGGTCCACGTGGCGTCATTTTTTTCTATTATCAAGACGTAACATATTTAGCACAAGATTTGAAAGTGTAATGGATACATTCGTGTAATTTAATTTTTAGGTCCTAGGTTCAGTACCTTGAGTGTTTGATTTCAAATTTTAATGTTGTTACACAATTTTTTTTTTATATTTCCATTCTCTTTACGTCGTGTTATAACAATGTAATTGTTTTGTATAGTGGCATTATATCCCCGAAAAAATACACGGATAGTAAATCTCTTTCTCTATATATAAAATAATA
>JBCNJP010000016.1:12216198-12231943 GCA_039602395.1 Deinandra increscens subsp. villosa
ACTTGAATCTTTCGTCAATAAGGAGGTCAGTTCCTGATAAAACTTAAGTCTGATCCTTTATAAGTTTATTCAAGTTAAATTGAAAGCAAACATGATTGGTGTCATTCAGTTTGCTGGTATGTTAAAGCCAGATCGTCCGACAAAAGACATGAAAGTTCGATTGATGCAAGAGATAGCTCAAGAATATGGTGTAGAATGGAATCCTGACTCCTTAGATAATAGATTATACAACCCGTATCCATCTATGCGTGTAAGTTCTCATTCGATTTTTACATTGGTTTTTAAAAAATGGATCAACGTCCCCATGTCAAAAGGATAGTTTCATGGTAAAGTGGTAGCTTCTCTGCTAAAAAGCTACAGGGGTTCAAATAATTTAAAAGTTTTAATTTGATGTGTCTTTATTGTAGCATTTTGAAGTACCAAAATGTGTGTGTGTGTGTGTTTTTTCCTAGGATTGGTCCGAAAATGTCAATGACGATCAAGAGAAGGAATCTCGTATAACCGATCGTGAAAGCGATTTGATGATTAACATTCAAGAAACAAGAAATGAAGATAACAATGCTCGTAAAACAGATGAATCGAACGTTGATATCATAAAGCAAACAGAAAATGTGCGTCAAAGAATTATGGACTATTGGTCAAGAACATCAAGTCTACTCTCGACTAGTCGAGAAACAAGTACAAGCCTCGAAGAAAGTTCGACTTCTTCCAATGACTCAACCAAATCAAGACTGTTCTTCGACTTTAGGCTCATGCCGCCGCCTTATGTAAAAAACGATCCCAAGAGTGATGTAAAAAAAGAGAACGATGATGATAAAACGGTAGCAACTCTACGTACCATGAAGAATAAATGGTGGAGAAAGAGTGGTACTTTGCCACGTTCGAAATTACATCCTATAGAATGTTTGTCGAATTCAACAGCAATAGAGGAACCAAAAGGGAATGTGAGGGAGGCTACGTGCCAATCGGATTTGACTATAATTCCTCCAACGAGACATGTTCATCCTAAGCTTCCTAATTATGATGAGATTATATCTCGGTTTAGAGCTCATAGAGCAAAAACCGAGCTATAATCTCAATGATAATACACTTTATGCTTGAATTATAAGTATTTTAACTACTACTTAAAGTAACCTATAAACAAAAGTCATGTTTATAGGAATAGTTGTTAGGATTTGTGATCAAACACACACACAATCAGAAACAATCACTGCAGAAAATAATATAAAACGAGAATGAACACGCGAGATTTAATGTTGTTCAGTCAGTGTGACCTACCTCCACGGGCTGCAACTAGAGTATTTTATTATTGCTCTGCCTCACTCAACGTGAGAATTACAAGTACAAGCAAAATATAAATAAAGACTAGATTAGAGTTACAAAAAATAAACGGGCCAAAACACGAGCCGAAGCCACCGAGCCCAATCAAAACTCCACAAACCCAACAATACTAACTATCATGCAACTTTACAAGCATAATTTACTACTTTCTATTCCTTCTCTTTTAATGGTTTTGTATAATTTTGAGAGCATAATTTACTCTCTTCTATTGTTACTCTATTAGCCTATCCGTAGTGGGACATTTTTTTGCCCGATGGCGCCCATAGTGCCCCATAGCGCCCCGATAGCGCCGGGCAACCGCCCCCCGGGGCGCTATAGACCAATTTGAGGCCAAGAACGTTTTGGTGAAGGCGCCGGGGATGACTTAATTTTGAGATAATATGACCGTTTGACAATGGTCATTTTCCTTTTTTTTATTTCAACCTTTTGACATGTATAAATACACATTCACCGCCATTCGTAACCACCATTTTCAAAAACCATCTCTCAACCCCTTCAAGCTATGCCACCGCAACTGTGGACCGACGAGGAGGAGCTAAAGCTTGAGGAGGTTTGGCTGAGAATAATGGAGGACCATGAGACGTTGAATCTCTGCGATTCAAAGAAGTTTTGGACAGACATGTGTGTGAAGTTGAACGAGGCTATGATGCGCGACCGACCCACCCGCAAAACTGAAAATGTCATCGGAAAATGTCGTGCCATGCAATACGATCTTTGAAACTTCAATACTATATACGAAGGTTTTCTCTGTGCTCCATGTGCGATGGCACGAGCGCACGAGCAATACCGGGAAAAGTACGAAAAAGATTTCAATCTTGAAACGGTTTGGAGGTTCCTAACGACCAAGAACTACGTGTGTTTTAAGTTTAATTTATGTTTTGACTAAAATAGTATGTGTTTTAAGCTGTATATTTTGAATAAAGTAGTATGTTTTTAATTTATTGACTTTAAAAAATATAAAAATTAATAATTAAATAATGATTACAAAGGAGTTATGGGGGGTTATCCACTACACCCATTTTTCGCATAACCTCCCTTGATGAGGTGGCCGCCACATGTCGCATAACCCCTATTAGGGGGTTATCCACCCAGATAGCCTTAGGCCATCCGTAGTGGGGCGTTATGGGGCTTTTTTTTCCTAATATGGCGCCCCCATAATGCCCCTCCCCACCCCCCGGGGCGCCATGTTAGTAAAATAGGGGGAGAGCGCCATGTTAATGGCGCCGTGGAGGAGGAGAAACATTCATGATTTTTTTTTCTTTTTTTTTGTCTTTTTTCCTATTGGTACACATCATCCTTATAACCCCCATCCTCATAACCCCCCACTACACCCCTTACCTCATAACCCCCCATTTCCACGTCATCCGCCACATGGCGCATAACCCCCCACTCCACTCCCAAACCACTACACATAGCCTTAGTTAGGGGTGTTCATTGGTTCGGTTTACGGTTTATTCGGTTAATTCGATTTGGTTTATTCGGTTTGAAATTTTTTTTTATGATAACCATAACCAAACCAAACCGTATTGAAAATCTCACAAACCGAATCGAATAAACCATATTCAATTCGATTCGGTTTCGGTTGAGAACCGAATTAATCGTATTCAAACCGTTTAAGCCGTATTCACCAAATAACATCTTTTGCGTACTTTTTGCTAATAAAATCAAAGAGCAAACATTTTTAACATATCCCTAGAGTTTAAAACCATAATCTGATATACAACCAAAATACTTCTAACCAAAATACCTAAAACCAAAATACCCACAACTAAATACCTACAACTAAAGTACCCACAACCAAATACCTACAACCCAAATACCTACAACTCGTATGAATAAATCGAGCGATCGAACTCACATACCTATGCTTCAAACGAAAATAGTAGGTCGAGGTAGTAGGTAGGCGCTTGTTTGTTGTAGAGTGGAAGAAGAAAAGACGATGACTACTCTTTACGAACTAGGATGGGAACGTGGAGCAGAGACGTAGAGTGAGTGGTAGAGTTATCGATAGACTTGTTTTACCCTAAAAGAAACCATGGATATATGGGTCGTATTTAGTTGAATTGTGGATAAGTGGGCTTAACTTAAATGGTGTAATGGTTTATAAATATATTTAATATATATATATATATATATATATATATATATATATATATATATATATATGGAGATGATCATTTGAGAACTAATTTAAGCCACTAGTTATATATGAGGAAATCCCCCCCCCCCCTGAATTTGAGTGGTCCCCCTCTGAAAATTAATGGCCCAAAATGGTTCTTAAAAGTTCTCAAAACCAATTGGTTCTCATTTGAACCTAACCCTATATATATATATATATATATATATATATATATATATATATCTTATTTTGTTTTAAACGGATAACCGAATAAACCGAATAAACCAAATAAGAACAAAACTCAAAACCATAACCGAACCATAAACCGAATTCACAATACGGATACGGTTGAAAACCGAACCGTAAACCGAATTCACAATTCGGATTGGTTTATTTGGATATGAATACGGTTTGGTTTGTCGGTTTATTCGGATTTCGGTTATTGTTGCACACCCCTAGCCTTAGTGGTGTTTTTTAAGCATACATTATTGTCTTTCTTTGATTGTTTAGTGTACACGTGTTGTTGGCTTTCACTATACAAATTTTCAAGCGTAATTTACTTATCTTCTTTGGTTGTTTTATTTTCTCTCTACTATTATACATGTTATTTCTTTGTTTAAGAAGTTTTTTCTCACGGAATTCGTTTCTAGTAGGTTTCTCTTCACTTCTATGCCTCTGTTATATTTAGGTGGTAGAAAGTGCTCAGATTATTTTGTGTGGATTACTTCTCTGTAACAGTCCATTTACGTATTTTAGATTGTTTGTAAACTTTTATTTTCGTTGTTAAGAACAGTTCTAATAGCGCAAAGTTGTGTTGCAGCGCGCACACATTAACATTTAGTTTAACATTTTCCTTAAACCATCCACATCACCTCGTGGTTTAAATCGGTTAACCGACTGGTTAACCGGTTCTAAAAAAACTGGTCCTTAAAAAACTATAACCAGTAAAACTGATTTTTGAAAGAAAAAGACGGTTAAAAATAACTGATTTTTTACCTATAAAACTCTAACCGGTTAACCCGTAAAATACCGTGACTTTTAAAAAAATTATATAATATTTAATATGTTAACCTATAACTGGCTTTTTTTAACCAGTTCGTGATTTAATAATCTCTAACTGATTCCAAACTGCTGGTTTGTATCTGTTACAAATTATTTTTAAATATCTTTTTTAATACATTTTTAAATTTAAAATATTATATTTTATTGCATATATATATATATTATATTTTATTAAAAATAATATATTATATTACATAGACTTTAATTTTTTAATACAATGTTTATAATATTTTATTTAATAATATGTTAATATTATATATACAATATAATATATATTATTCTAGTAGTCTCATATATATATTTTTTAATTGAGATTAGTAGGATCGATTTGCTAATTAAAAGGGGTTGCGGCGCAGCTTGTTATCCGGTTATCCACCACTTCGTTGTAATTAAATGTTTGGGAAGTATTAATATATCTTATTTTTGAGTCTTTATTGAGTTTAATTAAAAGATATTAAAAATTTTAATACAATAAACTAAATCATTATTTTCCGGGACTAGATAACTAATTATTCTATAATTATAATTTATTAACAAATTTTTATAACCTCACCCGTATAACACTAGTTTACTAACAAATTTTTATAACCTTACTCTTACCCGTATAAGGATGGGGGGTATGGTTGTTTAAAAAAAATTGAAGCAAACTTTTCAACTAATGGGAGAAGAGAGAAAAAGTTTGTAGAAATACAGGGTATAGGGTATGGTTGTCTGAGAGGTTGTAGGTGAAATTTCATTATTTTATGAAGTGAGGACCACCCAAACACACACAATCTTCTCAGCATTGTTCGGCATAAACATACCGAAAACATATACACTTTGCCGATGCCGAGCCAATGCCGAAGAGGGGAGAGTGGTTACGGAAGGTATACCCCCACCCTAACACATGAAGAATAAAAAAAGTAGTATAACATAATTTAAAATATTCAAACCGAGTACTAATACAAGTACACCAAACACCAGTTTAGGGTTAGTCTCACCGGAAAAATGGACGGGGAAACCACAAAAACACCAGTTTCACCGGCACCGGAGGCATTGGACGGCACTCAGAAGGAGGAAGAAGCCGATCATGTAATGAGCGAGATTCATCTAGGCTGCCCGCCTAAATTCTCAGGATCAGTCGTTTCTCACTTCACCTTTTCACTTCCACCAGGTGAATTAGCTTGCTTCTCACGTTTCATATCGATTTGATAACTTAAATCTGTCTTCATACTAGTTTTATATGAACTAATCGGTAAAATCTGAGGCAGAGAGCTTCATTTGAAGTCACAAATCTACAACGAAAGTGATAAAACTACGTAGTGAACCATCAATGTCCAGATTGGGGATAACAGCTCTGCTAGCAATTTAATGAAAATTGCAATGATATCTCGTCTATACTTGTACATCATTTTGTGTTTCTAGAGCAGAAACAGATCTCTACCGCTAGTTTAGAGCCATGACTCCGAGGGTTGAGCAGGCCAAAACCGATTTTCATAACTGGTGGTTTTCGGTTATTTCCGACTGTAATATATCATTTATAAAACATAGAAAAATAGAAGGAGAGGTTAAAATGGCGGTTTTTTTGGTTATTTTATACAAATATAAACATAACAGAAGTACAGAACCCTCAAACCATAACTACTATCAGTTTCTCAGGTGGTTTAATTCTCTGGAGGAGGATTTTGTTCCCAATTTAAGCGATTTTGTTCCCAATTTAAGATTTAACTAATTAGTTTGAAACTTGACTTTCTTTTGATCCAAAAAATAATGTATGTTCATAATGGAATGTAGGTGTTGAGTACATTGAAGGCAAATATGAATATCAAGTCCTTGATGATTCAAAACTGAACCAGGAAGTTAGCTTGGATGATGATGGTGATCTTGCTTTACCTAGGCGCAACAGTGAGTTGTGCTTATCTTCTTACTATTGCTTAGTAGTTTTTTTTCTTCTATGGGTTAAGTTAATGTTATTTCTTTTGGTAACCGTGAGAGCCTGTTAATGGAAATCTCACTGGACCCGCCAATATCCTGCTAGGGATTGAGTAAAACATAGCTCTATACGCATGAAGAATTCTAGCGCCACCCTCTTGAAGGTTTGGGTTAACTTTATTGTTAAGTTAAATAAATGGAAATTTGTAAAATACAATTGGATGAAGCGATTTTATCTTGGCTAGACTATACTGCAGATCAACTAATACAAAGAATTTATTTTGGATGATCATAAAAAAGAATGGATATTGTTCATGGAAGTGGATAATTTGTGAATAACAGATTGGATTTTTAAAAGAAAACTGAGACATAGCATTGGAAGAATATGAAAGCTAAGCCATAGTTTCATGTCAAGCTTTTTAATATTATTGACCGCTTTCATGAATTGAGTACCTTTTATTGAAGTGTGTATAAGTATATTCCTTAACCGGAAAGAGTTAAATTTTCTAAAGAAACCATCTTGTTTCTAGAACATCCAAAGGACAAGTTTGACGTGGCGATCCAACACAATATCACCTCATCAATTCCAAAGGTTGGTTTGCAGGTAATAAATTGCTCTATCCGGTTTGTTGGCGCTTCAACGTTGCTTGTAATTAGGTGCATGGTTCTGAATTCTGGTTGTCTCTGGCACAACTCTATGTGTGTGCTTGTTCAAGAAATAACCATCGACAAATCCCTGTGTCCATGTCTCTTTTATATAATAAAGTGTATGCAAAAAAATATGTTTTTGGGTACCTTTTAATCATATTGAAGTTCAAATTTTCATAGGTGTCCTTCTAACTTTTAAGTTTCATAATAAAATCATATTGACCCTTTCAAAACACTAAAAGTTCATTTTTACCAATGAAAACTGTAAGTAAATTAAAATCAGTTACTTATAACAATTTGTTTTACTGAATATATGAATAGAAAGTTTGTGTTATTACTATGAATCATATCATTGTATAATGCTCTCCTTGTTTATTGAGTGAAATGTGCTTTTATAGTTTTATAAGTTACTGAATTTGTTTTATCTACTATGAATGCCTAAATATGATGTTTTTAGTGTTTAAAGAACAAAGGATATATTAAATTTAGAGGGATAAAGTATATGTATGCAATTATGAACTTTTAGTTAGAATATAAATTGGATTGCACCTAAAGTTTTTTTTACTCTACAGGTTTGGAGAGCTGAACTGGCACTCTCTGATTTTGTTTTGCATAAGATGTTTACTTCATCTGAGTTTAATGGGATTGTAGCAGTAGAACTTGGTGCTGGTACAGGTAATATTGATACCTATTTTGGCTTTTATAATTTTTGTTCATTGGTGTTGTTCTTATATAAGATATTTGAAGTCCCACAAAATTTTCACTTGTGCCATGCCCAAATCCATCTGTCAATACTAACCATGAATCCAGTTGAAAATGCAAAATGTTTATAACTTTGTATAAGTTTTGCAATATAGAATAACTGAAATCAAATAACAAACTGCAATATGTGTTGCAGACTTGGTTTTAAAAAAACACGAGGCACAAGGTATTTATATGATCTTTTTTAAAATATTTCTCATAGGTTTATATGATAATGGACCCAAAACTTACATATAAATAATCTCTATATATGATTTAATATAGAAAATAACCTCTCTACAACCTAAAAGGCTATATTTACAACCTCCCGATGCATAAAATCTGCTCATCTACAGGAGTCGCTCCCGGTGCGTGTGCCTCCTGCCATTTTTACCTGCACCTCATGTACGCTCGTCGCCTCACATAGTCATAAGCACTGGACGTCTCGCCCTAATGCACCTCGCGCCTAGGTGTGTCTTTTAAACCCATGGCTAGTGTTTGGATATGCTTATGTTGCTTGAAGGTTTAATAATCACATAATCAGACAAGTTCTAATCATACAAGGAATTTATAGATAAAATGACAAAACAAAAAAACAGGTAAGTGAAAAACAAATGAGAGCCAAAGGCTTTCAAATTAGGGTATAACACAACTCACAAGGTTAAATATGTAATTTTATTTATCAAAGAATTCTCATATAATGAGAAGCATAACTTGATAAGACAGACAATCGGTTAAAACGCGAACCTGAACACCCACTTACTCTTATATCTGACTGGGATTTCAATTTTCAAGTATTGAATAACTTTAGGTCTTCCCTTTTAGTTCTGTAGTTGTTGGAAACTTGGAATCTGAGACATCAGCACTTTACATTACATGATTTTGTTTTTTTATCTTTACCAGGCTTGGTTGGTATGCTACTTGCACGGGTTGCTGAAACAGTCTTTCTGACAGGTATTCACACATATATAGACACCTTGATAAGGGTACCCCCCCCCCCCCCCCCCCCCTTTTTTTTTCTTTCCCGGTAGAGGTGGCAAGATGGGTGGGGTCAGAAGGGCTTTGGTTACAATAAGTTATTTTCCAGTACTGATCTAATTTGGCCAGCCCTGGTGGGTTGATCAGCAAACTCTTTCTTGTCTGTTTCTTATTAAAAGTTTAAGTATGATTTAAAAAATATTGATATATACTAATAATATAAAAACTTTTGAATATGACGATTTTGGAGGATGCATACATTAAAGATAGATTTGCGGCACCCTTTTTGTTGTTTATTTATTTTATCTGTTGAGCACAAAGCCATTTATAAGTAAGCGTATTGACATTGCTGCCTCTAGTTATTATGATGTTTGGTTGTATTTTTAGAGAAGATTGCAAATTACTAGATTTACGATTCCTCTTATTTTTATGTTCTTAATGCTTAGTTTCATATTCTTACTTGATAGATCATGGGGTTGAAATACTTGAAAATTGTGCTAGCAATGTCCATCTCAATGCTAGATTGTTACCCACTAAAACTTCGGTTTATGTACGGGAACTTGATTGGAAGGCTTCATGGCCCCCTAAGCAAGACAATTGTCTAGCTTGTGAAAGGTGATGACAATACCATGCTTTCTTGCTCACTGTTAAAGAATATTACCAATTACACTCACAAACACCTACATTTTCTAACCAATGGAGGGGGCAAATGGGTGGGTCAGACAGGTTGTGTAGTGTGTCAAAACAGGTTGGGTTGGGCTGACCCACAAAAACTTTTAAACAAATATTTTTTCCTGATTTTAGCAACCAGCTTTAGGCGCAAAATTACTTATAATTTATTACCAGTTTTAGAAATCAAAATCATTTCAACTGATTTTACCATTAAATTTTAAATTCTAATGTGAAACTGGTTGATTCAAGGTCACATTAGATGCCACATAGCTTATACATAACAAGGACACCACGTTAGTAATATTGAAAAATCAGTAAAGCTCTTGCTACGCGTTGAACAGCTCATTAGCTGCTACAATTGGTAATAACATGTAACTTGGTTGCTAAAATTGGTGATAAAGTGTTCTCATTTTGCACCTAATTCATAGCTGGCTGCTAAGATCACGAAAAGAATGTAAAGTTTGTTTTTATATCATGCAGTTTAGCGTTTGACCTGAAGAAAACTAAATAATTACAGAGCTAAATTGGTAATCAAAATTTTATAATAAATCGATTTAGGGGGTTTTGTACACTCTAAATGCATTTTGGGTGACTTTCGACCCGCTCAACCCTGGTTACCCATTTGACCCATTGATGGCAAAGTTTAACTCCAATCTACCTGGCAAAGTTTAACTCCAATCAACCTGTTTTGTCATAAACGGGTCTATATTGCCATCTCTACATGGTTTGGGCTCAATATTCATTGTGTAATCTAGTTATGCTTGGAGTCAATCAGAATTTGAAGAACTTGAAAGGGCATCTTTGCTGGTAGCTGCTGATGTAATTTACAGTGATGATCTCACTGATGCATTGTTTCGTACGTTAGAGAGATTAATGTCGCATGGTATAGAAAAGGTAATTTTCCGCTAATTAGGGTTAAGGGTTTCAGCTTTCACCTATAGTTGTTGAAGGCGCACTCATGGCACAAATGTTGAGCCTTGGGCCTAAGCGCAAGGCACGTAAAAAGCGAGGGATATTTTAAGCGAGACACATAGTATAAAAATACGATTTTTAGGGTTTCTGGGCATATTTTTAGACTGTTTTAAGTTGATTCGAGGCTTGTTTTGGGCTAGTTTAGACTCTTTTGTTTTACAACCATGGATGATATGCTGTTCTGATTGCAGGTATTATATTTGGCTCTTGAAAAGAGATACAATTTTAGTATTGATGAACTTGATGTCGTTGCAAATGGGTATTCACATTTTCGAAATTATCTGAGAGATGAAACAGGTAATTTTCTGTCTGTACAAATGATACACTATAGTTAGAGGTGGTAGTTTCGACCCATTTACCAACAGATGGGGCTGATTGAAGTTTAATTTTTTTTAGCTTTTCAAATGGGTCAAACCTTATCTAAAGTGTATTAAAAGGCTTAAAACCTCCTAGATCACTATATTAAATAAGGTTAAGTTATTGTAATTATAGTTCTTTTTATCAAAATACATTAATTATGGGCAAACTAGGGGTGTTCACGGTCCGTTTCGGCCAGCTATGACCAAAATTCTTGGCCGAACCACTGACTAAGGTTTCGGGAAAAGACGAACCAGATAGGCCAAGTCGCCTGGACTAAAAGGTTTTGTTGGTTTTGAACAAACTTTAGTATTTACAAAAGATTTTTTTTTTTAATTTTTAAAGATGACAAGGATGGTTTAAGAATATAATACATATATATAACTTCATATTTCTGAAATGAAAAAAATTATAAATAGTAGATTTTAAACGTCTGGTTGCAAGTTCCAAACCATAAACCATCAAAACAGAACCATATAAATATTAACCAGCCAACCAGCTAGCTAGTAAACAGTAAGCATGTTTCATTAAATGGAGTATGTTGGATTAAGTGGCTACAAGTTGCATATTTTGGTAAGAAGTGATAAGTATGTTGCAATTGTTTGTAAAAGAGTGAATAGTACATTGCATTTCATTTAAGTGCGGCAAAACATGTGGGTTGAGTCCAGTTGGGTTACGGGTTAGAAGAGGTTCTAAGCAAGTCACTAGCGAAGCTTGGGTGAAAAGTTTGGGGGGGGGGGGGGGGGGGGCGAAGAGTCATGAATCCTAATTTCGGGGGGGGGGGGGGGGGGGGCGGTTCTCAATATATTTAAAAAAAAATTCAAAAATCGCAAAAATTAGCACTACGGCCGAAAAAAACCGGGGAGGCGGTCGCCCCCCCGGTCTCAACTAACCTTCGCCAATGAAGCAAGTTGATTTCGGGTCAAAACGAGCATGTTTAAAGACAAATGGGTTCTAACAAACATCTGCTTGGGTTGAAATGAGATATTTTCGAAGAAAAAGTATCAAAATAGGTTCACCCGCCTGTAGAACTTTTGGGATATCTTCAAAGAAAAAAGTATCAACATAGGTTCACCCGGCAGTAAAAATTATTATGATGGCTAGCGGTGACTGGTGAAGGCGGTAGAGACGCCTGCCATTGGTGGTTACTGCTTTAGCGGAGGTGGGGATGTCTGACAGTGGGGTGGTGGCTATTTCTTGTTTGATTTTGATAGTATCCCCTCTCTGATTATTGGTTTGAGTTCTGTATCAAGATGTTAACACATCCGGGTATTAGTTTTTTAATTAATTTTTTATTTCTTAGGACAGAAAACATTTAGTATCAAGTTTAATTTTTCAATTCTTAGTAGCTTTTTAGATAAAAACAAAAAAGAAATATGCCATATCCGATGCATTTAAAAATTTTAAAAATGGGTTACATGTATTAATAAGTAATCAAAGGTATGATAAATCTTTAGATTGATTGTTTTGGAGTCAAATTCATAATACTCAAGACCATGACGAAAAGGGGGTGGTGGCGATGGTGGTTGTGGCAGAAGAGGGAAGGTGGTGCTAGTGGCGGTGGTTGCTGTGGCGATGCACTGGTAGTGGTGACAAACAATGTAGCGGGTGTTGACCTATTTTGCCTCGTGTTAAATTAGCAATAGAAGAGTCACTTGTTTTGACCCATTTAAATCGACCCGTTCTTTGAGAAACAAGACACGATTTCATGTAATTTACCTAAAAATGGACCAAAAAAGGTTTTGTAGGTCAGCCTGACCAACCAATCCGTTTTGACCAAAAAAGGTTCGTTTGTTTTGACCTGAACCTGTTTGTATTGATTTCTCACGGTTTGCTTGCCAACAACAGATGATGCAGAAAACAAGGAGGTTGAAAATGGATCTTTAAGAGCCTTTGTGGGCACACGCATTGATCTTACAATGATCCCTCAGTATGCTGTTAACTACAATCGAGGACATGATCTAGAGCTTTGGAAAATCCGGTATGCACCTACAATCTGAAGTGAACCTGAATCAGTTTCATCGAGGTGACAGTTTTGACATGTTTACTTATTAACAAGTATGTTTACTTTTTCTTTTCTCCCAAACACCAAATAAAAAGTGAACTAAAAAAACTAATCAGGTAGATAATGAAAGAAGCCAGCACGAACCTGAAATTTAGACACGTTCTACAAGTACATAATCTATCGAGAACCAAGCACTGGCGAAGCTTAGTGAAAAGGGGGGGGGGGGGGGGATGCCCCTCCGGTTTTTTCGTCCAGTAGTACTAATTTTTCACGATTTTTTCCAAAAAAATTATATAGAGAGAGAATCGCCCCCTTGGATTATTGCCCCGTGACTTATCTCCCCCGCAAAATTCTAAGTCAAGCTTCGCCAGTGGAACCAAGAAATTGACACTATTAGCAGTTTGACCTGAAAAAACTTTTTAGTACTGTAATTATGAATTTAGAATTACTAAATACAATTGTGTATAAAACAATTACTTTTAAGTTAGACATAAAACATATACTTTGAAAATAAGCGGGTCAAGCTGTGAACGTTGGCATGAACCTGATTTGTTCAGCTAGACATGTTTATAGACTTGATAGAAAGTTGTCTCGAACACGTTTACACGAATTCAAACTGATAAATTTCATATAAGATATGGGTTTGAGTCAGATAACACATCATCTTTAAAGATAACAGCCTAAAATCAACATTGATTTTTAGGATGGTAATAAAAAGTTAAAAACCCGACCTGGAAACCAAACCCAGGTTTAAACCCGGCCCGACCCGAACCAATTTCCAACTCAGTTACATTTCAACTGGATCCCATTTGACTTGACCAGTACGGGTGAGTTCAATTCCCCACCCCATAAGTTGAATTGTTTTCGACTTGAATTCGATTATTTCCCTCACACAACAGTTTCAAGAAAATGTGGTGGAGTTTTGTTGGCTCAATTTCAATTGGTTTTAGCTAAAAACACGATTTGCACACGTCTCGTACTAAACTAGAACTAGAATTGGGTTTGGACTGTTGTACCAATTAGGGACCGGTTCCATACCAGGCACGGTTAGTACCAGTACTAGTACTGAGTTTGAAGAAATATGGATACCGGAAGAGTTCTTCTGGTCTTGAATCTTTTGGTACATACCGGTTTGATACCCGCTGTTGTATCTATTAAAAAAGTTGAATTTAAAAAGTTTTTATGTTGGTACCTTGCTACTATGATTGAGCTTTGTTTTATTTAATTCTGAGTAAACTTCACTTTTGGTCCCTAACGTTTGCATATTTTAACATTTTTAATCTAATTTCGGAAATTATAACATTTCAGGGCCTGAGGTTTGATTATTTTCTCAATTTTGGTCACTTATTTAATTTCTATCCAAATTAATGGTTGAAATCCATGAAATAAGGATTAATGGGGGCTATTTTTGTAATTTAACCATTTTCCCATTTATTTAATTGATACAAAAAACACCCATCACATCAAAAAAAAACTTCGATCGTCTCTCCTCCTAGAAACCCTAATACGTGTTCATCCAGTTCTCGCATCAATCATCGATCTGGGGGGAGAGACGATGTAAGTTTTTTTTGGGATGTGAATGAGTGTTTTTTTGTATCAATTAAATAAATGGGAGAAGGGTTAAATTACGAAAATAATCCTCATTAATCTTTATTTCATGGATTCCAGCCATTAATTTGGATGGAAATTAAAAAAGTGATCAAAATTGATAAATAATCAAACCTCAGGCTCTTAAATGTTATAATTTATGAAATTGAATTAAAAGTGTTAAAATGTACAAACGTTGGAGACCAAAAGTGAAGTTTACTCTTTAATTCTAGACATGTTTGTAAATTAAGAGTGATATTTATAAGGCTCTGGCTAAAGACACCCACATCTTTTACTAAAAAAACCCAAATCGCACGGTCGTTTGACGTGAAACGATCGTTTCAGGATCGTTTCAGAGTAAACGGTCGTTAGAAAGGGGGGCCCCTTAATTTTAAGGTTTCGTCGTCGCAACACGTGACAGCCGTTTCATCAGAAACGGTCATTTGGACTGAAACGATCGTAGAAAAAGGGTGAATTTAGCAAAAAGGTGAGTGTCTTTATAACAACTCATTTATTAACTCACCACGTGATAAATTAACTTACTAACGATAGTACATCCAGGAATTCCATAATCACTCAAATTCTTCCCACAATCAGACTTAAATACAATAATACATTACAAAACTAAAGGATCTAGATCATAAAAACCCTTCAATTGAATATTATTCGCAGGTTAAGTCTATTAAACATTTTGATTTCAGTCTCATATACTCGATTTCTTCATCAAGACATCATCATACTTTCGGGTTTCATTCAGCTATGCCTTTCTAATTTTCCTAAGAAAATTGAGGAAAATTGTTGTAGAATTTGAACCGAAACCATAGATGAAATCAGAAAATTACTTGGATTATACTACGAGTCCTGTGATCACTTTCAGAACAAAATATTTGATCGGTATAATTAAATGTTTTAATGGGTAGTAGCATATTCTTAAGAATAGGATTTAATCTTTTATGAGCATCGTTTGCAAGAAGAATCTATGCCTCCGTTTCTTAAAAGGTAAAATATATTGGTCTATTGGTGACAAATAGGAGTGAGGGTTCCCGTGTGCTAATTGAACTTCTGCGACTTAACAGGTTCATGTAAAATAAATTTATTAAGTAAAACATGTTAATTAAGTAAAACAAAATTAATTATGTAAACTTAATTATGTAAAACAAAATTAATTATGTAAACTTCTGCGACTTAGTTTAATGATAGATATTTTAGCACAATTAACCTATACTTAAACAAATAACGCACACTATCCATTAGAAACAACCGAGCCCGCAATACTGTATCACCTAACTCGGTTAATTACTAGCTAGATCAATCTAAACGACAAATTAATTCAATATCACCGATGACATTGA
>JBCNJP010000016.1:12232443-12248463 GCA_039602395.1 Deinandra increscens subsp. villosa
ATTAGGGGTGTGCAAGAATCCAAAAAAAACGACTCGAAACCAAAATAACCGAAAAAATCAAACCGAAAAAACCGAATCCAAATAGAAACCGACGGATTTGGATTGAACTTTTTTAAAATCCGAAATTTCAGATCGGTTTCGGTTTTAGCTAAAAAGAGAATCCGAAAAAACCGAACCATCCGTTTAATTATTGAAGGGTTTCAAATTTTTAAAATTTTTATTTATAATCATTAGGATCTTTGAGTTTTTCAGATTAGATCATTATGCAACTTTAATTTTTGTTTGAATGTCCTTTCAATGTTTGAGATTAGATTGTTAAAGATTTGTTTGATTTTGGATTGTTATGCAACATTATGGATTCTTGAGTCTTTGATATTAGATCGTCAAAGATTTGTCTGAAATTGGATCATTTTGCAACGTTATGGATTTTAAAGTTTTATTTTGAATGCTACTAGTAGTTAATTAATCTATAATTGAAAAGTAAGTAGACCCAAATTTAATACTATTAGTTTTTTTAACCCAAAAATTTATATGGATTTGAATCCGAAAAAACCGAATCCAAACCGTAAAAAACCGAAAACCAAGATCCGTGAAACCGAAAAAACCGAATCCGAATGGATTTGAAAATTATAAAATCCGAAGTTCGGTTTTGGATTTGGTTTTAGCCAAAATCCGATCCAAACCGGTCCATGCACACCCCTATACAGTATTGTACTTCTAATTCTCTTTCAGACATCTAATAAAAGAAAACTCTAGTTCAGGGATGGCATTGAGCATGTGCCGGAGTGCGACGGAACATGGCCTATCACTTTAGGGGGCCATATTTTTAAAAAAATTTTAAAAATAAATATAGCTATCTGGAACGAAATATTAGAGGATATGAGTTATAAAGACTTGATCAATCAATTTGCTATTAAAAATGTTAAGAAATCTGCAAGATTTATCAGTTAAGTACTTAAAATGTCATTTTAAAACTATAATTTTCTTATGTTTATTGCTATAACTTAATTTTTCCTATTAAATCTGTCTAGCTTCCGGCCACTGCCTCTAGTTGTTACAAAATGGACGTAGATCACACCGACCGAACCATTCTATCATACCGCTTTAACCCGAATAAACCCCTGACCTCGCTGCAGCATCCCATTGATGCTAAATGAGTTTCAGGGCACTTGACCCGTTTGCAGAATATTGTTTTTTGAACTTTATATAATTTATTGAAATTTAATAAATACTTTAGGCTCACATGTTTAACAAACAGTTAATTTAACAAAAACCAATATCAGCCCAAAGTTTCAGGCCCAATCATTGTTTTAAGACTTAAGTTACTTCAAGCCCAAATTGAAAAACAAAGACGGTTACTTTCTAGTTTTAGTTCCTTTTTTTTTCTTGACTATAAACATTTAAAAACCTTGTGACTTGTCATTTGAAGTTAAGTGGGTTTGTAAACGAGTCGAGCTTATGTAAAGTTCTCGCTTGTTGGATCGCACGTTGACTTTTTAAATAACCATAAATTAAATCATTTTATAGTACAACGAAAATAAACTCAATCTTTTAAGCTTAGCTTTCCGTTATTATTCGATCCAATTTGTATCAGGATATATATATTTTTTTTAAGTTTTAACAATGAAACTAAACCATACCAAGCAAAGCCATTTTTTAAAAACCGGGTAAGCTAGAGCTTAAATTTTCAGCTTCGTTCAAAATCCAAGTACGAGCTGAGTTTGATGTTAGATTGATGTTTAGTATCTTTTTTGCTTCTGCTTATGTTTTGTTGTCTTATAATAATTGGATTAGAGGATGTAATTGTACAATGTGACTTTGTGGGATTTTAGATTTTTAAAATTTCCGTTGTTATAAAAAGTAAACTAATAAAAAAGTAAACAGGATGGAGGGTTGGGTTCAATTGGCAAAGTCATTGGAGTTAAGGTGTTGCTCCTCTTGAGGTTAAGGGTTCGAGCTTTGTCAAAGACGGCTTGGTGTAAAATTTAGTCGTTTAATAAAAAAGAAAAATACACTAAGGACAAAAATAAAAAAAAGTAAACAGGGTGGGGGGTTGGGTCCAATTGGCAAAGCCATCAGAGTTGAGTTGTTGCTCCCCTTCAGGTCACATGTTCGAGCTCCATCAAAGACGGGTCGATGTAAAATTTAACCGTTTAAGAAAAAGAAAAAGAAAAAAACACTAAGGACAAAATACATATGGAGACAACGTTGGTACCATGTTCCATTTTCAAAGAAGATATGATAGCCGATATAAATATACTTGGCTGATATTTCATAAACGATGATATGGGTAGGATAGGGACCAACAAATGAGGCATAAACAAGGATCCAAACAATGTCCAATTGCGCTATTGACCTTAAACAACAAATTAAAACCACCGTTGAAGATGGTCCATCTTTCTTGGAACATTAATACCTAAATGTAATTATTTAGGAATCAATTAAGATTATATAGAGTGATTATATATTTAAAATGATCGGTTTACAAAGATACGAGGTTTATTGGTGTAAGAGGTGAGTGTAAACGATATCTTGTAGACATCATATGAGACTCATATCTCACTCACACGAGATTAAATAAATAAATAGTATTGAACTGGACTTAAATATGTTGGATATTAGATGTCCTGACCCGACCCTAGCGTAACCGACCCGGTTTCGATCCGGAAGTGTTACACCGGAGTCAACGAACTAATAATTAATTAATCGTTAATTAATTAAATCAAACGGTTTAAATAAATAATAGTTATTTATTTAACGTAACGAAACAATAATTCGTAAACCATTGGGCTTAGAGGGTTCTAGGTCGCAATGGGCTTTGCTTGCCCAACAAGTCAAACAAAAACTATAAAAGGGAGGGATTAGGAGAACCCTAAATGCTCCTCCTCTCCCTCTCTCCCTCCCTCGCGACCGCCCCCTTCTCCCCTCTCCCTTTCCGATCGGCGCAACCAACCACCACCATCCCGTCGCCTTTTCCGACGAACACGATGGTGAAACGAGACCCTCGTTTGATTGCCGCCGCCTTGGAACTCGAGACCATCGCCGCCGCCGCTAGAGCCGCCGCCGCCGCCGAGAGAGCCGCCGCCACCACCGCCGCCGCCGCGGCCCGTGCCGCCGTAGCCGCCGACATATTCGGCGAGGACCACCGCGAGGTGGTTCTCGCTTTACCCGCGCCACCGAGACCGTTGTTTGAACCGTCTCGTGCCGCCGTCGTCGAACCGGGTGAAAACCCTAAGTGGCCGGCGCCATTGTATGCCGCCGCCGTCACGCCACTTCCTCCGCCGCCTCCACGCGAGACGAACGAAATCGTCTCTATGACGGATTCGTCGTCAAGCACGGTGGAACCGTTCGACTGGAATGACATGATCCATTCCATGGTTTCGTTACCGCCACCACCGCCCGTTCATGAGATGAACGCGCCTGTGGTGCCCGAGATGCCGTCTTCAAAGTCGGTTGAAGACTTGACTCGCAGATTCGAGTCGGGCGTTTCCGTTTGCCCTAGCGCCAGTTCGTCGAACCCCAGTGTCTCGAACGGTTGTTCGGACTCCGCCAAGGTATATCTAAACTGTTAGATATTTAAATTAAATTGTTTAATTTATTTTTCAGTATTTACGCGTACACGGTGATCAGATCCTGTCTACGGTTTTTACTATATTCGCGTTGTAAAACTTATATTTCCGCTGCGCAATTAATCTGATTAATTGACCCGTTAATTTATTCGGTAAAAATTAAAACGGGCAACTCGGATACCCACTGTAAAACCCAACAAAATACCCTTAATTAATTATTAAATAATAAAATTAAAAATAAAGGTTAATATAATGGACCCATCGAGGGAGCCAACAAGCAAGAATCGAGCAAGCTCACGAACAAGCTATCATTGGCTCGTGCTCGGCTCATTTACAAACACAGTTGATTTGACTTGGCTCGCTTACAAATTAAGTGCTAAGCCACGGGTTTTTTGAACGGTCTTACCCTATATATATCAATTGAACCAGAGCCTCTAGTATAATAATATCATGATATTGTTTAAGATGTGTAACTCCTAAACATTGAGAGTTCAAGTCTCATAATGGATAAGCGATAAAAAAAATATATTCATTATTATTATTATTATTATTATTATTATTATTATTATTATTATTATTATTATTATTATTTATTTTTATTTTTTGTTAATCTTTATATATAGTTAAGTTAAATGTAAAAATCTGTCCTTGAAAGTGAGGCAAAGCAAATAGTGAGGAAATCAACCTTATGATTGTATATCCCTAATTGTCTAGTTATGACATTATTACTTTTTGTCTTTCCATTATCTGTCGGCATTCCCATCTAAAAGACAAAAATTGAAAATAGAAAATAGAAAGAAGAATAAGTGGGAAATTTTAGTAACAATAATTATATACAACCCATGTTCCAAGAAATGATTGAGGGTTATACTCTCAAACCGGACAGATATTCTTGATATTCTTATTGTGATTGGTTTATTTATGTTGAACCGGGGGCTGACAAATAAAGTGACACTCTAAAGTCGTCACTTAACTTTGGTAGAATGAATATTCGTGTCTTCACATTACAACTCTTAGGTGGCGTTTGGTTCACGGAATGTAATGTAATTGGAATTGTAAAGTTTTCCTTTTAAAATTATGCTTAAGTTGGGTAAGGAAGAGGTTTGAAATACAATGAATTCCTTTAATCAATGGAATTTGAGGTCATGTAACTTTCCTTCGTTAAAGTGAAGGATTTCTAAATTCCATTGATTAAAGGAATTAATCGTATTTCAAACTCCTTTTTTACCCAACGTAAGCACAACTTTAAAAGGAAAACTATACAATTCCAATTACATTACATTCCGTGAACCAAACGCCACCTTAGGGTATTTGTTATGGTACCATCGAATGGGTCGGGAGAGAGAATCGGTGTGATCGGGAGCTCGGGAACACCATAGTCCACCGTTCGGGGCTCCCGATCGGAAAAGGGTTTCTTGAAGGATCCATCGAGGGGGGGTTTGAACGGGAGTGGACCGTTGAAGTGCCCCCCACCCACACCCCCCCCCCCCCCACACCCAACGGTTATTTCCTTTTTTTTTTTTTTACTTTTTTACCATATTTCCCCTATTTAAACCCCACAATACAACCCTTTTTCACACCCCACTTCTACTTTTCTCTAATTTTTATAAAATCTTTCTCACCCACATCCTACCCATGAGCAACTTCAACAACTTCTTTTTCAACCGAGCGAGGAGGCTAAAACAATTGCTCAAAAAATTCAAGCCAAACTCTTCAAGAATTATTTTTAGGATTTTTTTTTAATTTGTAATTTTAGAATTTAATAAGTAATTTTAGGATCTTTTTTCCTTTTTTTTTTAATTTGTAATGTTAGAATTAACTTTTATTTATAAAATGTATTTGTTAAATTATTAGTATTTTATTTTAAATATTTTATTATAAAAAAAGTGTTTGGGAAAATGGGGAAACCATAATCTACAAAATGGGAAGGGTGGGGAATGATGAGGTGGCACCAAAAATGAAATGGGGAAATGGGGAAGTGGGGAAACCATTACCAATACCCTTAATATGGAAATACTGGATCGATAGGCCCTATGATAGAAAGAATCATAAAATTGAAGATCGTAAACAAGTTAAGTGAACTTGTCATAGAATTCATTTTAAGGATTTAAATGAGGCCTATACATTTCATGCATCGCTTCTCGTTAGGTACATCGTTACGTATCTAAGAACGAAAATATTACATCGTAACTTGCAGACTGTGTTTCCTAGTATAGAAACATACAATAAATATAAAAGACGAACAAATTACATATAATTTTTTAAAAAATAACATTCAAACAATAGGGTTTGGTAAGAGTAAAACGATGACACATGTTACTTCTATGTAGACTCATGATACCGAACACAAACACATCCCCACTCACCCTAATGACGGTACCCTATGGTAATTTCGTCACCATTGTTGTGCCACTAGGGATAGAGGAAATGTACCGTTATTATATCATCATAATATGTTTATAATCTAATAAATTCTATTATTTTAAACAACTAGAACTATTAATTATGAGTGGTTATAGAGAAACCCAGTGAGTTTATTAGAGAAACCCAATTTCTACGGTCGTTTTGTCCAAAACGGTCGTTTTAGGCAAAACGAGGTGACGTGTCGCGATGACGACAGCCTTAAAATTCAACCCCCCCCCCCCTTTTCACAAATCGTATTGAGGTTGTTTTGTTTGAAACGGTCGTTTTGAGGTCGTTTCACATAAAACGGCCGTGGGAAATAGATGAATATATTAATTTGATGGGTGAATATATCTACGGCCTTAATTATTTATATGAATTATTATGAGCACATTTTAAAATTCAATTTTATTTGTATTTAAAATACACCATATGCTATAAACCAATATAATAAAAAAGATATATGATCCAACAAAGATCATGATATGTTAACTTTTTAAGAATTTCAGGAATCTATGATTCTCACTGAGAATTTCGATTCTATATCCACTTGGTGACAAACAACTTTATGATCATTGGAGAAACCACCAACAATAAAGAAAGACCATGAAACTCCACAAATAACATTATATCAACACTCAAATTTGATTATGGATAAAATCGATGTATAGTCGTTTGTATGTGTGGAGTTCGACAAGTGTCACATCACTTCGGTTTTGGTCCGCTATCTTTATCTTAGATTTCTATGAGATTTATTTTTTACAACTCGAACTTTTTACATTCAGATCATATCGTATCAATCTACCGTTACTCTAAAATGTGCCGTAAAATATGATCAACACTCAAATGTCTAACACAAACTAATTGGGGTTTTCATAATTAGAAATGCAACACAATCTCAACGGGTACTCATCTTTTAGTCTACTTCTCCAATTATCATACTCATGCTACATTTGTAGAAGATATGATATTAATTTTGGATAAAATGGAACAAGTTTTGACATTTTTAATTTACCTATTTTATACCGGATTAGAACTAAGAAGATAATTAAAGCTAGCCTATAACGATAAGAATTTATGAATTAAGGAACCTATGTTTTCATGGCTCGATTTCTCAATAACATTCAAATAATTTCACACATAAACAAGTAAGGTTGATTAATGTGCTACCTGCTATCCACTTTTAAACACCCGTAGTTATGGCCTTTACATTTTTTTAACAACATTTTTTAATCAATATGAGCAAAATATATTATAGGTATTTTTTTTTTTTTTTTTTGGCTATTATAAGATTTAAACTTTTACAATTTTTATATAAACTAGGCTATAAGTACATGGGTTTTTAGGATGCTTTTAACTACTCACTAATTATAGAGTTAAATGATTTCAACAAGTGTTATTGTATACATACCAAAATCAAGTTTCTATGAATAGTGACCGCTTTTAAGTAGGCCAGGTTGTTATGTGGCATAGATTTTTTATTCTAAGCATAAAGAATTTAACGTAATAGTTTGTGGTGTGATGGTTACAATCATAACATAACTTTTACGTTTTTACTTAATATTTTGAACGTTTGACTTTTAATTTTAATGTCGTTACGAAGTTTTTTATATTTTTTGTTTTCTTTATTTACCATTATAGCAAAACAATTGTTTGATGTATCAGCGTTATCTATACGATAAAGCACAGATAGTAAATCTATTTTATTTAAATAGTTATAGACTTCTAAAATTTTAACGTTGACTTATTGAAAAGGTTAATTAAATGATTAGGTGCACATCTTGTCATCATGTGCATAAAGGTTGATTTCCAAACACATCTCTTGTCATTTTATCGTTTTATATATAATTAGATTCGCTATATGCGCGTTATCGTGAGGATAACGTTTACATATAAACCGTCGTATTACATAAAGGTACGAAAAAAAACATAAATAAGAAATATGTAATGATCAAAACGCTTTAAACAAGAAAATATGTTACACTATTATACCTAAGAAAATATATGTGCACCTACTCTAACACAAAAAGACACCAACTTCTTTGCAAAGCTCAAACGACTCATTCATAAATACAAAAGGACTATGTTACAACGTTAAAATTAAAAAACTAAACGCTTAAATTGTTGAGTCTATGACCTAAAAGTTATGTCACATGACTGTACCTATTACATCACGCATTTATGTGCTAAAGTCGTAAAGTTCGAATAAAAACATAAAAAAAATCTTAGAATTGGTAATTTAGAAGAATAAGCCCAAAAAAAATTCTTATATTATTATGCCTAGTGTAGTGTAGGGGAAGAAAAAAAACAAATGACAAAATAGTAAATTACCGCAACTTTATTTAATGACATCTTTGAGAACCTTTAAAATGCACAAGTTATAATAAACATGACAAAAACTTACAGATTAACTGGTAGTCCAGTGACTACAGTCACACTTGTGGAAGCCATATATCTGATTTGATCAAGTTTTCATTTAGGGTGTACGGTGATGCTGGTGAACGTGGGATAGCCCACGAATTCTGCAGAGGCAGAGATGGGGGTTACGAACTTTAGGTATGGAGATCAGGTGTTGAATCTCCGCCTACTAACCTCTATTTATACATAGATGGGAAACCCTAATTTGATTTTGGTAAAGGTAATTACATCCATTAAATATATATCCGTTAAGTAATATAGAGTTATTTAGATAAATAATTACATAAAAATAATATAAATGGTGACTTAGAACACAAGTAGAACAAGCCTAACACATACTTCATACATATACTAATATAATCATATATATTTGAAACTGACTCTATAATGAATAAGAGAATAAGATAAATGATAGTGCATATATCATAATATCAATAATAATGTGTGTCATTATAATTATAATATATATTTATAAGAATGTCACAAAAATTAATCTTTGATTTCCAGAAACTGTTTTCTGATTTCAATTAACGATCTTAATTCTTGTTTAAAAAAATTTAATAAAGAAATAAAAGAAAAGGTTAGTTGATTTTTTTTTCTCTTTTTTCTGTAATGCACCTACCCTCTCTATCTATATATATATCCTACACAACAACTTTCACAACATCAATATAATTCCTAGATCTTTCTTGTGTTACAAGTGTTAAATAAACAAGTATTCTTAATTTGTTCATATGAACATGTCTTCAAAACTACTAAAACCCGATTCACATTTGGACCTCAACTCAATGAAAGAGTTGCCCGATTCATACGCGTGGTCGAGCTCAGCTGACCACGCCGACGGTCAAAACTCTAGTGGTTCGGACCTGGTCCCGGTGATCAATCTCGAAGATCCGAATGTGATGATGCATGTTGGCCATGCATGCAAAACATGGGGGGTGTTTTACGTCATGAATCACGGGGTCCCTATGACGGTTCTCGACGACATGAAAGCTTCTGGAAGAGACGTGTTCTCTCTCCCGCTCGAGCAAAAACTACGAGCGGCTCGATCTGCTGACGGGGTTTCGGGCTATGGTGTTGCTCAGATATCGTCGTTTTTCCCGAAACTTATGTGGTCCGAAGGGTTAACCATCGTTGGTTCACCTCATGAACATGCTCAAAAACTATGGCCACAAGGTCACATACATTTTTGGTAAGAATCTTTGATTTTTAAAGATGGTTTTGGGTAACGGGTCAAAAAAATATATTCTAATACGGGTTGGAGTGGCACGTAAAATTGTATTTTATCTAGTATTTTTTTATTTTATACAGGTGTAACGAGTTTATATATGATTTATAAGTTACTTAAGTTTCTACATATATTTAGTTGTGTAAAAAACACGCTGAATAAACAAGCAATATTTTTTGTCTATTTTTCTTCATTTTAATATATTATTAACGTGTTAATATTATTATAAATTTATTATAAAATAATTATACAATGGTTTTTAACATGTTTGACCCGTTTTAAAAGATTTAACGACGTTTAAATACAATCTATTCGTGGTTAAACGGGTCGAAATCTAACATTTCTATAATATATATATATATATATATATATATATATATAGTGAAAAGTTCATTGTAGACACCCCCATAAGTGTAGACAGGTAGACACCCTTTTTCACCATTAGATCTCTTGATCTAATGGTTGTGATTAATTTTCTTTTTTCTTTTTTTTCTTTTTTCTTATTAATTAGAAACTTTCACATGTGAAAAAGAGCTATTTCACATGCGAAAGTGTCTACAATGAACCTCACCCTATATATATATATATATATATATATATATATATATATATATATATATAGAGGGTGGTTCCTGTGCGGCAGGGGGTTTTGCCTAAGTCCGGTGCGGCAGGGGGTAATAAAGGAAAATTCCAGATTTCTTCCCCCATAAGTATATTTGTTAGTTACTCATTTCCCCCCAGAATTTTAAACGGCCATAACTTTTTCATACGACATTATTTTCAAAAACGAATTTCACCATAATTCTAGTCGTGATTTTATCTTTAAATTGAGACTAGGTTTGTTCGATTTGAAGAAAAAAAAAAATTGACGTTTTTTCCGGGTTTTTTTCCAGTTTTTTTTTTTTTTTTTTTTTTTTGAGTAGTACTAGGTGCGATTTAGGCCCATAAAAATTTTCAGATTTTAATTCGAAGCGTAGATATCTTTTTTTTAATTTTTTTTAAAAAATTGACAGTGTACACGAGCATAGACCAGCATTGACCAGCACAACAACACAAATCCACCAGCACAGACCAGCACAAGAGCACAATTCCACCAGCACAGCCAGCACAGACCAGCATGACCAGCACAGCACTGACCCAGCACTGACCAGCATAGACCAGCACAGTGTACAAAACTGAACTAAAAAATTAAAAAAAAATGCCTACACTTCGAATTAAGGTCTGAAAGTTTGCATGGTCATAAATCGCTACTAGGAGAATCCAAAAAAAAAAAAAAAAAAAAAAACGTTCTGAAAAACGTCGTAAAAAACGTGAAATTTTTTTTTTCTCCAGATCGAGCAAACCTAGTCTCAAATTAAAGATAAAATCACGACTAGAATTATGGTGAAATTCGTTTTCGAAAATAATGTCGTATGAAAAAAGTTATTGTCGTTTAAAAATTGGGGGGAACTTGAATAAATATGTTTTTCCAGATTTACCCTTCCAGTTTTTAGATTCCCTCCACTCCTTCTCTCTCCATCTCCTTCAATCTTATCCATCCATCCACTTGATCTAAAGGCCCAAAATGTGCCGCACCGGACTTAGGGAAAACTTGGTGTCGCATTTGATCCGAAACCTATATATATATATATATATATATATATATATATATATATATATATATATATTGCTTTACTTGATATTTTCCAGTGAAGTGGTCGAAGAGTACAAGAAGGAAATGAACAAATTAGCCAATAAAATAATGTGGGTAGTACTTGGATCATTGGGTATAACAAAAGGAGACATAAAATGGGCCGGCCCAACAGGAGAGCTAAAAGAAGCATGTCCAGTCTTGCAATTAAACTCTTACCCGGCCTGTCCCGACCCGGATCGAGCCATGGGCTTAGCGGCCCACACCGACTCGACCCTTCTCACGATCTTGCACCAAAACAATACAAGCGGGTTGCAGGTTCGAAGGGAAGGGACCGGGTGGGTGACAGTCCCACCAATACGAGACGCACTTGTAGTAAATGTGGGTGACCTGCTCCATATACTGTCTA
The DNA here is from genome assembly GCA_039602395.1 of Deinandra increscens subsp. villosa. Lineage (NCBI taxonomy): Eukaryota > Viridiplantae > Streptophyta > Magnoliopsida > Asterales > Asteraceae > Deinandra > Deinandra increscens. The sequence continues at coordinate 12,244,101 of JBCNJP010000016.1, forward strand.
ACGGGTTGTATTCAAGTGTTCTCCATCGAGCCATGGTTAACCGGACCCAACACCGTCTCTCGGTTGCTTATCTTTATGGGCCCCCGTCTAATGTTCGAATCTCGCCGCTATCAAAACTAATAGATAACTCGCATCCTCCTCTTTACCGGCCCGTTACATGGAGTGAATATCTTGGCACCAAGGCGAAACATTTCAATAACGCGCTTTCGTTTGTTCGATTGTGTGCGCAAATAAATGGTTTTGTTGATGTCAATGATCATAGTAGTGTCCTTGTTGGTCAAATAAGCTAAATGCATCTTATTTAAAATATTTATTCTAATAAAATACTTTTTGCTAAATCCATAGTAATGTAGTGCCTAGGATGTTTAATCATCAATAGCAATAACGAGATCTTGCCGACAAAATGTTAGAGCTTGTGGTGCCTCAATCTTTTCCTTTTTTATGGGGAGGAAGTGGTAGTGGATATATATGATTTTCGACATTGTGGATCAAATATCACCATATAATAACAACTATATTTATATATATATTAAATCATGGTAAACAATTTGTGAGAAATACTTGTTGGAGGTATCGATGGACATCAGATCATAACCAAATTCTTTATTATACTCACACACAAAAGTCGATTAAAAGAAACAAACATGAAACGAACATACACGATATATAGCGGTTCGGTCTATATTAATATATATTTACTCTGTAACTAGTAATTTCTATTTTCTTTACTCAAAAAAGAATTACTTGTACAATATATATATATATATATAATATATATTAGCAGCAACGAACCATATGAGCTGTCAGAAGAAACGACTAATCAGTTAGAACTCAGAAACTGAGTTTCAACTAATGTTGATCCATCGATTCCACAACCTTCCCCAGAGCACGAGCAACCGAACGAGAGGTTACCGACATAGAACATCGTGGCACCCGGAAACTCAAATCGATCAACCAACGTATTTTGTGTCTGTTTTCTTTTCCTTCGATGCCCCTCCATCCAACCGGGGTTTCTATGAACGTTACATTCAGTTTGGTTGTTTATTACCTTATATATCAAAAACCTAAGCTGATGTGTACACTGATTACCGACTATTACCTCCACGTGTCACTCTTTTGTGGAGTCCACGTGGAGGTGGTTTTCCTTATATTTTTTTTTAATTAATCAGACGCTTTTCAATGTTTTGTATTATATGTTCCAGGAATTGCTCAATGTTCAAAATTGGCCGGATGGTAGGTTGGTTGCATTTTAGCTAGCAGTCCCAGGATCGAGTCTTGAGTCTCGCTGTGTATACTTTTTCACTTTTTCTTTCTGTAATTATCTAATTTCTTTTTAAATAAATCAAATCACATCATTAACATTTGTATGACACCTGTTGTTACTAACACAGCTGTTATTCACAATCATATTACGCGTGTATTGTGAATCTGGTACCCACCGTTTTAGGGTAAACTGCGAGCAGAATAGATCTCCGGTAAGTTATATTTTGCGGTGGTTGAATGTGGAGAGTTCACATTAGGCTACTCTCTCTCTTAAAATTCCGAAGATAACTATTTCTTTCTCTCTACGAACTGAATATCTCGGAGATCCGGGTTTGCAGGTCGCCAGGTGGTGTGGGTTTGTTGGAAAACAACGACACAGAGGTCACCGACGTTTAATCAGACGGAATGGGGAGGGTGGCTCGCCGTGAAGTTTGGGTATGTAGAAATTAACATTAACATTTTTGATGAATTTGACAACAAATCTGTGGGGATCCATGAAGTATTATCGGATGGTTGGTGGCGATGTTGCTTCCTTATTTGTTTCATCTATGGTTTGTTAGGTTCTGCATAAAGTACTTAATAATACAATCAGATATAGATAGAAGAAAATGATGATTTCAGACGTCATGGAAGACGAAGAGAAATGGCTAGCAGAAGGGATCGCTGGAATTCAACACAACGCATTCTATATGCATCGAGCCTTGGTAATTTCACTCTTTTACCTTCCTTTTTTATTTGATTTTCAATTTTAATGACGATCAACTCAACATCTGTGATTCCTATCTAATATATGTTAATTTCTTCTCAAATTTTCATTAGGATTCTAATAGTCTCAGGGAAGCCCTAAAATACTCTGCATAGTTGTTGTCTGAGCTTCGGACTTCACGATTATCGCCTCATAAATACTTCGAGCTCTGTAATCTCCTATGCTTCACTGCGTTTTGTTTAATTTACTGTGATGATCCTTTCAAAATATGAGCTCAATTTGATCCATTTTCTCTCTGTTGAATGAACCCAGCAGACACCAATCTGAAAGGAAAAAAAAAACAGAAAGAAGTATTGGGTTCATTTAAGTAGAATATTCTCTCTGTTAAATGAACCCAATCTGTAAACACCCGTAGCAACGCCAAATCCACCCATACTTACTTTTATTTCATGTGCAGTTTGCAAGAAGCTTGAAGGTCCCACTTTCAAAGTATTTGTATAGATAAAAGCATGCTAGGAATGAGCAGGTTAATTCAGGAGCCTCTATTGCCTTTTCTTCTATTAATTTGGTGATTGCCTTTTCTTATACTAATTTTGGACTGCCCTTATGTATTTTCTATTGCAGGAATCTTTTTTTTGTCTTTGTAATAACTGCTGATTACTTTGTTTTGTAACATTTTCTATACGTAATGCAAATTATTTGTTTTCACAATTTTGCTTAGGAGAAGGTTTCCTTGACATTTGTGGCTCGAACTTATGAAAGGAAATTATCTACACTTGAATGAACCCAATACGTCTCTCTATTCATATTTCTAAGTGAATTGAAGCATTTTTCTTGGTTAATGTAGTTTTTTTTAAACTTGATCTGGTAGAAAGTACATGTTCTTTTTCACTATTTTCATATTTACATTTTCTATGGATTTAATAGTTATGTTTTTTAGTACTTTTTTTCTTATTTAATTGCAGGTTTCTTTAGAAGTCTTCTCAATTGCAGGTATCTTTTCTTTTAAAATGCTTTACCTAAATCTTGTTATGTTTATTTACATTGGCATCTCATTAAAAAGTACAAAGAAAAAAACGATGTTTTTTCGTGTTTAATACTTGGGTCTTTAGAAGAAGGAAAAAAAAAAGAATGGATAACTCACCATTTTGAAGATGAAGTTGGGGATGAACATCATATATGTTCTTTAACAAGTTTTTTTTTGCAGGAAATTACACAAGAATGCCAGGATATGAACTGGGTAGCATTCAAAATTGTTCTTGCTGATGCTTTAATTGATCATCTCCATCTAATCCATGTTTATTTTATAATATACTTCAAAGATTAAACCTTTACAAATTCTTGCAGCTCGGTACAAGGAAATTATCACGGATACAGGTTATTTGGACCAAGCTTTTGCAGAGGCTGCAAGCAAAGGTGAAACATATTACCCTCTTCGTGTTGAGCCAAATCAATGTAAAAAGTTACCTTCATCATTTCCATTACATAAGCAAGAGGCCATCATGTTTTTTTATAATTTGTACACCATTATTATTATATATATTTCCTTTATAAAAGAAGGAATATTTAAACACATTTTCATTATGGTACTTGTTTTATATTTAACTAATTTTTTAAGGTTCAACCCATTTTTTATAACTAAATTGGAAATTATATCCGATATCACAATAAGCGAACCATATCTTGAGATCAAGAAAGACATCATGCGGTTCATCTTCGACAAAAATTTTCTTATTACCCGGCTGAAAAGGTAAATTAGCTGACATGTTCTAACATATCATGCCTTTAACCTTCACCAACAAATAGATTGTGATAGCAAATTCGGTTATTTTACAATACTAAATTAGTCATGAGACATGATATTTATTGAGAGATGTATATTTGTTTGCAAACATTTAAGACTAATTGAATAAAATTCCACCTTGAGGTGGTTTTTGTACTGTTATTACTTTACAATTAATTTGTAATCTTATTTAGACTGATTATTGTATTCAGTGTAGGACTCTTTACTCTTTTTATATTGTTGTAGGACTCTTGCTATAGACCCGTGAGATTATTACTTGATATGGATATAAAGTTGCAAGTTCTCGATTCAGCACCCTATACAATAGTATTATATCCATGTGTATGTAGACATTGTAAATGTATTGTTGTTGTCATTTGGGTTCAAATTTGTGACTCTAGAAGTTTTGTTATCAAACTTGATAAAGTATGAATCAAATATAAGATTGGATCAAATGTGTTAATAGCTTCCTTTTGGTTCTTTGTAAGATGTTACAGTTGTTTCCCGACATGCTAGGTGCTATTTGTTGCAAGGCAAAAAAAAAAAAAAAAAAAAACTTTCAAATGTAATATGGACACTAACAATAATATTATCTCAAGTTTTGATTAATA
>JBCNJP010000016.1:12248963-12310290 GCA_039602395.1 Deinandra increscens subsp. villosa
ATCAAAAACTACGAGCGGCTCGATCTGCTGACAGGGTTTCTGGCTATGGGGTTGCTCAGATATCGTCGTTTTTCCCGAAACTTATGTGGTCCGAAGGGTTAACCATTGTTGGTTCACCTCATGAACATGCTCAAAAACTATGGCCACAAGGTCACATACATTTTTGGTAAGAATCTTTGATTTTTAAAGATGGTTTTGGGTAACGGGTCAAAAAAATATATTCTAATACGGGTTGGAGTGGCACGTAAAATGTATTTTATCTGGTATTTTTTTATATTTTATACAGGTGTAACGAGTTTATATATGATTTAAAAGTTTCTTAAGTTTCTACATATATTTAGTTGTGTAAAAAACACGCTGAATAAACAAGCAATGTTTTTTTGTCTATTTTTCTTCATTTTAATACATTATTAACGTGTTGATATTATTATAAATTTATTATAACAAAATTATACAATTTCTTTGTAGAGCAATGTGGGATGTTTCGATGAGTAGAAGGGTACTTTGATTTTTAACATGTTTGACCCGTTTTAAAAGATCTAACGACGTTTAAATACAATCTATTCATGCTTAAACGGGTCGAAATCTACATTTCTAATATATATATATATATATTATATATATATATATATATATCTGTGTGTGTATATATATATATTTATTGCTTTACTTGATATTTTCCAGTGAAGTGGTCGAAGAGTACAAGAAGGAAATGAACAAATTAGCCAATAAAATAATGTGGCTAGTACTTGGATCATTGGGTATAACAAAAGGAGACATAAAATGGGCCGGCCCAACAGGAGAGCTAAAAGAAGCATGTCCAGTCTTGCAATTAAACTCTTACCCGGCCTGTCCTGACCCGGATCGAGCCATGGGCTTAGCGGCCCACACCGACTCGACCCTTCTCACGATCTTGCACCAAAACAATACAAGCGGGTTGCAGGTTCGAAGGGAAGGGACCGGGTGGGTGACAGTCCCACCAATACGAGACGCACTTGTAGTAAATGTGGGTGACCTGCTCCATATACTGTCTAACGGGTTGTATTCAAGTGTTCTCCATCGGGCCATGGTTAACCGGACACAACACCGTCTCTCGGTTGCTTATCTTTATGGGCCACCGTCTAATGTTCGAATCTCACCACTATCAAAACTAATAGATAACTCGCATCCTCCTCTTTACCGGCCCGTTACATGGAGTGAATATCTTGGCACCAAGGCGAAACATTTCAATAACGCGCTTTCGTTTGTTCGATTGTGTGCGCAAATAAATGGTTTTGTTGATGTCAATGATCATAGTAGTGTCCTTGTTGGTTAAATAAGTTAAATGCATCTTATTTAAAATATTTATTCTAATAAAATACTTTTTGCAAACTTGTATATATAACAATCTTTTAAGAGTAAATCCATAGTAATGTAGTGCTTTAAGGATTTTTAATCATCAATAGCAATAACGAGATCTTGCCGACAAAATGTTAGAGTTTGTGGTGCCTCAATCCTTTTCCTTTTTATGGGGAGGAAGTGGTAGTGGTCTAGTGGATAGATATAATTTTCGACATTGTGGATAAAAAAATAACCATATAAAATATATATTAAATCATGGTAAAATTTCTTTATTTTACTCACGCACACACAAAAGTAGATTAAAAGAAACAGAGGTGAAACGAAGATACACGATATATAGCGGTTCGGTCTAAATTGACATACGTTTACTCTGTAACTAACGATTTCTATTTCTTTGTTCTCTTAAAAGGAATTGCATGCATATATAATATATATTAGCAACAACGAACCCCATAAGCTGTCAGAAGAAATGATCAATCTGCTAGAAACTGAGTTTCTACTACAGTCGATCCACCGATTACATATATAATTATAACTATAACCAAACCATAAAAAAATGGTTATTAAAATCTAAACACAATCTTTAATTTCTTGATCCGCTTAGTTATTTCGGGTTTCCTATTCACTCATAGTGCTAACAGTTATATAGTAGTGACTCCTATAGACAAGTTCTAATAGGTTTGAGTCAGTAATGACATATCAAACGATAATGAAATGTAATTTTATGTTAAAATAACAAAAACTATATACATTTCGTTATATAAAAATAAAATGCTTTCGGATAGGGTTATATACAAGTATTTTTGTGTTATTTCATTTATATAAATTTATAAGTATAATTAAGTTAGTAATCCATGTATTACACATGCTGAATATAGATTCATAATATTAGATAAATTTAAAAAAAGATAATGATCATAAAATTTAAAAATTATGATTGATATAAAATTCTTATAATATATTAAACAATAATTTAATACATTTAAGAAATTTATTATGTTTGACAATTTGTTGGTTACTTTCCACAAAAGACTATTTTTTTAGTAATTTATCAAATCTACATTAATTTTATCGAATTTTTAAAATAAAGATTTGTTTTGACAAAATTGATAATTAATCTTAATTGATTATTTACTAAATTGATAATTGATTGTGAGCTTGACATGTGACGATGATGATATGGACCCTTTATAAATAAGACATGTGACACAAATTTTATTGCTTTATTAGGATTAAGATTAAGATTTATATATATATATACAAGATACGTTATACTTGTTTAGGTATTTTTATCATAATTTACTGTATAACAATATTAAGTGAATATGAAGAGTGGCTTCCCACGATTGGTCCACGTGGCGTCATTTTTTTCTATTATCAAGACGTAACATATTTAGCACAAGATTTGAAAGTGTAATGGATACATTCGTGTAATTTAATTTTTAGGTCCTAGGTTCAGTACCTTGAGTGTTTGATTTCAAATTTTAATGTTGTTACACAATTTTTTTTTTATATTTCCATTCTCTTTACGTCGTGTTATAACAATGTAATTGTTTTGTATAGTGGCATTATATCCCCGAAAAAATACACGGATAGTAAATCTCTTTCTCTATATATAAAATAATAATGATTATATAGTTAATATATTAAATAAAAGTTATATAGTTAATATGCTTGTAAGCTTACGTGGGCTTAATAAGTGATGCTCAATCATAGATTCATTTATCAAACGAACTTTTAGGCTCAAGTTCACGTACATACTCATATCGAGTTTTTAAGAAGCCAATCTCTAGTAGCTAACAAGTAGCTCAGCTTATTTTATGCCTCTATAATTTTCTATTGAAAAATAAACATATATAATTTCTCGTTCAACACCCTACTAGTTTAGCCTAGTGGCAAAAGTGTATGACCCCTTATTAAGAGGTCTTGGGTTTAAGGTCCTGTTTGGTTCATCTTATTTTTGGCTTAATCTGACCGAATAAGACATTTTTGTCATATGGTGTTGTTTGGTTCGTATGTCTGAATGGAAATTGTCTGACCGAAAAAGACATTTTTGTCTGTTTCATCATGCCCCAGATTTGTTGCTGAACGAAAAAGACAATATCGTCTTTACCATACAGCCTCTTATTCATTTGTTACTGAACGAAAAAAACGAACCAAACAGCCCCTAAGTCTTATTTGTAACAAAAAAAATAAAGAGTGGGGTTACAAGTTGACGCATAGGGTTTTCTCACCAGTAGTGAGTTTCAGTAGTGAGTTTCATCCTATTAGGGATTGAAGATGATCAGGTGGGTGGTGTAATGTCCCCGTCAGTGATCTAAATTTACCGTTAAAAAAAATATAATTTCTCGTTCTTGTTTAGCGACCCAATCTCGAACTTTAAAAACTATTTATTTACATAACTATAGGGATCACAATGTAATATAATGAAGTGCATGGGGGGCAAAATTGCAAAAATTGCAACAAATCCAGATAAAACTTGAAAGTTGAAATCACGCCTCCCGCCTGGTACAGAAATGCACAATTTCGAATCCTCATTTCTTCTTCACTCTAGGGTTTCCAATTTCATCACGGAGCGAACAAATGGCTCAATCTCAGATCTCTAAGCTCGTTGATCCGTTTCAAGGAAAGCCTATTCTCTCTCTACTTCCTCGAGCATTTCGCCATTCCAAAGTTTCGCTGAAATCTAACGATCTCGAAGCAATTCATCAGCATATGAGTTCAATGGTAAAGTTTAAGCTAATCTGCTACTTATTTTTCCGATTTCATCGTTTATTTGGTGATAATTGTAGAATCGGTGTGTAGAGTCAGAATAAATCATGCTTAAAGTGCTTTGCTCAGGTTTTTAGGTCAGTTTAAGCTAATCCGCTGCTTATTTTTCCAATTTCATCGTTTATTTAGTGATAATTGTAGGATCGGTGTGTAGAATCAGAGTAAATCATGCTTAAAGTGCTTTGCTCAGGGTTTTAGGTAAATATAAGCTTATCCGCTGCCGATTTTTCCAATTTTATCGTTTATTCACTGATAGTTGTAGAAATCGGTGTGTAGAATCAGAGTAAATTATGCTTAAAGTGCTTTGCTCAGGTTTTTAGGTCTACGAGATATTAGATTCAACCTGAGTCTAATTCATATGTGATAACTGTTGGAGGCTAATCTCTAAACCCCAGACAAATCGGTTGTAATGGGAACTCACAACTAGTCGGTTAGGAGTCCTAGTTGTTAGCGGTTTGATTTTAATTGTTTTCTTGGTTAGCAAGTTGTACTCGATTATTTGAGAAGTTTTTATGATCAATGAAATACATGAGAGTTATTCACAATGTTGATGTTATGTTTTTACCAATTTGGGACTTGAATAACACTATGATAATAAGTACACTTTTGGAGGTGCTCTATTGGTATGAGCTATACCCACTAGTATTTGGTATGTACATATTGTACTGTGGATTTGTATGATATATCTGTACATACACACACATATAATGTATGCACATATGCATATATATATATATCATATATACATACATATAGCCTGTAGGTGTGTGTTTATCCATACTTTCATACTCACAAACACATGAATACACATGTGTTTTGCTTTGATTGTTAAGTTCAATATGCCTTAGAGCCTTGAAGATTCAAGTTTACATATAGTAACACGTGGATCTATATATAACTGCAAGATGTCATATGAAGACTTTACAAGTGGATTTCTATTTATTTATGGTTTAAACATCATCAGAAGCAACAGTTAGGCCATCTTTAGAAGTATAGTTTAGCAATTTAGCCAAGTAATTATTTTACTCTTTTCAAAAAGTTGTTACTCTGACATTTGGTGTAGAATGAGTGCCCTGTCTCTTCTACGGGATAAATTTTTTTCGATTAACCATAATGAATATGCATTACGTGGAATTGAGAGGGAAGGATGGTGTAAAACAAAAAAATTTCTGTATCACTCTCTAACCATGTTGTGAATGGGATCCGTTATACATGTCAGATAATAGAAGATCATAGCATTTAACGTGCCACTTAAATTACGTAAGAAATTCTCAGTCAATGCGGAATGATCTAAGATTCTAAGGGTTTATAAAAAAATTAAATCTGTTTTTCTTTTATTTTGATATGGATGGAGACATGGAGTACTAAATAATACAACTATACAAGAGAAATATAATTGCAACTGCTGTATGGTGTACAATATAGTATGAGTTTTCTTAATTTAATAATGTATTTCTCTGTTTAAGGCGTTACGAGACCCTGATAAGCATTTTGAGGAAGCAAAATCAATTATAGATGGCGATTCCAAATACCTGAATACTAAGGAAAATTATGAACCTAGTATGAAGGAGAATGAAGACCCTCAAAAGAATAGACCAGCTTTGGCCCGGAAGCGTGCTAAGTTCTCAATGAAGCCTGATACAAGGTGAAGATTATACATACTACTTTGTTATGTTATCACATAAACAGGGTTAATTGTTAAAATTAGCTATATATTTGACCTTATTACCAATTACAGAGACCTACTATGAAAATTACGAGTAATAGTAGCGTATGATGAAAATCACTAACAGAAACGAGTTCACATGTTACGGTTTTGCCACATGTGACAAGTAATTGCAATATACTTATATCTTTCAAGTTTCACCAATCATAGAAACCTATTTTCATTTTTTAACAATTCATATAACATACTATTATTCACCAGTAATATCAACTAATTTACATGATTATTGTTATAATTTATTATTTACTACATGGTAAAAATGCTGAAGTATGTTGTTATTTCGGATAATTTTTAAAGTGCGTTGCTATTGTTAGCTGAGCAGGTAGTTAACTATACATATATATTTATTTTAGAATTTGGAGTTGGTTTAATGTGCAATGCTATTGACAGCCAATCTTCTACACTCCTAGAACCAACTTTACAAATGGATCAGCTGCATGACCCTGACGAGTTTTTTGCAGCCTATGAGAAGTTTGAAAGTACATTATTTTCCTCTAATCTATGTGATTCAATGTTAAATGATGTTAGTTTTCTGACACTACTAATATCTACCATTAATTTTTTTTTCCAGACACCGTTAAAGAATTAAAGAGGCAGAAAGGTGAAGACCCAAATGAGCTTAAAATTCCTACTACTGCTAGGCAACGTCGTCCCGAAATACCACGGTAACTAAATTGTGATTTATAATTTTTATCACATGGATCAGTACTTTCTCATGGTGTAACATTATATCCATACTCCAGGAGAAAAACTAGCTACACGCATCATGTATACTCCAGTCAGCCTGAAAATGATACATCATATTCTCAAGAAACACTGCAAGATACTATTATAAGTCAACCTGTACATGATTCTCAACATGAATCTGCCACCCCCAACTGCCAAGCCATTGAAAAAGAAGTCGCTGGTGAGTTTATGTTTTTGAAGCTTAATAATTGAATACACCATGAAGTATTTTTGTGATAACTGATGTACGTGACATAGTGGAAGAAAGAAATATGTTAAATTTATCAGTAGCTATTTTCAACTACCAGCAACCAATGACTCTAGGAATGGAATGTTAATGGTAATGGAATCAGCTTCCTCTATCAATAGTTGTTTGAGTGGTTGGCCACATAAATTGAATAAGTTTTCATGTGAACTTTTTTATGTTACATAGACAGGCTATGCATGATGTTATCTCTAGTTTCAGAGAAGTTATTGGATTCATTATGTACTAATAATACAAATAAAATAGTAAAAGTTTGTTAAAATTCATTTTGAGATTATAAGATAATGGTATATTTTTTAGTTAATTTTGGGGAAATAAAGTATACTGTTGAAGAAAGTTTTTTTTATAAATATATTCTGTTTCACTCATATACTGTACTTTACTAATTTTTTTTTCATTTTCTGTTGTGTAAAACAGGATCCGTAGCTAAGGCTGAGGAAAGAGTCAACAATCTTTTTGATGATTTAATGTCTAGTAATATCGCCAATTTAGACGAAGATGAAGCATTGTCCTATTTGAAAGATTGTTTGAAGATCAAACCTGTTGCTATAAACGATTTACAACTTCCTAATTTCCATGATATTCCTACAGTTAACCTGTTTAATTCAGTCAACCTGATAAAAGACCAGAACATACTGCCTGATACACGTGCTTTGTCTGATAGTTTGATAGAGAATACACCTGGTAAACAGAAAAAATTATTCGACAAAACCTCTAGTCGTCTATCTTCTTCCCCTACACCACCTAAAAGCCCATTTTTGGCAATTTCAACATTTGGAAAACTTCTGTCAAAATCAATTGAAATTGAATCAAATGATCCTTTTTCAGCTCGTGATGTTGATTTGTTTCCCACCACCACAACTTCTGAAATCATTAGCGGACCCTCAACTCATGCCAAGAAGGACAAGGAAGTTCCAGTTTCTGCCAGCAAGGAAGACCATGAACAGTGCCATAGTATGGAAGAAATGAATGAGGATTTACAAGGATATGTAAAGTTTCTCATACCATATTCTAATTATTGCAATTTTGACCCTGTTACTTATATATATGGATAGTTGATTCAGGCTATTTTTTAATCTTTAACGAGTCAACTGCATCGAAATGGGTCTAAGATGATAAATTGTGTTATTCCATAAACCTTTTCCAATCATTTTATTCAAAAACTGTTTTGTTTTGGAGATAATAGAATATTTTTAATCACGTCTGACACACTAATTATTTATAAAAAAAAGTGTCAGATTTTGGACAAAAAGTGTTTCAGGTGAACCTAACCCTGCCCAATATGTATCGACTCGCATAAAAGTATGATACTTTAACTTTGTACAACATGCCAGGTGCACCCATTTTGTTATCTTAACCGTATTCATTATATTTTCGTAGTTTACAACGCCTGCATTAAACACCATGGATTTTAACAATATGCAAGCTGTTGACATGGTGGAGAAAGCAGCGTCTCCTACACAACTTAACTTAAATGTTGAAGACAATACTGATAATCTTCATTGTGAACAAGATATGGAGGAGAATGTAAGCTCCATTTACCTGCTTTACAAGTCACAACATTGTTTTGAGTAGAAGTGACAAAATGGGCTGAGTAATTGGGTCAAAGTTTGTTTGGATCCAAATGAGTCATTTTTATTTTTGGTCAACGTATTACCTAACATCAATTTTTTTTTTGTAAATAAGTGATGCACTGTTTGGATTACAAAATCTATTCTCACAACAAGTTGTTATTGTTAAATACAAAACGTTGGCATTGCCACCTCTAGTTTTGAGGATTGACATAATATTGACACTAATTGTCCCATCTGCTGACATAGCAGGTTGAAGATGCAATGGAGAAGGTGGTTTCTTCCATTTCACCAGAAGAAAGTGTTGAGATCACTACAATAAAGGACTCAGAAAGAACTTTTCATTCAGGTTTTTCTTGTTTTGACTCTTTTCTTGCTAATTTTATGTCTTCTACATTGCTAAACTTATCACACAATCTATATATACTGTATTTTTTTTGGATTTGACCCCTTTGAGATACAAAACCCAGATTGACCTGTTTGCGATAAAACACCTGTGAAGCTTGGATGGTTTAAGCTCTGTTACTTCTATTCGTAAGAACTATTGGATAAAAGCATTTTTCTTTTTAATTTTAGTGTTGCATAGTCATTTTAGTTTTCCATTCAGATGGTAATGTTTAGCTTTAATATGATATGTCAATTATAGGTGCACTTTTGACAAATTTAGTTATAAATTTTTTATTTGGGTTGGTTTTATCTTAAACGGGTCAAATGAGTTGAATGCAAAAAAATTATCTAATATATATAAACGGGTCAAATAGTATGAACTGGTTGAAAGTTGACGAACTTCTTTCTAATGCATACAATCTACTATGATTTAGATTTTTCTTGTCATTACATTGTTTTTATCATCATTTAAACACGTTAATATATAAAATCATAGACAATGTTTTGGGCCCCATACAACCTTATGAATTATTTCATTTTAGGTCATGTTTATCTCAGATGGGCCAAGTTATTATCCTTTAGCTAAAAGGCATCTAGTCAAACGGATTGAAAACCGCTGAAAGTCTATTTTGAATGCATAGGACCTCTTAAGTTGAATTTATTCGAAGATTTAGATTAGTATCGTGATAAAGTGCTTCCGTGATCATGATCTAACACCTTCATTATTTATGTATATTTTAATTGGACAAAAGGTGTTACGGGTCAACCCAACCCAGCCACACCCTGTTTCAACACGTACTAACAATGACCTGTTTCAACTAGATCTGTTACCCGACCTTCCAATCATGCCATCCTTACTTTAAGTTATCAAGGAGGAGATCCTGTAGTTTATTTAAACTATTCTGCTTTGTCTTTGTGTCTTGTTTATATATGATACTAAAATTCTAATTTTGATTAGTTCTGTCACCTCAAACAGATGATGGTTCTATTAATGTCCCGGATGCAAGCCTACCTGTTCAAAATCCTGATATTATTCCCGAACAACAAAATGAGGTTTGTTTGTACTGTAATTCCTTTCTTTATTATCAGTAAATATTAGCTGTAGCTTAATAATGCTTAAAATGAATTTCAATCTTTCTTGATGCAATAGTTCTTGTTATGACTAAAGGCATCTTCAACCAACTCTATCCCTCTTGTCTCCAATTTTTTAGTCATGGCTGTTTAATGTTGTACCATTTTATATCTATTCGGAGTTCTAATTTACTAGTAACCTTTGTTATGCATTGTTATGTTATATATGTTTTTTCTTAAGTATATAGCAATAATTAGTTATACAACTGATTAATAACGATTATAAATGGATATTAAAGGTAAGTCAAATATCATATTTGATAAGAGTCTCCTCTTAAACGTTATAATGAGAAGTTTCTAATGGTATCTTTATGATAAGTGATAAGTATTTAACAAACCATACTATTCGATTATCTGACTATGACATAGACTTTTATGGATTGTTGTTCTTTTATGTGCTTATGATACTTGACAGTTAGTTACTTGTTTTTCTTCTATGTTTTTTGTATTTCCCTTTAAAAAACTTTTTTCTAAGAGGGGGGTCTCTCTTGGAGCAACCTCTTTATCCCATGAGATAGAGGTAAGGTCCGTCCTCATCTCACCCTACCGTTTGAGTGGGACTTTGCTGGCTATGTTTATTTGTTATTTAATAAACGATACGAAATAGTCGAAATATGATACAGATATACTATAAATTTTTAATATAACCGTAAAGGCTAGAATAAAATAAAATGTTTTTTTAGAAGAATGAATAGTGTTCCTCTTGACTCCCCCAAATTACAGGAACACTTGAAGACGTCAGTGAATAACAGAAAGAAGACAAAAGCAAGTAAAGTTGATCAAAAAAAGAAGAGACATAGCCTAGCAGGTATATTTTTGTCAATTTATTAATGTAATTGTGGTATCTCAATGTTTTATATTTGGTTTGAATGTTGAATTTAATTACTAACTTTCCTCATTTTGTGGATTAACTCCCTAAAGTTTATTTGTCTTATTTAATTGATGGGTTGATATTTGAATTAGGCAAATAAACTATGGGTGCTTTATTTTTGATAAGACAAATAAACTTTCGAAAAAATGTACATAATGTCACTAAAAATTTGGTTGAATATATTATTAGTTAATTTACTATTAGGTTTATTTGTATTTAGCCCACAAACCCAAGTTAGGTTTCTAGGGTTTCAGGTTTCTTTCCTATATATTAAGGGTTTCCTTTCCCATCGTATTACACAACATTAAGATATTTCCCAGTTCACTTTTACAGTTCCTAATTGTTTTTGCGATCTGTAGTGATCAAGCTCTTGACCTTTTTTTATTCATTTACCAATTATGTCCTTAGAAAGTTGAGGGACTAAAACATATATTTCAAATTCAGGACTTAATCAGAAATTGAGGGACTAAAACAAATATTTTAAACTCAGGACTTAATAAATCACAAAAGTAGTTTTATCAACCCTCAAGAGGTTGGTACAGTTATAAGCGGTTGTGTTTTTTTAGGTCGTAAGTTCTAACAACTTTTTCCAACAATCTTTTACCTTTAATCACCCCCCTTGAAGACTGCATGCCCAACACACATTGTGTTTTACCTAATCCCCTTGAGTAGCAGTTATCGTTGGTGGGGTCTTGTGAGTTTTTTGTAATGGGTTCTTACGGTTACCAAAAAAGTATTATTAAGAACTAAAACACATTTTTGGTGAAGAAAATGGGTCAAATGAGTTGAATACAAAAACATTAGCTAATATATATAAACGGATCAAATAATATGAACTTGGTTGAAAGTTGCTGAAAGTCTTTTTAATGTATACAATCTACTATGATTTGGATTTTTATTTCTACATTGTTTTTATTGTCATTAATATATTTACATTTCAACACGTTAATATATAAAATCATAGAACATGTTTTGGGCCCCATCCAACCTGATAGTTTCGACTTGTACTAAAGTTTCAAGCTAGGGCTTGTTTTGATCTGTTACACAATCCCATTGTACGCACTAATCATGCCAGCCTTCATATGTTTTCTGACCAGAAGTGGCAGTTCAACCCATATACTTGTGAATTAGTTGATTTTAGGTCGTGTTTATCTCAGATGGGCCAATTTATTATCCTTTAGCTAAAAGGCAACTAATCAAACGGATTGAAAAGCGCTGAAATTCTATTTTGAATACATAGAACCTCTTAAATTGAGTTTATTCAAAGATCTAGATTATTATCGTGATAAAATGATTTTGTAATCATGATCTAACACCTTCATTATTTATATATATTTTAAATGGACAAAAGGTGTTTGCGGGTCAACCCAACCCAGCCACATCCTGTTTAAATATGTACTAAAAATGACCTGTTTCAACTAGATCTGTTACCCGACCTTCCAATCATGCCATCTTTACTTTAAGTTCTTCAAGGAGGAGATCCTGTAGTTTAATTAGTTTAATTTAACTATTCTGGTTTGTTTTTGTGTCTTGTTTATATATGATACTAAAATTCCAATTTTGATTACTTCTGTCACCTCAAACAGATGATAGTTCTATCAATGTCCCAGATGCAAGCCTACCTGTTCAAAATCCTGATATTATTCCCGAACAACAAAATGAGGTGTGTTTCTACAGCTATTCCTTTATTTATTATCAGCAAATATTAGCCGTAACTTAGTAATGTTTAAAATGAATTTCAATCTTTCTTGATGCAATAGTTCTTGTTATGACTAAAGCCATCTTCAACCATCTCTATCCCCTCTTATCTCCAAATATGTACAAAAACTATTTAACACCAAATCTTTTTACACAAAAATGGTATATATTAACATGCTATTATATTTATTTAAAATCTAAAGATGAATTTGTATATAATTTGGTGGTAGTTCTGTTTTCCTTAAATTGCAATTTTTTTAGTCACATGTTTTATATCTAATCAGAGTTCTAATTTACTAGTAATTTTTGTTTGTTATGCGTTGCTGTGTTATATATGTTTTCCTTAAGTATCTAGCAATACTTAGTTATACAACTGAGTAATAACGATTATAAATGGATATTAAAGGTAAGTTAAATATCATATTTGATAAGAGTCTCTTTTTAAACTTCCTAAATGAGAATTTTTAACGCCAGGCTATGTTCTTTTATTTGTTTATGAAACTTGACGGTTGTTACTTGTTTTTCTTGTTATGTTTTTTGTATTTCTCTTTAAAAACGCTTTTCTAAGACAGGGGTGAGCAGCCTCTTTATCCCATGGGATAGAGGCAGTCTGTCCTCATCTCATCCACTGTTTGAGTGGGAATTTCCTGGCTATGTTTGTTTGTTATCAAACGAACCATACGAAATAGTCGAAACATGATACAGATTTAACTACAATTTCTCAATATTACCGTAAAGACTTCAATGGAAGAAAAAATGATTTTTAGAAGAATGAATGGTGAGTGTTCTTCTTGACTCCCCCAAAATACAGGAAAACTCGAAGACGTCAATGAATAAGAGAAAGAAGACAAGAGCAAGTAAAGTTGATCAAAAAAAGAAGAGACATAGCCTAGCAGGTATATTTTTGTCAATTTATTTTAATGTAATTGTGGTATCTCCATGTTTTATATTTGGTTTGAATGTTGAATTTAATAACTAACCTTCCACATTTTGTGGATTAACTCCCTAAAGTTTATTTGTTTTATTCAGACACCGATTGATAGGCCGAACCATTTTTTTAGTGAAATTATGGTACAGTTGTAGGCGTTTGAGTTTCTCTAGGTCTCAAGTTCTAACACCTTTCTCCAATAATTTTCTGCCTTTAACCACCCCCTTGAAGACCGCATGCCCAACACACATTGTGTTTTACTTAATCCCATTGAGTAGCAGGTTATCGTTGGTTCGTCTTGTGAGTTTTTGGTAATGGGTTCTCACGGTTACCAAAAAAGTATTATTAAGAACTAAACTGCATTTTTGGTGAAAGTATGTAGGGTTTTGTCTTTGGATAAACCCATAAAAAGCTAGGGACTTAATTTGTAAATAGGTGAAAGTTTGTTGGTCATATTCAACATAAACTTTATAATTTTTCAAACTTTTGTGGAATGTTTATTTATTTTGCAGGGGGTGGATCTTGTTGGACAGCTGGTGTAAGAAGAAGCAATAGAATTAAAACTAAACCCTTGGAATATTGGAAGGGTGAAAGACCCCTGTATGCACGAGTCCATAACAGTAAGTCCTATTTTTCGGCCCGGCTTATTTATTTACTTTTTAAAGGCAACTCATCTTTACTCTAACAGTCCATAGTGGGACTTGTACCCCTGACCCATAGATATATCATCTAGCTAAATGCTATTTTGTATTTATTTTATAATATTTCTAAAAAAAACTCACTTTAGTCTCTAAATAAATGCTTTGAATCAAATAAAATGCTCCATATCGATTTGAAACTTGAAACTCCTGGTTTAAGCATGGGTCGATGCAATGCAGGTTATGTTTTATGTCAAACGGGTCAAAGAAACATGTCAAAAGTTCCCAAAAGTGCTTATTAACTGAAAAAAGTATATATATTGGTACCGGACTAAAATATGTAGTTAAAAAAATATATATAAATGTATAATTTGCAGGTCTACCAACTGTTATTGGTGTGAAGTATCTCTCTTCAACTGACACCAGTGGGAAGGCGGGTTTTAAGGTTGAATCTTATGTTGCTGATGAATACAAAGATCTTGTCGAGTTGATTTCCTTGCATTAACTGAATATCCTTGTAAACTCTGTTTATGTTTGAGCAATATTGTTTCTCGCTAAACGAAATCGTGATTACAGGGATATGTATAAAAGCGATTAACGGTCATCTGACAATACCTATGTAATGTACAAACTTCTGTAACTGGTTAGTTAAATCAACTATCTATGGACATCAAATCGGGTTCATGATTTATCATTCTGTCAGCATCCACTGCCACTACGATACAGATTTATCAAATCGGGTCGCATTGGGTACCTATGGACATCAAATCGGGTTCATGATTTATCAAATCGGGTCGCATTGGGTACCTTTCGTGGGGTGGCTTTACCTAATATTAAATAATCCTTGCTTGTCTCACTTGTTCTTCACGGATGATGCGCTCTTGTCATGTTGAATACGAACGTTGCCAACTTGAATCGTATATTAAGATGCTTTACGTGTCTGGATTAAAGATTAACCTTTCCAAGAGTATGCTTTTTGGGGTGGGGGAATCAAAGTTTGCTCCTTAATTTGGCCTCGTTGCATTGCAAGGTAAAGATCGAGAAGGTGGAGAAAATGCTTTATAAATGGGAAGTGGAACACTTATCCTTTGGCGAGCGAACCACTCTTACCAAGGCAGTCCTTGACGTGTCATTCCTTCATACTACCTTTTTATTTTTAAAGCTCTGGCGAAAGTCAAATGCTATTATGATATGGGGTCGATTAGAGCTTTTAATGTTGCTTTTTTGAATAAATGGATCTTCTAATGCTTTTGCTTGGCGTCAATGTACATATGTTATGCTACATTTGTCAACTTTTCGAGGAAACAATGGACCACATTTTGGTTCATTGCTAGTGGGTTGGTCGGATTTGGGGGTTGGTCTTGCGTTGGTGTAAGGCGTCGTTTTCTCAGCTCTTGTCAGTCCAAGAGGTGATTATGACTCATGAACTTTGGCATTCCTCAAACTCTCACTATAAGATTGTTCATGGTATCCTTCTTACTGCTTTATGGTGTATTTGGAAGGAGAGAAATAACCAACCGTTCAAGAATAGGTGTGTTAAGGTGATCGCGACTCATAAGCTTTGACAGTCCTCAAACTCTCATTGTAAGATTGTTCATGGTATCCTTCTTACTGTTTTACAAAGTATTTAGAAGGAGAGAAATAACCAAGTGTTCAAGAATAGGTGTGTTAAACCGGAGGAACATTGCCTATCATTTTAGGAGGTGTTGGAGAACATTAAGCGCTATCAGTTTTATGGATTTCGAATAGAGGTAGATTAAACCATGTTACGTAGAGGGATTGGTGTATTTTCTATTTTACTTTTAATATGTAACTCTATCACCTTGCTAATTTGTTACATTTTTAATGGAATGACCGTTAAAATGTAAAAAAATTAAATATTATATATTAATAGGGCTGGGCTGATAAATAATTTAATGTTGAAGGCTTGCATGCGTAAATGTGTTAAAAAGTGAAAGCCCAAAATCAGTTAGAGAATACCCTAACTGAAGAATTGATCAATCAATTTGCTATTATATGTGCTAGAAGATTTGCACGATTTATCGGTTAACTACTTAATTTTTTTTTATGTTTATTGCTATAACTTAGTTTTTTTCTTATTTAAACAAGCTCAGAATACACATTATTCTCATATACAGAATTATTAATTTTTTTTTAAATAATATATGTTTTATTTTTATATAAAAACTATAATTATATAAATATATATAAAAGAAATTTAAACATATATAAATACAATAAATAATTAACTAATGTAAATCAACCAACCACAAGTCTACGTTTGGAAAAAAAAATCTAACAAGTTAAACTCAACCTATAATATAGAGCCTAAACAAATCAAACTTGAGTTGTTTAGTACTAAACAAGTTCGAATTCAATTCAACTCGTTTTAGCCATAACCAAACGAAGCTTAAAGCACTATCCGTACACAATATATGAACCAAGCACGGATACAGCTACTTAGGCCGTGCATAGTGATTCCATTGTAAAGCGTCAACCTCAGGAAAGTTCCGGTCGCAGGCATTGTTCCAATATTATTATTTTTACCTTTTGACGGCTTTTTTTCCATCACACCATTACAGTAGTTTAGGTTCATGTGCGAGTTTACCTTTATCGGAACAACTGACTAGACAAAGGCACTCAAACGACCAAATTTTCTGGTTTTTGTTCATTCATAAGATGGCATGTTCTTATGTCTGTTCGTTAGTATTCTAAACAAACAAACAGAGAGGAACACAAACAAACACCTAAATTAAAACATTTAACAAAAAAAAAAAAAAAAGACCGGAGAAACCCATACTTGGCTTATGGTTAATTAATGTTAGCAAAAACTTTTCGTTATATTAAACATTGGTGACATATAAAGTTGACCCCCAATTTAAACACCATTAATTATAACATATAAGAGTTCAAAGACCTTTTACATTTAGACTCTGCTACAAGATCAAACTTTAGATATGAGTTTTACCTCTTTACCCTTTCGTTGACTGCTGCTATTTCCTTCTACTGTTCGGATTCTTTCGGCGAGCTTTCAGGCGTCTTCAGATCTGGTGCACCAGTCAACGGGTTTCCTTTATGTGCCATAACAACCGAACGGAACTCTTCAACAATTGATGGGTCTTTGAACTTCAACGCGAAGGTTGAAAGACCATTTTGCCCCTCGCCTGTACTATTCAAACACGCAAAGGTGATCCCTTTTTTCTCCATGTTAGTGAGCTTCATATCAGGAAAGATACTTGCGTTTAAGATCAATCTATAATTCCCTCTCGCCCTCATCACAAGTCTGGCTTTTCTCGTTCCGGAAGTCAACACGTTGACTTTTAATTCGCCTTTCCCTCGTTCCTTCCACCCGCCATCAATAAACTCGAAGAGAATAGAATCTGCTGCAAAAACCACCTTTTCGTTTTCTTCACCAGTTTCCACTTGTACTTCCTGCATAATAGGTGGTGTTATTTTGGTTCCTTCGGTCTTCTTATCTGTGTTGCCAAACAGAGATGAGTTTCCATTTGTACCAAAACTGAATGATGGAAAACTGGGCACGTCGGTTTTTTGGATCGACCCGAATGAAAAGGTCGAGCTTGAAAAACCGGTCCCGACAAGTCCGGTGAATGCATTTTGGCTACTCGAAAGCTGTTGGAATGAGTTAACAGATCCACCCACAGGGGTCTTTTCATCATTTCCACCTATGTTTTCCTCCACCTTCTCCTTCTCATCCTTCTCTTTCTCAGCCGGAGGGACATTCTCGTCATTTCCCACCAACTTGTCCTCATTTTCACAATTCTCTTTCTCAGGTGCAGGGGTAAGTCCATCATTTCCAGCCAAGTTTTCCTTTCTTCCATCATTCCCTTCCTCGAATGCAGGGGGGGTTTTGTCATTTCCCTCCAACTTGTCCTTGTTTTCCATGTTCACTTTCTCAGTTCCTGGGGCATTTTCGTCGATTCCCACTGATTTCTCAGAATCAGGCTTTTCAATTTCCCGCGAACTATTGACAGGTGCAAAAGCAGGAGCAGGATTTGTAGGGGGAACCAAACTAATTGCTGCAAAAGGATTAGAAGAAGGTGCAGACGGGGTTGATGATGTTTGACCACGTTTGACTTTGAGTATTCTTCTACCTGCCAGCACTTCATCACTCGCCCTTTTAAATGTACCCGTTTCTTGCCCGGGAATCTCTTCTTCATCATCAAGACCCGGGTTTTCCCGAGACAACTCTCTACCAGCAGCCCGTTTTTTGGTAGGCAGAAATGTGTTCTCTGCATCCCCCATCACAAGATTATGAAGAATGTGATTCTGCAAAAAGTACATACATAAATGATTATATTGGAGGCTATATCTTTGTGCTTAAAGGAAAGGTTCACCCACATCCCATCAACCCTAGACCCTACCAATAGCTGTGCAGTGATTTGGATATTACTCTATATGTTTGCTTGTTGGTTTGTTTTAATTAGCAAAATGCCAATTTCATCCTTGATGCATTTAAGATGCAAAGTAACTTGGAAAACTTGCACGATTAAACGGAAAGGATGATTGAGAGTAAATTCATTAATTAATATATTACGACAATCCATAAGTTCAGCGAAAAACTAGCTCGAGAACTACAACCCATTTATCTAAAAACGAATTCATTGGGGCTATGTTTTAAGTCAAACAGGTAAAATAATGAACTAATTGAAAATGGGTTATTTGGGTTTATATTTCACCTCATGTAACATATCATCTTTGTCTAAGCCCTAATGAGTTGATTTGTAAAAATATTGAAGACACAAAACTAGATCATTAGTAATTACAAACAAGTGACAACAGACTTCAATAAGTTATATCTATACGAGTATAATTTTTAGCAACTAAAAATCTTGTTGTGAATTGTTGGATGGAATGATATGAAAGTAATGAAATTCGTGATGACTCGTCCACTACAACGTTTAGTTAACCTAAAGGAACGGAATTGGGCGCCTAAATTTGCAATACTATATGCTTAAATCTAAAATAACATAAACAAGCCATATTCTTACCTATGACATCCAATTCAAGTTCCCGCACATTAACTGCTACTGAAAATTTATTATGATCCATAACTCCTTATCAAATTTACTTACAAACACAAAAAAGCCAATAAACGCATTTGATGAAAAAAACTTCCTTTTTCCTCACTACTTTAAAATCTGATTGCACTTTACAAGGTCTAATTTATGATGCACACAGATCGACTCAAATGACTATTTGAGTACTAGAGGGATGTTCCATACAGAACAATTTTAGCTACAAAACTGCGAGAATAACATAAACACCTGTTCCTATTGCTACAACTATAATACATAAGACGGCTAATATAACTGCATAACTGATAACACCTCTATTTCTCTCTCCCATTATATCTTTACAGCCCTACATACAAGTGCTTATGTGGTTCTAACTTGAAACCTTTTCAGTAATACATCTTAATTTGGAATCAGTGATTAAAAACCATACGACCTGATGCTATGTATAAATCGATCAATAATCTCATCAAATTACAGCTTCCAGGTAATCAACAAAAGCCTCCTGAGCTATATCACGAAAATCAAAACCTAAAACATCATAACCTAATTTCTAAGGGTCCGTATTAGATAAATAAACAGCAAACTCGTTAAATCTATCAATAATCTCATCAAATTACAGTTTCCAGGTGATCAACAAGAGCCTCCTGAGCTATATCACGAAAATCAGAACCTAAAACATCATAACCTAATTTCTAAGGGTCCGTATTAGATAAATAAACAGCAAACTCGTTCATATACTGAATAAACATCAACGAACATCACAAAACAACAAAATTAACAAGGATGGCGAACATTGACACGATTACCAGCAAAACGATGCATAATATCATAAATCTAGCACGGAAAATAGGCCGATTCATCAGAAATTCATAAGTGTTATTGACCTATTGACGAAATCTGTACGGATAATCATCAATATCTAATAACAGAAAAAACGAGCGATGATGAAGAAGAAGAAGAGGAATCGGTGGTACCTTGAAGGCGTTTAGAGGTAACGTTACGTATATGAACCCTAGAGTTGTTACGAGCAAAATGTTATGCGCCGGTGATCAATCATCGCAAAATTCTTTTTTCTAGCAAAAAGGGCATGTTTGGGATTCCATTTGAAAATGACTTTTGGCTTTTGGAGGAGGTAAAAAGTCAAAAATGTCCCTCCAAAAGCAACAAAAAGCCACAATGTTGTGACTTATTAGCTTTTGGAGGGGTATTTTTGACTTTTTGCCTCCTCCAAAAGCCAAAAGTCATTTTCAAATGGAATCCCAAACATGCCCAAAGTGTATATATGAATTTATGGACAGAAAACGACCAAACACCATGTGCTTAATGGTTTTTTATTTTTTTTTTAAATTCGGTTAAGTAACATTGTCTTTTCGTATAGTCATCTTCAATTTAAAAAAAAAAACATTGTTATTTACTGGATAATCATTGTCTCTAGTCGGGGAAGTATGTTTGCTGACACCCGGTTTTAAACCCAAAAACCTTAAGATGTCAAGTCCACCCAGATACCATTGAGCTATAAGCTCGTTAGTGAAGTTATTGGTTAGATTCAGCGTCACATATGTTTATACGTATCCTTTAAAATCTACTCTTAAGATCTAACTAAGTCGAGACATTGGATCGAGTCATAAACAATTTCGAATTGAGTTTACAACAATAGAAGCCGAGGTGACCAACCAACAAGTCTCTGGTAGACTAGTTGACTGAGAGGTCACTAGTTCGATCCTTAAGCCACACATGTTTTACCAACCGACCGTTCATGGAGGTGGATTTTTCCTGAAATGGACTCGAGTGCTCAACTGGTGTGTCTTGGTAACCTAAGCACCCTTGAGTATTGGCTATGCCCTCCGCACTCTCAGGTATGGATACCCTTTAAGCTATCGGAATCACCCTGGTGGTCAAGCATTGTTAGAAAAGAAAAAAAGGCCGAGGTGACCTAGGTTGTAATTTTCAATTTGAGCTCGTTCTTGGCTCATATTTTACTTGAGACAACTTGTGACTTATGGACACTATTCAATTTTAAGGTTTTGATAATTTTATATATCTCTTTATTATATTAATTGAATAACCAATTTTCCAAATGTTCAGTTAAGTTGTTTTGTTCCTCCGAAGCAAATATCTTAAGCGGTTAGGTTTTGAAGCTGTGGGAATTGATACGTACCCTGCTCACATGCTACCATGCATGCATACGAAAGCTCTATCCCACAATCTCCTTTTAATTCTATGTTCATGTTAATTCTCTTCTTTGCATGTACGTACACCACGATCTTACATCATGGGTATTTTTGGTTGTTTCCTGTTTATTAGTTTTAGGGTATTTAACGTTTTGAATCTTCAATAAAATCACAGAAGAAAAAATTTACAGAAAAGTTTGTTTGTTAGTCTCTTCTTTATGAGTCAATACAGCCCGGAAACGGGCGGAAACATGATATACATGTTTTTATAGATGAGGATTTGATCGGTCAAATGATAGATATCATGTTAATAATAAAGTGAACGTGTGCCTAAACACATAATGATGAACAAGTACACAAAACTAATTAAATTGTTATAGCGCTACATAAAGAAGACGGGAATTAGAAAAACGTGTAACGACCAAAACACTTCAAACAAAAAAACTTTGTTACACACCAACAAAACACAAAAGATAAATCGTTGTATCAATCAGGAAAAAGAAAAAAAACGAATTAAATATTAATTTCACTATTCCTTCTAACTAAATAATATTTTCTAAAAAAAAATTGTGTAGCACTATCGTAGCAACTGGGGAAAAAAGAATTAAACGTTAGTTACACTATTCCATTTTATTCCCAAAGATGTAAAATGGATATATAAGAGTATCACAATCACAACTGGAGGTTACAATTAGATGAAAACAGCTGTATATTGTAGTCACCTTGCACCACCATCCCTACAGGCTATAAGATGTTTTTTACAATCACAATAACAACTAAAATGATTTGAAGGATGGATTTCTCACCTCACAAAGAATATATATGGAGTGCCTAGGAACTAAACTCAACATGAAGCCTATTTATCATATCATATCTCTCAAAAATACAAAAATCGACATGGATGCTTATCAAACCACACCACGAAAATGTACCTGGAAAACCATAAACAAAAAACATTCAAACATTCTATTTACAATAAAAGTAGGAATGTATACCAACATATGACTATGAATGGATTAGGCTATCCGTAGTGGTCAAGCTACACTTTCTCAACCCCATTTTTTTTCCTTGCCATCTTAGCGCCACATCATCACCATTAAAGAGAAAATAGTCACAAGGGACAAGCAGGTAAACAAATCTTCAAAAGTATTATAAGGACGAGGGTTACATAACCATCTTGTGTATCACATTCCATTGCATTATGTGGACCCTCTCACTCTCTCTCTACATATTATCATCATACCCGGTAAAAATCCCACCGATAGTAACACTATTAGCAGGGTCTGGGGAGGATAGGATATAGGCAAACATTTCCTCTAGATTACATAATATGAAAATAAGTACTGAAATCACACCTGAAGAAGAAGTTGTGCAAAGCAGGGAAAATCTTGAGTTGAATTAGTGACGTGGCGTAAGCACTGCCAATTAAAAAAAATAAGACGGTAAGGCAAAATAAGACATACAATTGATAAACATGAAAATACATCTCAGTTAAGCAATTCAAATGTATTAAAACCTCCTCCTAGATTACTTTACATATATAAAAACACAGACTATTTTTTTAATTATAAAGTTTTGTAAGCATATTTAGCACATTAATTACAAAATTTTGGAAAATTAATAAAAGTGTGCAGGTTGAACCTCAGCCACCCAACCCTTTTTGATGCGCACTAAAAAAGAGTAGATTTGAACAAATCCTTTATGATTCGCCAACCAATCCACTTTCCAGCCCATATTGGCCACCTCTAGTGCCAACTGCCAACCCTAAGCATGCCAATAATAGCTGATACCTGCTAAATGCTAAGGGGAGGGGGTATGGTTGTGGCAAGGCTTGGTGAAGCCTTGATCACCAACCAATAACATGGTGACACTTCAAATTAGGTGAAATTGGCAAGGCTTCAAGCCACACCACATGGTATGGTTGTGTGGTGTGGCTTGGTGAAGCCACATGGTAAATCTGGAAACCATTTCAAACATTAAATGTAATATTGGGCGGCTTTGAGTGGCTTCACAAAACCGTGAAAACAAGAAAAGTGGAGCCGCATGGAGGAGCCTTGCACACATGGTATGGTGGCTTTATGGAGTAGTGCGGTTCAAGGGGAGCCGGGCCTTGGAACCGCCCATGATACCGCCTCCCCTAATATAGATTATCTAATAGAATAGTAATGATATACCAGCCCACATATCAACCTAAATCCAATTAATCCGTGAGAGGGTGAGGATGTGGGCCCAACCGGACCCGTTTTGACACACTAAAAGAGACCTATTTTGACCGGTCAGACAACTAGTGTAGGTCACTCGTACGGAAACTAACCCTGAATATCTCAATATCTCAATAGCCTGTATATGAAAATATAAGTTATTTACTACAAGAGTAGTGATTTATTAACCTACAAATCAACCTGATGCCACATAGCCTGAATCCATGAGTGTTAAAACCAGGCCCACTTCCTCACCCTCTTCATGGATTCATAACATGTGACATTATGCTGATATATCACTACCATTAATTATTAATACCAAGGACCTAAGTTGGATTTGCTGAGTCATATATGGCAATTAAGATAAAATTCAATTAATAATCACCAGCAATAAAATTAAGAATATTCATACTGCCCCAACCAATTGCTTTTTAGGCTGACGGATTTCCTGCATTATTCGTACCCCACTCTTCTTCAGCCTCGTTACCATTAACGAGTACAGCACCGTCTGAAGAATCGTTATCCATAGGAACAACATCTTCTCCTTCTTGGTCAACATCTTGACCATCAACAAATTCCTCTTCAATTTCATGTTCATCAACACCCTGTAGCCACCACAAAATGGGAATAAGAGAATGTTATAATATAAAAGTAAAGGGAAACCAGAGACGGAAAATTGGCTGGCCGGGCAGTAGAGATCGCAATTTTTATGCATTTATCTAAAATGGGTTGATTTGGGTTATGCTCTCCTTACAGGTTACAGGTCAAAAGGATAAAGTTAGAAGAGATAATTAAAGAGGAAATGGCCACAAGGGACAAGCAGGTAAACAAATCTTCAAACGTATTATTATGTATAAAACCTGCTAAATTGCTTTATTAAATAAGTTTGATTATTGTGTAAGCAATATAGTCTATTAGTCTTGTAACCATATTAACACGTTAACTTATTATATTTTTTAAAAAGAACGTATAAAAATCGGGTTGGACACATACGTTTGTGAAAAAATTGACATGTTAGTCAGTTACGCAACCAGCCAGATGAAGGAGCAATTTTAAATCATTTACTTATAACCATGTTTATGTGGATTGTGTTTTATCTCAATTGCATAAAGAAAATAGCTAAAGTGGAATGGGTCGAAAGGGAGGAATCTGGTTGAAAGTCTATTTTCAATGCACATCTCAAAGAGTTAGATTATAATTGTAATCAGTATGTACACAAATAGTAGTTAACACATTGATCATTTATATATATTAAAAAAAAGACGAAAACGAGTTTTTGCAGCCAACCGAATCCGTTTTGACCAGTATTAAAGAAGACTCTGTTCAGCCAAAACATTTTTCTAGCAGTTACCCGACCTGAAAGACCCATCATTTTGCAACCTCTAAGAAACATAAAGAGAAGGTATAAACTTACTTCATGTTCTAACTCTCCATTTTCATGTGGTTCCTCATCATCCAAATCCAATTGCATGTGTTTGAAGACTTCAACTAGGCTGACATGTGATCTATCAACATAGTTCACATACTCTGTTGCAGGAAAACTACCCCTACATTTTACATATAATTCGTTAATATTATAAATAAAACTGCCACACTTAAAAAGGCACATTCATCAAAGCTAATACATGAAAAAACCAAGGATCACTAATACGTGCTAGTTAAGAAGATTTTGACTTATTTATTATGAACAGGACAGATTTGGGTTCTCTTTATCTCAAACAAGTAAACTTGGAAAACCAAAAGCCACAATATTAAAAAAGAAATAGAAGAGTTGTGACAAAGATAAGAAATAGAACCTTGTCTCTGCAGCTCGTGCTTCAACTTCAAGTGCAATTTGCCAGTCCTCGAACATATTCGGGAACTCTTCAGGATCGGCTAAAGATTCTGCTGCTTTCTGGTTAACCTGCATGTTAAATCACATCAATCCCCTTGCAGAGTTATCATACCCTGGCATGCACTATTCTTGTAGGCATATAAAGTATTATAGCAAACATTTGAGATGCAGACGAAACTTTTTAGGCTTTGGGAATCTAAAAGCTGAAAAAAGAAAACAAAATGTCATGCTGCTGACCATGTTGAAAGACACCTACCTAATAATCATATATGAAATTTTTAAAAAAAAAATTATATAAAAATCCACTGCTAGAGCACAAAAAAGACTATCTAAGTCAAACAAAAGCTTCAAGTCAACCAAGATTATCCACCCCCACCAATGATATGTACACAACCTTTTTCTATTTGTACACAACAATTATATTTACTTTGACTATTCTACCCTCACACATCAAGTGGTAAAGAAAAGTGAATTAAAGTGGTTTGAGGGTCAAACAGTCAAAATAAAGATGCTTGTTGTGCAGAGATAACTTCCCCAAGAAGTATTGGACCAAAAAGGAGGTTTAAGAGACATGGCTGGAATCCAACTTGGGGTTTTAATGTGTAAAACTAAAGAAGTCGAATAGCAAAAAAGAGGCTAACTAATAGAAAAAGATGAAAAAAAAAGAAATACAAGAAAACCTTGTTAAGATCTTTTCTCCAAAGAGCTACTATTTCTGAAACCTTGCTTGGTAGATAAGATAGTGCCATAAAAGCAGCCTCAGGTATCCGGTTGCTGTGAGACAAAGAGTGCATTTCAGAAATTGAATATTATGCCTAACTTCATATCCATATTGAATTGATATAGAAAGAGAGGAAGCAATTTCGAGCAAATCACTTGCGAATGGGACGATGCGGTTATGTTTTATCTCTAACAGGTCAAATAAGACAACTACCTTGCAAGACATCAGTTTAAATGGGTCGAACATGCCAAACAGGTCAAATGGATCAAACAGCTAGAAAGTCACTCAAACTCGAGTTTTTAATACATAAATCTTCAAAAATCATGTCATTAAAAAATTGATTAGTGCTTGAATAATATATCTTTTATAGTCAAATTTGACACACTAGCGGTTCAAAAGAAAGTTCAGAATTATAGGGAACAAGTATTTGGGGTAAACCCACCCCGACCCATTTCGCTTGTATGAAAAGTACACATTTTTACCCTTACCCAACGAGCCAACCCAGCTCATTTCGCCACCAAGGAAGGTAGGCCTAACCTGTCAACCAACAATTGTAGGCAGTCGTCCAATTTACCCAGCATAAATAGACAAGTGAAAGCAACATTATTTTTTCCATTATCTTTTGCAAGAGATGCAAGTTTTGCTATATCTTCAGCATATCCAAAAGAAGAATAAAGAAGCAACAGACCACTCAAATCATTTGCATGTTTCAAACAATCTTCAGCCATGTCCAACTGCAACGTATTAATAATAAGTGATCACATACAAGAGTCACCAACAAGATTTTCATGATATAATTAATGGATTGTGTTAATTTGAAAGTTTCATCTATAAGCAAAAAATTCCAAAGTGAATGTCTTTGTGATGGGGAAAGAATAAATAATAAAATGAAAAGCATACCAGTCCAGTAGACAT
This sequence comes from Deinandra increscens subsp. villosa, assembly GCA_039602395.1. Taxonomy (NCBI): domain Eukaryota; kingdom Viridiplantae; phylum Streptophyta; class Magnoliopsida; order Asterales; family Asteraceae; genus Deinandra; species Deinandra increscens. Next base: position 12,275,896 of record JBCNJP010000016.1, read on the forward strand.
TGCTAATTCACCCAACTGCTTCCATTTTGACTCGTTTTGTGCTACCAGGGCAATATCCTATATACACAAAAACAAATGGTATCACACGTTCAAGAAGGTATATATATCCCCAATAACTACTAAGACATGATGAAGAACAGGTGCTTAGATTCTCTCTTCTAAGAATTCAATCAGGGAAAATGTACACGGGGGGCCACCTTAGTATTCACCTAATTTGATTAAGGTCACCCATATATTAAGTTACCTTATAGGCTAACCAAATATATATCTGATTTCATTTATACTAGATTTGGCCCAAAATCATGCCTGACGAGAAAGTTTCTATTTAAAATCTTTGAAGGACAAGAAAGATTTGATTTACAAAAACTACGTTGTTTTCGTCATTTTACAATATTCCTGAATATTTAAGGCTGGATTTGGTATAAACAAAACCAGATACATACTTGGGTGTCATATAAAGTAGTTTCAACACATGCGGTGGTCTTAATGAAAAAGGATGAATGTCTGAGTGGGCCTCCACATACATTATATTTTTTCTTGTTATTTCGAGTAATTTTTTTATCCAATTTTAACGGATCTTTGGCATATCTATAATTTATTAAAAAATTTCTATTCATTTTGTTTGTCAAATGTGACTGGAATTACTTTTGCAGTCTCTAGTTTGCCAAGCTGAATGGCCAACTCAAATCTATAATCAGGATCTGTAGCAACTTCTAAAGCTTCCTCAATCATTCCCCGTGATTCCAAAAAATGTGCAACACTATCAAAGAATTCATATATATCAGAAACTTTTAGGCAAGATCAAATAATGTCACCCTCATATATAGAATCAGTTATATGGAGTATACCTATTATGATGCTCTTTTGGAATTGAGGGCAATACATTGTTAGCTCGTTCTAGGTCTCCACGCATCACAAGTGTTTTATACTCGATCAAGGTGAGCAGCAATGTGTATCCAATGACACTATGATATAATTATATGGAGGACCAAAAGAAGGTTAAAACTGAGACGCCAATACCATAGAAGAAGAAAACCCATCACAAAATAAACGGCTGAGCTTTGGGGCTAAACAAGTCCAGGTCATAAACAGATACACAGGGTTAGCCTGTTTAAGAAACAGGTTGGGTTCGGGCCAACCTGAACAGCCCGTTTAAAACAAAAACTAAAACTTATGGATTTATAAATCATACATTCATTTTGCAAAACCATTTACCAGCCCCTTGTCCTGACCAACCCATTTGACCTATTTAGATCAGGCAAAACGGGCCGTCTTCAGGTTGGGTTATACAAACCCAAAAACTGAAGTTTATACAACATGTATATCCAAAAAATATGAACAATCCATGATACTCACTTGAATTCCTTGTCAATGAGATATACTCTGCTTTGATTAGCTAGATATCCTAGAAGATACATTGGCCGGTCCAAATGAAACATTGTGGTTACCTAAAAATGATATCAGATCAGTTACAAACATATGACATGAAACAAAAGGCCAAATGGACGATTTTATATATATCCTTCTAAAACTCATAGTATCATATGTACCCTTTCAGAACAATAAAAAAATCATATTATTCATTCCATAGTAAATGAAATAACATAAGTTAACAGTTTGGTTACATTAAATAAACATAAGCAAAGAGAACATTATACGTTGAGATGCTTCCCAGTAATGATGTTATTTTTCTCTTCGTTTATTTAGTAAAAGGGGCAGTTATAACTGTATGATTTTACTTTATTTGCTATGGAAGGAGGAAATGTAATATTTTTGGAGAGTGAATATGATATTATAAAACTTAGAAGGATATATATATATATATATAGACATATATATGACATCTAAAGCAGAAGATATTATTATGTAAAGTATTGCGACAGATTCTACCTCACCACCGACACAGTAGTTGAGTCGCCATGAAGAATTATTGTAAATAAAACAGTCACCAACCCACAATCCGGTTCTAATTCTCTCGCTGACTTCAGAAAGAATTTTAAAGGAATCGTCGATACCTTCCTCGTCTACAGATCTTCCACTTTCCAGATGTGCTGACACTATGTCACGCTGCAGCATGATAAAATTTACGATATAAATCAGACTTAAAAAAAACTTAACTAGAGAATGTAAAGCTGGATAAAAAATTGTTAGGTAGTAATTAGTACGCAGAAATAAGGTGGGGAACTAAATGGACCATTCAGAAAGAATGAAAAAGAAAAACAGCAAAGGAAAGGAAAGGAAAGCACCACTGAATAAGGAATATGATTCCTTCCATTTTAAGAATTTTCATTCCTTTGGGGGGGGGGGGGGGGGGGGTTCTCACTTTTTTCTCATTCCTTGAAGGAATGGAATGAAAGCGTACTAGAACTTTTCTTTAGAAAGTTATAGTAACATTAATTCCTAGAAAATAATGTAAATAAAATTCAAAATTAACTACAAAATCATTTTTTATTATAATATAACTTAGACTTCCTACTAGTACTTATTAATTAGAATATAAAAACAAATTTCTCTATCTTTCTTTAAATATATCATGTATATTGATAATTTGGATAAAAATGGTAAAAAAAATAAGCAAAATAAACTTACATATCAAACAACAAATGTGAAAGACTCTTTCCATTCCTCTTTCATTCCATTACATTCCGTCCAACCAAACAGACCCATGGTAGTAAGACTAATGCAAATATATGTGTGTGAAAGGATCTTACATTGTACTGTAGTATGTAGAATGATGAGTCACTGGCAATCGCCACCATATCACCACTGTCGGCCCAGTAAAGGTTCTGGAAACGAAGAGGAGAGAAAACAAACAGACAAGAAAAATATTAAACTTAAAAATCTATGCTGAATGCATAAGCAGAAAAAGAGGTCAAACCAGAAATCTAATTTCATAAGGGTAAGAGCTGCTTACCTTGATATTAACATCAATCCGTTGAATCAATCTGCACTCAGCCCAATCATAAAAACATATAAAATCATTCGAACACATAGCCAGCAAAGATCCTCCATATATGCGCTCACAAGAAAATGTTGGTCGGATACTCCTCTTTTCCTAATAAAAAAGAACATCCATATGAATGTCTTTATTGAAAATAAAATGAACTTTACATGCCTTCCTGATTTTAGCAACCCGCTTTAAATTAGGCATAAAATCAAAACCAACTTTGAATTTATTACCAATCGTAGCAATCAATTCTAATTTAACTGGTTTTACTTGTAAATTACTAATGAGGCACAGATTGATGTTGGCAAGAAGCCACGTATGCAAAAAACGCTTACGTTTAAAAAAATCGCAACAAAGAACACAGTAAATTTATTTACAAGTTCAAAAGTAATCTTCTTTAAAAACTTGTATTTAGAATAACCATTAAATGTCACATCATATGTCACGTAGCATATACTACGTATACAATAAAATGAGAAACAAGAAGTCACATTTGCAACTGTTATAAGATGCGATTCATTTGGTGTTATGTGGCCTAATCTACAGTTAGTTACTAGAATTGGGAAAACATACATTGGTCGTTTCTATATATGTGAAGTTTACCCTTAGCATAATCAAAAGAATATGTACACAACATATACATTTCTTCTTGATCTTGCTATGAGGTCAAAGAAAGTCAACTAACCTGAAAAGATTTATTAAAGATCTTAATTTTAGTTGTGCTCTCTCTAACTGCATATTCACCATCAGATGACCATACAATCTCCAATGCAGAGCCAAAGGATCTATTTCTCCATGCTAAAGCAGTATATATGATGTATTCACCATCACCACAGACAACAACGAACCTCCCATTTGGGTTGTGTTTCAAGCTCTGGAAAAAAAAGAGAAAAAATAACAAGGGCATGTCAAAAACATCAAAATTAAACCAAGGTTAATCAGCTGTAACAATACGTAATGCAGGAGATAAGTGTTTTGAAAAAAGAAGCAGGTTATCAGCTGTAACAAAAATTGGTCTTTTGTTTTGTTGCAAACATCATGGTCGTTTAAATTGTGTCAAGATCATTTTCACTTCGAAGGTAAGCCATGTGACAAGAAAGGCACAACTCACTTGTGGGTAGAGATCACATGTTCCCAACTCTTTAACTGCTAAAGGCAACCTTTCTCCATCTGATAGCTGAGAAGCAAAGGAGGAAACAAGTTACAGTCACCTTGACAGGAAAAAGAACACAAGAAAGAAACACCTTTTCAGTTTCATCTTCAACAAGATAAAAACAAAAAAGCAAAAACAAAAAAAAAAAAAAACATAAGAATAAACCTTATAATCAGCTCCCACACTCTTGATGTTAACAGTTTGAATTTCATTATGCTTGGCCCAAATAATTTTTCCGCTATTGTCCATGCTAGCTACAGGCTCTTCCCTACCAACTTTCACCATTATAGTCCCTTCATCATAGCCAATAGCAATCCTGTATGGAAGAAATTTGCTTGAAAAAGAACTTTTTCTGATGAATGTTATAATGAATATTAATTGCAAACATCTTTCTCCTAAGATTTTACTTTATATAAACAAAATGAAGACTTACTAACCAAGCACTTAACATTGTCAAATAAATTACAAAGAATAAGGAAGAGGTATTGAACATAAAGGACTCCAGAAATCTAAGTGGATTATTATATTAAACTGCAATAAAACAATTGTTAACATATGCAAAAGTAGTTACAGAAGAAACTTACCGTCTTGAACTTTTTATGTATCCAATAGACCATACCCTTTCAAATCCGTAATTCAAAGTGTTCTCAAGTCTGCGTAAAAATGAAAAACCTGAAGAACTTAGGAAACTGTAGGCATAATAAACTTAACCTTATCACAATTCACAACTCCATTTTCGCAAAAACAAAACTACAAATAGGATACAGCTGGATAGCTGAATTTACCAGCAACCACAAATTACACATTTAACAGTACGTGTATATAGCATAATGTAATAAACTAATATTACATCCTTTAAAAAAAAACTAATATTACAGCAATAACTAAAACTTCATCAGCAAATATAGCAAGTAATGAGAAGAGAAAAAAAGAAAGAAAGAGAAACTTAATGCCATCGTAATAACCATTTATTCCCCCTATTGTTGCATTATTACAATATGACTTTTCTTGTGTTAGATCGTTGGTCATTTTGTGGGAAACCGGACCGTATAGTACCGATTCAGTGTCTGTCAGTACATCTTTACGACTGCTTTGTACTGGACCAGACCGAGAACAGAACTAAACCATACATAACCAGTCCTGGTCACGTCCGGTTGCAATTTAGACTTAGTTTTGTACACTCGTCACCCCTAGGCGTACAAAAAACATGATTAGGATGGGATGAGAAATTTCAGATGTATAGAACATTTCTTAACAAACTGATGTTCTGGCCGAGTAAGGCAGAGCAGCACTTTTGATAACCAAGGGAATAATATCAAATTCATGTGGATATGGTGCAAATAAAACCAATTAATATCAAAATTTATGTAATTGTCCAACAAGAATGCTGAGACTACAAACCAGGACATACCTATAAGTAGTCGAATGCCATATACGTACAGTACCATCTTCAGAACCTGTGATTATTATAGGCAGCTCAGGGTGAAAACATACTGCTGAAACATTGTGTGTGTGACCTTCTAAAGTCTGGACACAAGTTTTGGTTTGATAATCCCACACCTATTTCACACGTTTTATATTGCAAGTCGAAATTAACAGAAATTAAAATAACTACAAGCAGCAAAAACAAGAGGACCTAAACACAGACCTTAGCAGTGTGATCATCTGATCCACTAATTAGATAAGGTTTATCACCACCTGTGAAATAGTCCACACAATTCACTCCTTTGAGATGGGCGTCTAGTGTGAAGTTAGGATCAGGTGAGCCAAGATTCCAAATCTGAAAATGGAACACAGATGGTGCATAAACATTCCTTGTATGTCAAACTGATGGGTGTGAGTCTATTTGGCTGGATGGAATGAGCAAGGAAATGGAATGCGTAATTGCATTTCATTATCATAGTAGGCTGCCATGTTGGAACTGAAAGTCATTCAAGTATGTATCAGTATTTTGATACATACTTGTTTGTTGTTTTCCCATTCAAATTATCATTAGACATGATGTCCTTAGAAAAATAGTTTATTTCTTTTAATTTTATATATTTTCAAATAAATATTAGTTCTTTATACAAAATTGTCATATTATGTATAAACGAGGTGTATTGTTACATATAGTTGAAACAAATTTCAATAAGAGTACATATTTTTATTTACAGAAAATAGAAAATTAAAAATCTCAAGAAAGAATAAAAAAAATTTGATACATACTTTTTGGTTGTTTTTCCCATTCAAATTATCATTAGACATGTTGTTTTTAGAATACTATTTTATTCCTTTTAACTTTATATCTTATCAAGTAAATATTAGATTTTATACAAATTTGTCATGTGTATATAGTACAAATTTTAATAAGAGTACAGATTTTTTATTTGCAGAAAATAGAATATTAAAAATCTCAAAAAAGAATAGAATAAAAAAATATCTTTTACTTAACTTAAGGATTAGAACTATTTAAAAGAAAATTTGATTACATAGTAAGCGTTCCTTGAGAGAATGAAAAAAAAAAAAAAAAAAAATTCCTCACAAAGAATGAAAATCAATAAAAAGGAAGGAATTGTCCATCTGATTCCTACATGAGAACCAAACATGTGTTATTTTCATACGACCATAATGGTCCATTCCACTCAGCTTTTCATTATTGCATACCAAACACTACCTTTACGGTGCGATCAAGTGACGCACTTGCAAATGTATTGGTGTCTTTAGGATTTATAGTCACTTGCATGACATAATGGGAATGTCCCTCAAATATTTGAGTACAATACCAATTGTTTTCCCAGTCCCAAAGCTTTATAAGCATGTCATCAGAAGATGATAGTATGTATGGGAGTGTAGGGTGGACCGCTACACACCGAATATAATCTGTATGTGCCTCGAACACTTTGACTTTATCCATTGTATTGTAATTGTACACTCGAATATACATGTCATCAGCACCGGCAACAACCCATTGTTTTCGGGCTACAAATTTTGCTGATCTCACTGCAATGCATTATGTAAGCATCAGATTCGACTAGTGTATTCAGCCTTGTGGTGAGTGTAAAGTCAGGCATTTTTAAGTAAATTAATAATGGAGATATGAAATTTAAAAAAACATTGTCATATATCAAAATCTAAAATCAACAAAAAATAACTGAAAAATACAATCAAATAAAAATAATATTAAAGGAGAATTGAGAATAAACTAAAAACCAATACCATGTTTTTCTTTGATGTTAAAAGGTCCAATAGTATACTTAGTATTTGGCAAAGTAAACACACATAACTAAAATCAACAATGTTAAAGATTTACAATACATTAAAAATTGAATCACGTTAAAAAGTACAAAAAGAAATTGCATCAACTGAAAACAAAGATGGAACTAAATCAAATCAAATACAAAAGAAATAATATAATTTTTAACTAAAACATGAACAATCAAAGTTAGAAAACAAAAAATGAAAAAAGCTAAAACATGGACAAATGTAATTGGGTGGGATATCATTCATTGAATAGTAACAACCATTGGTAAATGTTGGTATTTATAATTTCCAATCTTGCCTATAATTGAAATATGTATCTGACAACAAAAATAATGATCTCTTACCTGGTAACTCAGTAACCTCAAAGGATTTTGCTATTGCCTGTGCATATGATTATGAGGCTTACATCAGAAAATAGTATTTGAATTGCAAATATCAGAAAATAATGGTAAAACAAACTACAAAAACAACCTCAGAGAAATGGTTTGCACAACTGCCATGCAAGCATTAAGGTATAGAGTTTATTATGTCTTTTATTACTTGAATAATCATAACCATTGCTTGTGTAATAGAATACAACTATTTTAGTTATTTATCTGTTACTATGAAATAAAAGCTGCTACTATGTACAGCCAACTAGAAATGTTAGCAACTTATTTGTTGTCTTATGCGTGTTCAAAAATGGCACTTTTCTGTATTTATTGTCAAATTTTGACAATTGGGATAACCAGATACAACTGGAAAAAAAACAAAACAAGAATAAAGAATCCTATGTACTCTAAAGCTTAGCTGCATAATTCTTTTCAGAATTTCATTTCACTATATGCTTTGTTCAGTTAAATTCAGTATGTTTTATGGAATGAAAAGCTGCAAAAAGTCAATGTGGCAATACTTGTTCTTAAGTACTCTTTATTTCATGTGCAAAACTTAAAACTTAAAAGCACTATAGTTGAACACCTTCACTAAGTTAATACTGTTTCTGTTCCAACACCTTTAGCTATGTCTACCTTTTGAATTTTGTTTACCAAAGAGATTTACATCACCTTATACATGTTATATACTCGGTCACACCAGTTCCTTCATATGCTATATTACGAAAAATGAAACTGAGTTAATGAAAATACTACACTCACTTTCTGCGACACATTTAACAGTGCATCATTAAGCTGCAACTCAAAAAGGACTTCAACTTGTATGCTTGCAGTGTCATCTTTTATCTCCAAAACTTTGGTTATATAATTATATTTCCAACAAGCATTGTCCAACTAGGCTTAACACCTAACCATGAATCCATATCTATAACCTCAATATTCTACAAAAGAGTGAAATTAACTCCATTTATGAAGGATGATGACAGCTGACAGGTACTATTATTTCTTTCTACAAATTGTTCTAAAGGGAAAACACTGAACCTAAATTCTGTGTCTACTGTATCCAACTGTGTTGATACTTTATACAAGGGACACTAAAACTTAAAGAGATAAATTTATGTTTGATCAATGGGAAAAATAATTCAATAACTGTTAAAATCTTCTTGAATTCTAACTAGAACTTGCTCTTAATTTGGACTGTTAAAGTAGTTTCATACCTGAGTCTGGTAATCCCAGATGCATACTGTTCCTGAATACAAACTTGTAAGGATCCTGTAAAAACGTATTATCAATGTCCATTAATAAACCAATCAAAAACCCCTTGCACTGAGATTTATGTAATTACAAGAAACATGTATATTTACCATGGCTCTGTTGGATGCAGATCGACAGCTTTTACTCTTTCTGATCGTTGAGCAAGTTTCTTCTGCAGAAAAAATACTTGTCATTAGCATGATTATCAAGTAAATGCCTAAACTGAAAAACAAAACAAAAAGCTAATCCAAATTGTATAGCCAATAGTACCTTGATCTCGAGTCTGAGAGGCTGTCCACAAGCGAAACACAATAAAACAGATTGAAAATTCAGTTAGTAAACCAGATCCGATTGGTTCATAAAATGTCATGAGTAAATCACTAAATCAACAATGAAGCAATTCAACAACGGCAATGCAATTAAATCAATGATGATATGAAAACAGTTTTGTAAGTTGTAAGTTGTAACTGATCTAAATCGTAACTGACTAAAATGCGAGTGAAGGAAATACTCAAATACAGTATAATCTCACCATTTTTTAAGATTAATAATTAGCCTGTTGATATGAAATTCGGTTAGTAAACCAGATCCGATTGGTTCATTAAATGTCATGAGTAAATCAATAATGCACCAATTCAACTAACGGCAATGCGATCGAATCAACTATGATATGAAAACATATTTGTAACTGGATCTAAATCGTAACTGATTAGAATGCGAGTGAAGGATATACTCAAATACAGTATAATCTCACCATTTTTGAAGAATGATAATTAGCCTGTTGATATGAAATCCGTGAGTGAATCCGGAACCTTGAGATCCTCAGTGGCGAGCAGAGTAAAGCTACACTTAATCTGAATCTGGAACCCTAAGATCAAAAGGTTTCCTGCTCGTGTATTCGTGTAGTAGCTTGCAGTTGCAGCACCTCTGGGAATGGTGAGAGAGAAAATGGTGGGGTTTGATGATGTGAGTACTCGATTTGCGAGGGGATGCTTCCATGTTACGAGTAATTCTTTTTTCTTTTCACCTAGGATCAAGTTTACTTTGAATTAACGTGTGGGGGAGGTGGAAGTGGTAAATGGTAAATGGTAAATGGTAAATGTAAGTATTGTACTTTGTGAGTCTTGTAGGTATTAATCAAAGATCAATCACTAGAGGAATCAAAATCAACACAATATATCAATAACTAACTTTGCTACCGGAACATTGTTATAACCGATTAACATATGTGTTGTTGATGACTAAAATTACCATCGATGTTTGAACTTACTACTAAAGCTTATGTTAGGTAATTTATTTTCATGCGGCAAGTATGAGCAACTTCCAATGTGGTGTGGCAGCTTGATTGTCATCACTCATCACTCATCAGGGATACTTCTTCGGAGATCCATTACTAAAGGGCTTTGACCCCTTGAACCACTTGGTTCTAAGAAAATAAGGATATCTTTGTAACAATAGTACATGTCAGGAAACTTATGTAAAAAATACAGACAAAGGACATTACTCCATATGAAACCTTTTGAACCAAAGAGGATGATGCTCCACATGAAAACGTGGTATCCTCAGAAGTAAGAATTTAAATTAATACTTCCTAAAATAGAAAAGACTAGTGCATAAACATATTACTCGTTTTATGTTATATTGTTCTCTCTATCTAAAAACTTACATGGTGCTTTAAGTATGTAAAACTTACATGGTGCTTTAATATGTAAAATAGTAAACTAATAACATTTATTATTTCTTTAAGTAATAATAACATGCATTTTCTCATACAATCATTGTGTTTGTGATAATCGTGATTAATTTAGTGTTGATTTGTAATTGTTTCAAAGGTTAACCATGTTTATATGTTTCAAGACTCTAAGTGAGTGGAGCTTTCAAAGTTCCAATCATTTAAATCATTTCACGAAGCTACCAACCATTGCAATTTGCAAGTATTATTCTTTTAGATTTTATACATAAATACACATGTTTTTATTTTACACATGAAAGCTTCTAATCTAATTTTAATATACTAAAGTTTTAACAAAATAAACACTTACAAAATTTTATAGAATAACTTGCTGCCTATAAACCAGTTAAAGGCTCTGTTTGGCACACTAGCTAAAAAGCTAGCTTATGAAAGACAAAAAAAAGATATCACAATGGTCTGTCTAGATTTTTATAAAATAGATTGTGGAAATGGAAAATCATAATGATCTATATATTCAAAAAAAAAAATAGATAGGATAACACATTATTATATTATATGTAAAAAGACAAAATCGTGAAGTTGCAAAATACATATACAAAGAGAAAATAAGTTGAGCTTGAACACGTCCAACCAACTATCTTGTTCTTTTCTCAAAATTCTTTAAAAAATGAAGTATTAAATAATATTTATAATATATTAACTCTATTCATCTTATATTTCGTATTCTGAATAAGAAGCAATCGTCAGGATGGCCGAGTGGTCTAAGGCGCCAGACTCAAGTTCTGGTTCTCGTGAGAGAGCGTGGGTTCAAATCCCACTTCTGACATTTATTTTATTTTTCAACGTTTTGTGAAACGGCTTATTTTTTATTTTTACCATATAAATCATATTTATATTTAACTTCTTACGGATCTTAACTAATTCTCTTTTATTAATTCTAATTAAGGAGAACTTTATTCTAGAAAAAGTAACCCCGGTCGAGCTCAAGCCATCAACGTTACTCATTAGCCGAGTTTAAGCTTTACGAGTATGGTTCAAAACATATTTGTCCCACCAAAATGAATTTAAGCGGGTATCAAAGTTCGAATCACGTGTGTGGTGTCGTAGGCTCTTCACGTGAGAACACACAAGTTGGCTTTTCAAGATTTCGTTAGAGCTTGAACTTATGCAACTTCGCGTGATCATCTTTCGCTTCAATATAACTCAAGACATCAACTTCTATCTTATCTAAAGCCGTAACTTGAGAGCTCAAGATAACTTTTTTTTTGGTAAGGATCCGTGTCCGATAAGAGTCTGTTAAAACATATTTCACGTTTCCTACAGAATGATCCATTCGTCTCCAACAGTACAATATACTTCTAAGTAGCTCGTATCTTTAGTTTGATTCATCTATCGAGCATCTCACTTGTGTTCAAAGTAGCTCGTATCGCTGGTAGACCCGCCAGAACATTTATACATACGATTTGCCGAAACATTAGTCTATGTTTCATCACATATATTTTTTTTTTAATAAAGACTCCACATTGTAAGTTTCTAGTTTTTTGGGCTTTGTCCCAATGGCATCCAACATTGATGGACGACTCCTTGACCAAGAGGTCAGGAGTTCGAGTCCTAAGCCACATTGGTTTTACTTCAATTGCGGAGCTCGATCTTACGGATGGCCGGATTATGAGGTTTTTCCCGAGAAAGATCCTGAGTTCGATCCGTGTTCTTTTAGGAATGTCAACATCACTTTGCTAGGGCTTGACTAGAGCTCACTTGTGTGTAATTTGCTATTTTAATTTTTTTTTCTGAAACTTGTATATACATTAATTAGGTTGGTTACTAGGTGTTATTCATAGGTGAGGGACTGACCGGCTGAGAAAGAAACCTCTGAAAACTGTCTCCCTGTTCTTGCATCAATCACTTGTACAAGGTACAATCCTACATTGTTACATGCATTAGCCACTTGTACAGTTTTATTGAGTTAGATTTATACTTGGATTTGTCAGTGGGTATGTATTCAATGAGATAGGACCAACCTCACTGATGAGTATTCTGCCTACTCCCATACCATACCATAGAAGATGAAGTTTTTTTTTCTTCTCTTTTTTAAACAATACCTAATATTCTATGGATAGCCGTCCACCAACATGTTAGACGGCCGTTCAAGCTACGATTTATTAAAAAAGCCTCTTACCTTTAGATCGGGTTCACTACTTGTCAGATGGGTTAACCGCCCGACATATCATTGGACGGTCTTGTGGGACTGGGTCTGATTTGAAAAATAAAAAGCGAGATTAACAAATTGGATATAAGGTTATCCGTAGCGTACTCTATAGGGACATCATAGAGCACCAAAGTGCCCCAAACATCACTACACACATATATTATAGCGCATCCCCCTTCCCCTCCCCGCACCAAAGATATAGCGCCTACCCCTCTTTCTCTCTTCTTCTTTGATTGACCAGTTTTCTTGTTTTTTATTGGTTGGATTTATTTGAACTTTTATTTTTAAATAAAATGAGTAATATTATACCGCTTCCTCCCACTACACCATTTTTATATATATGGTCCATTACTAACTGGATTGCCACGTGTCATGATTTATCTAACGTAAAGGCTTTACCAATACAATTGCATAAGCAATTAGTTTGGTTGGTTGAAGCACATGTTTAACTTGTACTATTTCTTGTACCATGACTGCACTCTAGTCTCTAGGGTCCTTTATATAAGTTTTAATTCAAAGCATCATCTTTTGGCTTTTTCTTCATTACCATATGCAAACGAAAACATATTCAAAATGTTAAGAGACATATTTTGAAAACGATCAAGAACTCTTCACAACATCCAAATTAAATATAAACAAACAAATAAATTTATAAATAAAAATGTGTTTGGATTGAGAACACCGATATAATGAGGTTTGGAATTGAGTTATGAAATATGTGTATAAACTTGACGGTAAGAGAGTTATTCCTCTTCCCTTGCTGAGGAAAAAAATTGGTCTTGGGGATAATTCACTTCTTTTGGCATGATGTTTGGAGGGGAATGAGGCATTATCGGTTAAATTTACTTGAATTTTCAACTTGGAATTGGATAAATATTGTTTGATAAAAGATAAGAAAAATGGTTTATTGTGGACACTCTAAAAGCGTACAACCATAGACACTTCCGGGCCCTTGAATCTGTTCATATGATGACTGCGATTAATTTTTGTTCTTCATTTTTTATTTCTTTCTCACTTCACCAAATTGTGCATGCGAAATAGAATATTTTTAGATGCGAAATAATATGATTCATACAATTGAAAACAATAAATCCACCCATATGTTTAACCCCTTTGCAAGCAAATTAATACAACCAAATTCTTGCCCATGTTTCCCCAATAATTGTGACCTTTCCTCTCGGGTAGGGGTCAATTCATATTTATTTTGTATCTTCTAATAAGTGTGACATTGATATTACTAGATTTAGGTAACAGTTGACCTTCTAGATAAAGTCAAATGGCTCTCTCCACTCCTAGCATTAGATACTTTTTTGTTTCAACTTTTTATACTGCTACTGTGATTGTTATATTCTTCATTGATAATAAATGGACTTGTATGCGCTTGATTTGTTGTATGTTTTTTGTTACTCCATGTTTGTTATATGTTTTTTTCCTTCATAATTTCATTAGCGGGGTCTCTCTACACGTGACGTCTCTATTTTTGAGGGATTAGAGGTATGGTTTATTCTCGTCTCACCATTTCCGAACTCTACCATACGTAAGAGATTTGTTGGGTATAAAACTTTAATTACTATCATGTTTTACAATATTGATTTTAAACTAATTTGGAGAGAATAAAATAATATTAAAAAAAATATAAAGTTGAAAAGGTGTGGGGTAACCATTACACTTGATATAGAGGAAAATTATGGGCTAATGATGATATGACGCTAAGATAGCTGATTAGAGAAAAAATGTGAGGTTAAAAAAGTATAAGATAACCATTACTCTTACTCTAAACAAACTTTTTTTAATAGCCCCTAAACAATTATCATAGTACTATAATAAAGTTTACTTATATATCTAAGTTTTTATTTTAAGGGATCCAATGTGAAAGACATACGAAAGTTATATGAAACAAAAAAAACTGTTATTGTCTAATGACTAGTCCACTAGCAATTAGGAAAACATTGGCATCACATTTAATTAGTAGTAGTACATCGATCTATCAAACAACTAAACCCTTGTCGGAAACGGTAGACCAGACTGCGAAACGAGCCGAAAACGATCTCGAGAGATCATCATAATCATTCTCCATCAACCCGTCGTCGAAATTTTGTGCATACTCACAAGGATCATAACGAAACTGCTTCGAGTCCAAAACCGGCTTTATTTTCTTCTTATGATGATTATTCTTCTTTTCCTTCTTCATCTTTCCCCACAATATTCTCCAAATGGGTGCTGTTAAACCCGTGTTTAGACTCACGGTGACGAACACGTGGTTGTCGATTTTGTATTGTCGCCGGATCCGGCTCCGGCAGCCGGAGTTGCACCAGCTGACGGTGGCTTCCATGGTTAACCAAGTTAAAAAGGAAAATGGAATGGTTTTAGTTTTGGGTAGGGGAGGATCTAAGACACAACAACAAAGTCTCAGTTTTTATGTGTGTTGTAGGTGAGAAGAATGGGCATATAGGGCATTTTATACCAACTGAGAAAACCTAATTCTGCATTTATTATAAATATAGTAAGATTTTTTTTTATTTTATAAATATTGACGTATTTTAAGATTACGGGTTCGAGTCATGAAAACAACCTTTTGTGACAATGCGGAGATGTACGGTATACACAACTGTCCAAATAGTTTTAGAACATTCACAGCAGATTTTTCATCCTTATCCCTATAATTTATACTTTTATTATTATTTTTTCCCCTTTTTTCACTCACAACTATAATTAAATAATATTTTTTATACATTTATTATTACCTTTTATCTCTCTTCCAATCCCTAAATTTTAGCAAATCACAAGTTTTTTTTGTCAAATATATGCAGACTTGCTAAACTTTTTCTCTCTCCTTACTCATAACCACTTACAACCAAACTTCAAATTTTACAGATTTACTTACACTCACATATTTTTTTTAGAGAACTTTAAAAAAAAAAACTTTTTTATGTTAATTTTCAACATTTTTTCTTGAGTAATTCTTTTTTATATATGAAGGATCAAATTACAATAAAGTGACAGGTAAACGGACAACAAGTTATGTCGCAACCCCTTTTAAATAGCAATAAAATACGGTATAGCTTTTTAACCTTTTAACATAAAAATGAAAATAAAATACAATACAATTACCATTTATAGACATTTGAATAGTTAAAACTTAAAATAGATAAACCCATACAAAACTCAAAATAACTATAAAAGATCGAGCTCTCAAACCATAATAATAAAAATGGCTAAATTTCTAGTAGTCGAAAGTTCGACTAGTGTACACACTTGAATACCTCTAGCCTTCAATACACATTCATATGTTTTCTCGGTTTATGCCTTAGAAGACTACTGTAAGTTATGTTTTATATGATCATATTCGTTAAAAGGATCTCAACGTAGTCCGATGAGTTTTCAAGTAACGAGTTCTAACGATTAAAAAAAAGTTTCAATACGCTAAATTTTGATATAGACCGAACCGATTCCAAACCGCCAACAATATTTTTTTTTTAAAGAAAATTGGTTCATTAAGGCTTAGTTTTGGAGTGAGACTTCAAGCTTCCATACATCTGCAAACAAGCACTATCAAACTCCAACATCGCCGTAAAAAACTCCGGCAAACCGGACTTCAGATCCGTCAACGCCGTATCCTTCACCTGAACTCTGTGCCGCCGGTAACCTTCCTCCTCCTCCGCCAGCCACATCTTCAACGCCTCCACCTCCACCTGTTGCTCCGCGATCATATCCATATCATCCATCACATCGCTCGATATCCTCTTCGAGATCTGTTTATCGCACCACTCCTTAAATTCTTGTGATCTCTTCGCTATTTCTCTCCGAATTTCATCACATTTTCGTTCCATCTTCATCTCGTGTAAGTGATGCTGAACAATTTTAGCGGTTACAGACTGCAAAAGAGTTGATGGCGGTTTTTGCACCTTGTTCTGGAAGCTTCTTGAGTTGATCTCTCCAGGTACGTAACAATGATTTAATCTTAGGGTTTTGATTGTGTACGTTGTTATCTATGGAGATTAGGTTTAGTTTTAGCCAATTGCTGAGAGATTTGATGTATTCCTTCTGGTATAGCATGAATTTCTCGAACTTAGAACAACAAATCATCACTTGAAGACGAATCTGCTCCATGTTTTTCAAATTGTGCTCGCTTGTGCTCTTCGGCGATTCCGAGATTTTGATGTTGCTTAATTCCTTCACGATCGTTAGTTGCTGTTCGTGCTGCTTTCGCATGTTCTTCCACATTTCTCCCATCCTGCACACACGTTTAGAATTTTGATAACTAATTTTGGAACATTTTCGTTCAAATTAGCCTCTGGTGTTTGTTTTTTGATCCAATATGTACTTACTCTTCAATGATTTGAACAAGTTTTGGATACAATTGTTCATCACGAAGGCGATTGATTTCTGAGACGGTTGAATCTATGGACTGCATCTCCACAATGTATCTTGTGTGCATATCATTTACGGTTGCTTCTGTTTGTTTCAATCTGTCACTACTAGAGCCTCGTTTTCTAAGCATATTTAGCAATGCAATCCTTTTCCGGTATTCATGTTTCATCATTTCCCCAGCCTGTTCATCATCAAGAAGTCAAGTTTTAATCAAATCTTATCGTCTCATGTCCGTTGGATTCAGAACAAAAATCTAAGTAGAAAACTACAAGAACCTAGATGAGTTTAGTGAAGTAACAGGTTAATACTATAACAATATTTGTAATCATATATGTGTTTATAGCTAATTGTACCCCTAGAAAAGTTACATGTTTTGACTTGTTATCCGATCTGGGCATTTCTAGTTACTAATTTGTATTAAAGAAAAAGAAATTATATATCAAAGATTAAATAAATTTATAAAACATAATAGCATACCTTCACTTGATCATATAGCTTCTTCTCCCATGCTAGCATCTTCTCTAGTAGGGTAGTATGAGTTTGTTTTTCTTTGGAAGAAGAGTCGAGCTTTGCACTATTTGAATGTTTACTTTGGCCTATATTCAAACATTAAAGTGTTGATTCTTGATTGTATATTTGTATATAACTTAGATAAGTTAGTTACATGTTTGTTTTTGGCTCTGAAACTAGATCAAACCAGAGGGATCCAAACTTAGAAATATTCTTCAAAGATATCATAAACCTCAACTTTGTTTTTTTTAAGAACTATAACGGAACCAACCAACTATACCTTGATTATCTTCAAATTTAGAGTTGTAATGCAACTTATTGGTTTCATGAACCTTTGAAACTTCAAATGCACTATCTGAGCCTTTAACAAAACCATCATCAAGCTTTCTGAATAGCTTGACCATATTCACATTCTTCATATGTTTCTTCACAGATGACGGTGGTGTCCCTTCCCCGCTCACCTCCGCCACCCCGCCACCACCATGTTTATCGTCGACCATTAACGCTATAAAGAAGTCCCACGCCAATACCCCATCGTGTTGCACATTCGGATGAAGGGAACGGTGAGGCGGATGTGGCGGGAGAAGGCGGTCATCGAGGGATTGGAGCTCGGATTGTGCGTAATCAGAGAGGGCGGTGCTGGTGGTGTTCAGAGTAGCGGTGTAGGCGGAGTAAGCGGAAACAAAGGCGGCATGAGCTGTGACGGATTGCTTCATAAATGCTATTCTTTCCTTGCATCGATTCACAGTTGTTACGTTTTCGATCTTTGATTCTGAACATCCCATAATGTTTCTTGTTTTGTGGACGTTTTGATCCTACAAATTTGGTGGATTTTTATGCATTTTTTTTGGTCTGTAAAAGTTATCAGAAAGAAACAGAGAATGGTGTCCGGTGATGCCAATATTTGATTGTTGGAAAACGACGACGTACTCATAGCCAAAAAGTAGAACGCTGCTATTCGTTTGCATTAAGATCCAAACTAGCTTCCGTAATATTGGGTCTAAGTTTGACTCTGCTGTTCCATTTTATAATTTAGTTATAAATTAACTTTATATACACATTTTTTTAACGGCCATTTAATAAAACAAAACAACACTAAGACCACCCACAACGGGTGGGTACGTGGCCTACGTGGCCTTCACGTACGTACAAGGCAATTGATGTGGGAATTGGTTTTGTTTGGTACGTCCGTAACCACGTACCTTCACGTACGTGGTTTTTGTTTTTTTTTTAATTTTTTTTTTCTTTTTCCTCTCACATAATATTAAATCATATTATTTTAATATGGTGGTATGTGGGAAGTACGGGTATTTTATTGATGTGGAAAAAAGTGGGTTTTGTGGTATGTGGGAAAAACGTGACGTGGCAGACGTATGTACCTCGTATGTACCTCAACCGATGTGGGTGGTCTAACAAAGAAGCTAGATACAACCAAAGAACGATGGAGAAAAAACACCACCTAGGAAACCAAAGACTACGAAAAATCCTAGAAAACACCGAGACACAACACCGCTAACGCACTAAAAAAACCCACAAAACTCCCTATAAAATTAAAGAAACGCCACTCAGAGAAAATATAGAAACCTCCTAGGACTTCTCCCCATCACACAAAAGATGAAGGAGAGACTATGGTTCAATTGAAAACTCCGGTGAAAGCCGAGGTAAAACGAACTTTGATTGAACTCATTCTAGTGGCGTTGGAATCGATCCATCAAACTCTAAGAACTAAGCCATAAACTTTAAAGCCAAACCCTAAAACTAAAAACAAAAAGATAAACTCCTAAAAACTAAACTCTAAATATTCTTAGTTAGGTTTGACGAGCCGGTTCCAACGCCTCTGAAATAAACTCAATATAAGCCCATTCGAGCTCGGTTTTCATAGTTACTTAATACATTAAATAAAAGTTTTATATATAATACTCTTGTAGGTTTTTAAATGTACTTGAGCATGATAAATAAAGCTTTAATTCCATTCTTATCAACTAAATGAGCTTATTTTTTGGCTAAAGTTTGTTTAAGCTTGACTTGATTCAAGCTTTTAGCAACTGGATCTTGAGTAGTTTAACTCAACTCGTTTACGCCCTCTACCCCTCTACCAATCGGATGTAAATTTCATAGATACTAAAATAATTGTATAAAATCAATTCATAGAAGAAGTCGAATATGTAAATTCTTTCTTGAATTAAAAGGAATGAGTCGATTCTAGACACTAGGGACGAGTCTTTGGTACCGTACTAAACTGGTACCAACCGAACAGAGAACGACACCGTAATCGGTACTAATTTTTTGGCTAATTTCAGGACTGGTACTTAGGGCTGTAAACGAACCGAACAAACACGAACGAGACATGTTTGTGTTTGTTTGTTAACATGTTATCGGACAATCGAACGAACACGAACAAATAGCCGAACAAGATTTTTTGTTTGTGTCCGTTTGTTAAGCAAAAAAACTTTTTCATGTTTGTTTGTGTTTGTTTGTGAATTGTTTACATTTAAGGTCAAATGAACCAAACAAAATGGACAAACCAAACCAAACTTAGTCACAAACATACCAAACAAACCAAAACAAACACAATCACAAACAAAACCAAATAAACCAAATGAACCAAATTAAAATAAATGAATCAAAAAAACAAACACTATATGCTTGCATAAAAACAAAGCATTCATCCAAAGGCTAGGGATGCATGAAATCGTGGAGGTTGTATAATGTATTGAGTTAACCCTAATTATAGAAGATATTGGATGGTATAATTCATAAATATTTTTAAAAATAAAAGCTAAATAGAGAATATCTTAAAAGGGAAATTATGAATATTTAAAAAAAAATTATTAGAAGTATTAATGTTAACAAACAAACACAAACAAACAATACGAACAAACGCAAACGAACGAACACTTACCAAACGTTCACAAACACACTTACCGAACGTTCACGAACACAAATGGATGAACGAGGACTCTTTTCGTTTTCGTTTGTTAAGCTTAACGAACAAATTTTTTTGTCCGTGTTTGTCCATTTAGTAAACAAACGAACACAAACGAACTCCCGCCCGAACGATTCACGAACTTTTCATGAAATTTCGGTTTGTTTACAGCCCTACTGGTACTAACAACGACCGGTAAAAATTAAAAAAATAATATCTGAATGGTTACAGTACCGAGAATATGAATATGTTTTGGGAGTTTTAAAAACAATTAATTATCCATTAGCAATTTAAGCATCCATGATTGAGAATTCTTGGTTTAGAATGTTTATACCCATGATTAAAACCGCTGATTTTCCCCAAATTTTCTTAGGAAAATTACCTGAAAGAAACCCGAGAGTATGATGAGCTCTTGATGAAGAAATCGATTATATGGGACTGAAAATTATACAGCCGGGTGAACCTATTTTGATACATTTTAACTCGAGCAGATGTTTGTCAAAACCCATGCCTTTAAACATGTTCGTTTTGACCCAAAACCAATTTTCTTAGGACTTCCCGTAACCCACCAGAACTTAGACCCACATGTTTTGCCACACTGAAATGAAATGCACTATTCAATCTCTTACAAACAATTGCAACATACTTAGCACTTCTTACCAATTATCAACATATGCAACTTGTAGTTCACTTAATCCAACATACTCCATTTACAAACAGATTGTGTGCCTAGGAATCCTCTTCCTCAAATCAAAATCAAATTACATAACACACAGAGAGTCACGATGCTTGAAAAAACAACCTGCAAAAATGCTTCATATTCGAAGGGTCATTAATATCGCGTTGCATGCAGAACGACATATGATAACGGTGAATTTTTCTTCATTGGGAGCTGCTCCGGTAAGGGTAAGCAACGCTGGAGTGAGAAAAGTATTCGAAGACCGGATGCTGGTACACCGGAAATCGTACGATTTAAAGGAAGAGATGAACAAGAGGTTCTCCATTTTTGAGGAGAATTTCAGAAACCTGGAAGAGGAAAATCTCCGACGAGAGGTTGCTAAGATGTGTTCGTATTACGACCTTACCTTAGATGATTTCACGAAGGCGTATTTTGGAAAAGTAATCAGCTATGATGATGATGCCGCCGCCGATGATGAAGGGGAATGTTATCACCACGATGAGGAATCTCCTCATCGTGGTGATAGCATTCCTCTTCATCATTGGCGACGGCATCATCATCATCGCTGATTACCTTTTCAAAATACGCCTTCGTGAACTCATCTAAGGTCAGGTCGGAATACGAATACATCTCAACAGCCTCACGTCGGAACTCTTCTAGGTTTATGAAATCCTCCTAAAAAATGAAGAACCTCTTGTTCATCTCTTCCTTTGAATCGTACGATTTCCGGTGTACAACATCCAGTCTTCACGTACTTTTGTCACTTCAGCGCTGCTTACCCTTACCAGAGCAGCTCCCAATGAAGAAAAATTCACCGCTATCATACACCGTTTTGCATTCAACACGATATTAATGACCCTTCAAATATGAAGCATTTTTGCAGATTGCTTTTTCGAGCACCGTGACTCTCTGTTTGTTATGTGATTTGAGGAAGACGATTCCCTAGGCAAACAATCTATTTGTAAAAGAAAAGCTCCTGGAAAGAATCGAACCTGGGTATTCAGGGTGAGAAAGAAGAGCGTTGACCAGCTACGTTGGCTGGTACGTTGTTAGCTAAACTGGAAAACAAATATAAAACGGAAATGTGCATGTGTGTCAATTTTATATATAAGTGAAGAATACTATATATTATGAAAGGTTTTGTAATATCACTAATTCGGTAAAAGAAAAGCTATTCACAAGAATCAAACCCGGGTATACTGGGTGAGAAAGAAGAGCGTTGACCAGTTGTGCTAGTTGGTACATTATTAGCTAATCTGAAAAATAAATATAAAACATAAACGTGCGTGTGTGGCAATTTTGAAAATAAATGAAGAAGATGTTTGTTATATATAAAAATTAACTTTATATACACGTATGGTTCAGTTGAAAACTCCTGCGAGAACCGAAGTCAAACAAATTTCAAATGAACATTTTCTAGCAGCTTTGTAATCAACTTGTCAAACTTAATAGGTAAACTATAAAACTTAAAGCTAAACCATAAAGCTAAAAACTAAACTCTAAAGCCGGTTTTAATGGCCGCTAGAATAAACTCAATATAAGTTCATTTGAGCTTGGTTTTCACAGTTAGTTAATACATTAAATAAAAGTTAAATAAATAATACTCTTATAGAGTTCTAGGTTTGCAAATGTACTTTGAGCATGATAAGTAAAGTTTTCATTCCTTCTCATCGATTGCTTATTTTTAGGCTCAAGTATGTTTGCGCTTGACTTGATGTCTTGATTCAAGCTTTTAGCAAGTGGTTCTCGAGTAGCTTAACTCATCTCGTTTACGCCCCCTACCAATCGGATGTAAATTTCATAGATACTAAAATAATTGTATGAATCAAGTTGTAGAAGTTGAATGTAGACGTTCTTTCTTGAATTTAAAGGAATGAGTCGGTTCTGGACATTAGGGATGAGTGTTTGGTTCTGTACGGAACCGACCGACTGAACATAATCGGTACAGATACCGTACTCGATTTTGGCTAATTTCGTGACCGGTACTCACCAAGACTAGTAAAAATTAAAAAAAAAATAACCATGGTGCCCGAGAATATGAACATGTTTTGGGAGTTTTAAAATCAATTAATTATTCATTAACAATTTAAGCATCCTATTAGGGTATATACACGAACCTGGTTGCACACATTGATCACGAGACGCACACACTCAAGCAAGAAAATTAAGAACACAAGATTTACGTGGTTCGGTCTAAACTGACCTACATCCACGGGCTAACTAGGAGTATTATATTTCTGTGCTCAAGGAAGAAAGTTACAGGTTACAATGTATTTATAGAGAAAATATCTAGGGCAACCTCTACCTCTAGTAAAGGGCCCAACAGGTCAAGCCCAAATATACTAAATGTGGACAGAATTATTGGTTTAGAATGTTGATACGATCAAAACAATTAATTATTTTTTTACCTTTAGTGTTATCAATGTCATCAGTGATATTGAATTAATTTGTCGTTTAGATTAATCTAGCTAGTAATTAACCGAGTTAGGTGATACAGTATTGCGGGCTCGGTTATTTCTAATGGATAGTGTGCGTTATTTGTTTAAGTATAGGTTAATTGTGCTAAAATATCTATCATTAAACTAAGTCGCAGAAGTTTACATAATTAATTTTGTTTTACATAATTAAGTTTACATAATTAATTTTGTTTTACTTAATTAACATGTTTTACTTAATAAATTTATTTTACATGAACCTGTTAAGTCGCAGAAGTTCAATTAGCACACGGGAACCCTCACTCCTATTTGTCTCCAATAGACCAATATATTTTACCTTTTAAGAAACGGAGGCATAGATTCTTCTTGCAAACGATGCTCATAAAAGATTAAATCCGATTCTTAAGAATATGCTACTACCCATTAAAACATTTAATTATACCGATCAAATATTTTGTTCTGAAAGTGATCACAGGACTCGTAGTATAATCCAAGTAATTTTCCGATTTCGTCTACGGTTTCGGTTCAAATTCTACAACAATTTTCCTCAATTTTCTTAGGAAAATTAGAAAGGCATAGCTGAATGAAACCCGAAAGTATGATGAGGTCTTGATGAAGAAATCGAGTATATGAGACTGAAATCAAAATGTTTAATAGACTTAACCTGCGAATAATATTCAATTGAAGGGTTTTTATGATCTAGATCCTTTAGTTTTGTAATGTATTATTGTATTTAGAGTAAATTACGGTTTTCGTCCCGGTGGTTTGCACGTTTTTCACTTATAGTCCTTGAACTTCGTTTATTACGGCTTTGGTCCCTAACCTTTTCCGGCTCGTTACGGCTTTGGTCCCTAAGGCTAACGAACGTTAAAAAGTTCTGTTAAACTTTTTGAAATGACGTTTTTACCCTTTCACTAAAATTAAGAAGAAAAAAAGAAAAATAATAAAGACTAAATTACACTTTTGCCCCTTGACCATCCCTTTTTTGAAATCATCTGCGAACTGAACCAGAGTAAATTACACGTTTTACCTCTCTCCACTCTCTTGTCTGGATTGAACCACCTGCGGCAGCGACTCCGGTTAACCATCTGATCAACGGCAAACTTCGAAAGGCGACCCTCCCAAACTCCTCTCCTTCTCTGCCACTTAACCGTCGACCCTACCCCTTCTTCACTGTCGTTCACCCGGCAACCCAACCAGCGGCGATCCTTCCGCGAAACCTGAAGCCAACAACCGACTCCGACGAGCTCGACCTTCGATCAAACTCAAGCCTTCACCATCGCAAAATCCGTCAGCGGCAACTCGGCAAGCCCCTACCATGGACATCACTTTTCTTCCATGTCAAAACCACATAATTCTAGTCATTGCATTTTTAAGATTGGTTATTGCAATTATCAGTAGAATAGATTTTTGCCTATTTGGATTTTTCTTAATGATTCAATAGGTTCACAAACGAACAGCTTCCCAAATGGAAGCATAGATCTGTTCAATTTCAAGGTCCCAATTTCAAGTTGCGGCTGCCAACGAACAGATCCGTTCAATGCCAAAGCCAACGAATCAATGTCTGAACATTTGGACTTCGTTCAATGCCAAAGCACAAACCAATGCTCGCCATGAAATCCCAGAATCCAAATGGATTGAAACAGACCTAATCAATTCGATCGAAGTCCCGGAATGCTCGCCCTGAAGTGGGGATACGCGTTGATGATATTGATAGTGTGCAGTTGATGTTTTGATGCTCGGGAATGATGGTGGCGGTGGTGGCCGGAACTGCCGGACGAGAGGGGATGACAGAGATTGGGGATGGGAACGATGATGATGAACGTTTATGTTTCTTTTTTCTTTTATTTTATATATGATCTTTTTAATTTATATTTATATTGGTTTTTTTAAAGGAGGGTATAATGGTCTTTTCACACACACTTAACATAATTTTTTAACGCCCGTTAGCCCCAGGGACGAAAGATGTAACGACCCCTAAACCTTGGGGACTGTAGGCGTAAAAATTGAAGCCTAGGGACCATAGGCGTAAAACGTGCAAACCACAGGGACGAAAGCCGTAATTTACTCTTGTATTTAAGTCTGATTGTGGGAAGAATTTGAGTGATTATGGAATTCCTGGATGTACTATCGTTAGTAAGTTAATTTATCACGTGGTGAGTTAATGAATGAGTTGTTATAAAGACACTCACCTTTTTGCAAAATTCACCCTTTTTCTACGATCGTTTCAGTCCAAATGACCGTTTCTGATGAAACGGCTGTCACGTGTTGCGACGACGAAACCTTAAAATTAAGGGGGCCCCCTTTCTAACGACCGTTTACTCTGAAACGATCCTGAAACGATCGTTTCACGTCAAACGACCGTGCGATTTGGGTTTTTTTAGTAAAAGATGTGGGTGTCTTTAGCCAGAGCCTTATAAATATCACTCTTAATTTACAAACATGTCTAGAATTAAAGAGTAAACTTCACTTTTGGTCTCCAACGTTTGTACATTTTAACACTTTTAATTCAATTTCATAAATTATAACATTTAAGAGCCTGAGGTTTGATTATTTATCAATTTTGATCACTTTTTTAATTTCCATCCAAATTAATGGCTGGAATCCATGAAATAAAGATTAATGAGGATTATTTTCGTAATTTAACCCTTCTCCCATTTATTTAATTGATACAAAAAAACACCCATTCACATCCCAAAAAAAACTTACATCGTCTCTCCCCCCAGATCGATGATTGATGCGAGAACTGGATGAACACGTATTAGGATTTCTAGGGGGAGAGACGATCGAAGTTTTTTTTTGATGTGATGGGTGTTTTTTGTATCAATTAAATAAATGGGAAAATGGTTAAATTACAAAAATAGCCCCCATTAATCCTTATTTCATGGATTTCAACCATTAATTTGGATAGAAATTAAAAAAGTGACCAAAATTGAGAAAATAATCAAACCTCAGTCCTTGAAATGTTATAATTTCCGAAATTAGATTAAAAATGTTAAAATATGCAAACGTTAGGGACCAAAAGTGAAGTTTACTCAGAATTAAATAAAACAAAGCATCATAGGAATAAAACAAGAGCTCAATATAGTAGCAAGGTACCAACATAAAAACTTTTTAAATTCAACTTTTTTAATAGATACAACAGCGGGTATCAAACCGGTATGTACCAAAAGATTCAAGACCAGAAGAACTCTTCCGGTATCCATATTTCTTCAAACTCAGTACTAGTACTGGTACTAACCGTGCCTGGTATGGAACCGGTCCCTAATTGGTACAACAGTCCAAACCCAATTCTAGTTCTAGTTTAGTACGAGACGTGTGCAAATCGTGTTTTTAGCTAAAACCAATTGAAATTGAGCCAACAAAACTCCACCACATTTTCTTGAAACTGTTGTGTGAGGGAAATAATCGAATTCAAGTCGAAAACAATTCAACTTATGGGGTGGGGAATTGAACTCACCCGTACTGGTCAAGTCAAATGGGATCCAGTTGAAATGTAACTGAGTTGGAAATTGGTTTGGGTCGGGCCGGGTTTAAACCTGGGTTTGGTTTCCAGGTCGGGTTTTTAACTTTTTATTACCATCCTAAAAATCAATGTTGATTTTAGGCTGTTATCTTTAAAGATGATGTGTTATCTGACTCAAACCCATATCTTATATGAAATTTATCAGTTTGAATTCGTGTAAACGTGTTCGAGACAACTTTCTATCAAGTCTATAAACATGTCTAGCTGAACAAATCAGGTTCATGCCAACGTTCACAGCTTGACCCGCTTATTTTCAAAGTATATGTTTTATGTCTAACTTAAAAGTAATTGTTTTATACACAATTGTATTTAGTAATTCTAAATTCATAATTACAGTACTAAAAAGTTTTTTCAGGTCAAACTGCTAATAGTGTCAATTTCTTGGTTCCACTGGCGAAGCTTGACTTAGAATTTTGCGGGGGAGATAAGTCACGGGGCAATAATCCAAGGGGGCGATTCTCTCTATATATAATTTTTTTGGAAAAAATCATGAAAAATTAGTACTACTGGACGAAAAAACCGGAGGGGCATCCCCCCCCCCCCCCCTTTCCACTAAGCTTCGCCAGTGCTTGGTTCTCGATAGATTATGTACTTGTAGAACGTGTCTAAATTTCAGGTTCGTGCTGGCTTCTTTCATTATCTACCTGATTAGTTTTTTTAGTTCACTTTTTATTTGGTGTTTGGTAGAAAAGAAAAACTAAACATACTTGTTAATAAGTAAACATGTCAAAACTGTCACCTCGGTGAAACTGATTCAAGTTCACTTCAGATTGTAGGTGCATACCGGATTTTCCAAAGCTCTAGATCATGTCCTCGATTGTAGTTAACAGCATACTGAGGGATCGTTGTAAGATCAATGCGTGTGCCCACAAAGGCTCTTAAAGATCCATTTTCAACCTCCTTGTTTTCTGCATCATCTGTTGTTGGCAAAGCAAACCGTGAGAAATCAATACAAACAGGTTCAGGTCAAAACGAACGAACCTTTTTTGGTCAAAACGAATTTGGTTGGTCAGGCTGACCTACAAAACCTTTTTTGGTCCATTATTAGGTAAATTACATGAAATCATGTCTTGTTTCTCAAAGAGCGGGTCGATTTAAACGGGTCAAAACAAGTGACTCTTCTATTGCTAATTTAAAACGAGTCAAAATAGGTCAACACCCGCTACATTGTTTGTCACCACTACCAGTGCATCGCCACAACAACCGCCACCGCTAGCACCACCTTCCCTCTTCTGCCACAACCACCATCGCCACCACCCCCTTTTCGTCATGGTCTTCAGTATTATGAATTTGACTCCAAAACAATCAATCTAAAGATTTATAATACCTTTGATTACTTATTAATACATGTAACCCATTTTTTAAATTTTTAAATGCATCGGATATGGCATATTACTAAGAAATAAAAAATTAATTAAAAAACTAGTGCCTGGATGTGTTAACATCTTGATACAGAACTCACTAACCAATAATCAGAGAGGGGATACTATCAAAATCGAACAAGACATAGCCACCACCCCACTGTCAGACATCCCCACCTCCGCTAAAGCAGTAACCACCAATGGCAGGCGTCTCTACCGCCTTCACCAGTCACCGCTAGCCATCATAATTATTTTTACTGCCGGGTGAACCTATGTTGATACTTTTTTCTTTGAAGATATCCCAAAAGTTCTACAGGCGGGTGAACCTATTTTGATACTTTTTCTTCGAAAATATCTCATTTCAACCCAAGCAGATGTTTGTTAGAACCCATTTGTCTTTAAACATGCTCGTTTTGACCCGAAATCAATTTGCTTAGAACCTCTTCTAACCCGTAACCCAACTGGACTCAACCCACATGTTTTGCCGCACTTAAATGAAATGCAATGTACTATTCACTCTTTACAAACAATTGCAACATACTTATCACTTCTTACCAAAATATGCAACTTGTAGCCACTTAATCCAACATACTACATTTAATGAAACATGCTTACTGTTTACTAGCTGGTTGGCTGGTTAATATTTATACGGTTCTGTCTTGACGGTTTATGGTTTGGAACTTGCAACCAGACGTTTAAAATTTACTATTTATAATTTTTTCATTTCAGAAATATGAAGTTATATATATGTATTATATTCTTAAACCATCCTAGTCATCTTTAAAAATAAATAAATTTTTTTCTTTTGTAAATACTAAAGTTTGTTCAAAACCAACAAAACCTTTCGGTCCAGCCGACTTGCCCTATTTTGTTCGTCTTTTCCTGAAACCTTAGTCAGTGGTTCGGCCAAGAATTTTCGTCATAGCTGGCGGAAACGGACCGTGAACACCCCTAGTTTGCCCATAATTAATGTACTTTGATAAAAAGAACTATAATTACAATAACTTAACCTTATTTAATATAGTGATCTATGAGATTTTAAGCCTTTTAATACACTTTAGATAAGGTTTGACCATCTCTTTTTTGGTTAAATATTTAGCTTAATCCATTTGAAAAGTTAAAAAAAATTAAACTTGAATCAACCCATCTGTTAGTAAGTGGGTCGAAACTACCACCTCTAACTATAGTGTATCATTTGTACAGGCAGAAAATTACCTGTTTCATACCTCAGATAACTTCGAAAATGTGAATACCCATTTGCAACGACATCAAGTTCATCAATACTAAAATTGTATCTCTTTTCAAGAGCCAAATATAATACCTGCAATCAGAACAACATATAATCCATGGTTGTAAAAAAAAGAGTCTAGACTAGCCCAAAACAAGCCTCGAATCAACTTAAAACAGTCTAAAATATGCCCAGAAACCCTAAAAATAGTATTCTTATACTATGTGTCTCGCTTAAAATATCCCTCGCTTTTTACGTGCCTTGCGCCTAGGCCCAAGGCTCAACATTTGTGCCATGAGTGCGCCTTCAACAACTATAGGTGAAAGTTGAAACCTTAATTAGCGGAAAATTACCTTTTCTATACCGTGCGACATTAATCTCTCTAACGTACGAAACAATGCATCAGTGAGATCATCACTGTAAATTACATCAGCAGCTACCAGCAAAGATGCCCTTTCAAGTTCTTCAAATTCTGATTGACTCCAAGCATAACTAGATTACACAATGAATATTGAGCCCAAACCATGTAGAGATGGCAATATAGACCCGTTTATGACGAAACAGGTTGATTTGAGTTAAACTTTGCCAGGTAGATTGGAATTAAACTTTGCCATCAATGGGTCAAATGGGTAACTAGGGTTGAGCTGGTCGAAAGTCACCCAAAATGCATTTAGAGTGTACAAAACCCCCTAAATCGTTTTATTATAAAATTTTGATTACCAATTTAGCTCTGTAATTATTTAGTTTTCTTCAGGTCAAACGCTAAACTGCATGATATAAAACAAACTTTACATTCTTTTCGTGATCTTAGCAACCAGCTATGAATTAGGGGCAAAATGAGAACACTTTATCACCAATTTTAGCAACCAAGTTACGTGTTAATACCAATTGTAGCAGCTAATGAGCTGTTCAACGCGTAGCAAGAGCTTTACTGACTTTTCAATATTACTAACGTGGTGTCCTTGTTATGCATAAGCTATGTGGCATCTAATGTGACCTTGAATCAACCAGTTTCACATTAGAATTTAAAATTTAATGGTAAAATCAGTTAAAATGATTTTGATTTTTAAAACTGGTAATAAATTATAAATATTTTTGCGCCTAAAGTTGGTTGCTAAAGTCAGGAAAAAATATTTGTTTAAAAGTTTTTGTGGGTCAGCCCAACCCAACCTGTTTTAACACGCTACACAACCTGTCTGACCCACCCATTTGCCCCCTCCACTGGTTAGAAAATGTAGGTGTTTGTGAGCAAGAAAGCATGGTATTGTCATCACCTTTCATAAGCTAGACAATTGTCTTGCTTAGGGGGCCATGAAGCCTTCCAATCAAGTTCCCGTACATAAACCGAAGTTTTAGTGGGTAACAATCTAGCATTGAGATGGACATTGCTAGCACAATTTTCAAGTATTTCAACCCCATAATCTATCAAGTAATAATATGAAACTAAGCATTAAGAACATAAAAATAAGAGGAATCGTAAATCTAGTATATTGCAATCTTCTCTAAAAATACAACCAAAAATCATAATAACTGGAGGCAGCAATGCCAACACGCTTATTTATAAATGGCTTTGTGCTTTATCTCAAACGGGTCACAGATAAAATTAATAAAACAGCAAAAAAGGGTGCCGCAAATCTATTTTTAATGTATGCATCCTCCGAAATCGTCATATTCAAAAGTTTTTAGATTATTAGTGTATATAATATTTTTTAAATCATACTTAAACTTTTAATAAGAAACAGACAAGAAAGAGTTTGCTGATCAACCCACCTGGGCTGGCCCAATTAGATCAGTACTGGAAAAATACTTATTGTAACCAAAGCCCTTTTGACCCACCCATCTTGCCACCTCTACCGAAAAAAGGGGTGGGGGGGGGGGGGGGGGGTTATCAAGGTATCTATATATGCGTGAATACCTGTCAGAAAGACTGTTTCAGCAACTCGTGCAAGTAGCATACCAACCAAGCCTGGTAAAGATAAAAAAACAAAATCATGTAATGTAAAGTGCTGATGTCTCAGATTCCAAGTTTCCAACAACTGCAGAACTAAAGGGGAAGACCTAAAGTTATTCAATACTTGAAATCCCAGTCAGATATAAGAGTATGGGTGTTCAGGTTCTCGTTTTAACCGATTGTCTGTCTTATCAGGTTATGCTTCTCATTATATGAGAATTCTTTGATAAATAAAATTACATATTAACCTTGTGAGTTGTGTTGCCCTAATTTGAAAGCCTTTGGCTCTCATTTTTTTTCACTAACATGTTTTTTTTTTGTTTTGTCATTTTATCTATAAATTCCTTGTATGATTAGAACTTATATGATTATGTGATTATTAAACCTTCAAGCAACATAAGCATATCCAAACACTAGCCATGGGTTTAAAAGACACACCTAGGCGCGAGGTGCATTAGGGCGAGACGTCCAGTGCTTATGACTATGTGAGGCGACGAGCGTACATGAGGTGCAGGTAAAAATGGCAGGAGGCACACGCACCGGGAGCGACTCCTGTAGATGGGCAGATTTTATGAATCAGGATGTTGTAGAGAGGTTATTTTCTATATTAAATCATATATAGAGGTTATTTATATGTAAGTTTTGCGTCCATGATCATATAAACCTATGAGAAATATTTTTAAAAAAAATTCATATAAATACCTTGCGCCTCGTGTTTTTTTAAAACCAAGTCTACAACACATTCTATTGCAGTTTGTTATTTGATTTCAGTTATTCTATATTGCAAAACTTATACAAAGTTATAAACATTTTGCACTTTCTACTGGATTCGTGGTTAGTATTGACAGATGGATTTGGGCATGGCACAAGTGACAATTTTGTGGGACTTCAAATATCTTATATAAGAACAACACCAATGAAAAAAAATTATAAAAGCCAAATAGGTATCAATATTACCTGTACCAGCACCAAGTTCTACTGCTACAATCCCATTAAACTCAGATGAAGTAAACATCTTATGCAAAACAAAATCAGAGAGTGCCAGTTCAGCTCTCCAAACCTGTAGAGTAAAGAAAAAAACTTTAGGTGCAATCCAATTTATATTCTAACTAAAAGTACATAATTGCATACATATCCTTTATCCTTCTATTCATATATTCAGTAAAACAAATTGTTAGAACTAACTGATTTTATTTTACTTATAATTTTCATTGGTAAAAACTGAAATTTAGTGTTTTGAAAGGGTCAATATGGTTTATTATGAAACTCTGAAGGACACCTATGAAAATTTGAACTTCTATATGACCGAAAGGTACCCAAAAAACATATTTTTTTGCATACACTTTAGTATATGAAACAGACATGGACACAGGTGTTTGTCAATGGTTATTTTTTGAACAAGCACACACATAGAGTTGTGCCAGAGACAACCAGAATTCAGAACCATGCACCTAACTACAAGCAACATTGAAGCGCCAACAAACCGGATAGAACAATTTATTACCTGCAAACCAACCTTTGGAATTGATGAGGTGATATTGTGTTGGATCGCCACATCAAACTTGTCCCTTGGATGTACTAGAAACAAGATGGTTTACTTAGAAACTTTAACTCTTTCCGGTTACGGAATATACTTATACACACTTCAATAAAAGGTACTCAATTCATGAAAGCGGTCGAATAATATTAAAAAGCTTGACATGAAACTATGGCTTAGCTTTCATATTCTTCCAATGCTATGTCTCAGTTTTCTATTAAACATTCAATCTGTTATTAACAAATTATCCACTTCCATGAACAATATCCATTCTTTTTTATGATCATGCAAAATAAATTCTTTGTATTAGTGGGGATAGTATCGAGGCTCTTTTATTAACCGAATTGAAATACAAGAGAACAATCACCCCGGCGGGCAAGGGAGGCGGGCAACAAGCTGCGCCGCCAAGCCTTTCTGAATAGCAAAACTAAGTCTCGTGAAAACAACATCCCTAGCACCAGAGGTCATTACATTACCATGCATGACCCGTTGAACTCTACTCAGAGTTTCCACGGCCTCAGAGGCGAGGACCCCAAAAGTGTCAAAGGCAAAAGGAACAAACACGTGTTGATTTTCAATGCACGCTTTCTCATGCTTGTTCACTTTTCCCATCGCAGCCTTAGAAGCCGCCTGCCCCACTTTGAACTCCCCAAGCCCCAAGCCCACCAGAGGGGAGACCCCAGTGAGATCCAGGCAAGCATGCTTCCCAAACCTTGATCTGCGGTATAGTCTAGCCAAGATAAAAATCTCTTCATCCAATTGTATTTTACAAATTTCCATTTATTTAACTTAACAATAAGTTAACCCAAACCTTCAAGAGGGTGGTGCTAGAATTCTTCATGCGTATAGGTCTTAGGTTCAAATCCAACTTCCATGGACTTTCAGGCTTTAATTCCCATAAAGGCCACCCGCTAGGCACTAGCACGAGCTATGTTTTACTCAATCCCTAGCGGGATATTGGCGGGTCCGGTGAGATTTCCATTAACAGGCTCTCACGGTTA
>JBCNJP010000016.1:12310790-12337730 GCA_039602395.1 Deinandra increscens subsp. villosa
TATTAGTAAAATATGAATAATTATTTATTTTCAAAATAAGTGAAAATATACATTTATAGGACTGTAATTATATAAAGTAATTTAATTTCTTCTTTTAGTTCGGTTTCTAACATCCACCCCACGTTTTTTCTATCCCTCTTCTAACAAACAACCCTTTTTTCATCTTTCCAAAAAAAACATTCTCATTTACTCCCTCCATTACAATCCAAACAATCATTGTTCATCAAATCCCATTTCCAATTCACCATTTTCTCAATTTTCATCCTTTTTCTGTGAGATTCATCTTAATTCTGTCAACGTTTCTGCTCGAATTCCGTGATTATTCGAGCATTTGATCGAAGAAGAAGAATGGAGGAGGACAATCCAGATGCGAATTCGGAGTTGGATCCCGAATTAGAGTCTATATATGCAGGTGCATTACACAACGCGTTTCGAGTTCATTTTAATTTGATATATAGATTTTTGTTTGAATGTTTTATTTCAATGTGATGAACCTTTGTAGATATGGAATTGATGAAGGAGAGATTTGCAAAGTTGTTGTTGGGCGAGGATATGTCCGGTCGAGGAAAGGGAGTTTGTTCGGCTTTGGCATTGTCGAACGCTATAACGAATCTAGCGGGTAAGCGTATTTATTTTGTTTTCGAATATTGTATTTCGGTTTAAAAATAATAGGAGAGAAGATTATTGTTAGGGTGGCATGAGTGGAGGTGGTTGAATACTGATCGGGGAGTCGACGTATTCCCCACACAGAAACACCACCTCACCCTGCCACCCTATGGCGTTGGTGAAATCGATAACCCTCCCCTACCAAGCCGTTAGATGCATAACTAACTAAACTAATTTTTAAAACGTGTCCATAATACACACAATTATAAAAAAGAGATTTTTAAACAATAACATTTGTCTTAAAAAAACCATCGGTTCATTAGGCTCTCTTGTTTTATTTAGATTATTTCAGTTATAACTTACTTATTCGGCTTTATAAAATATAATACCTAACTAAGGTTATCTATCCGTGAGTTATACAGGATTGGAAAATTTCAATAGAATTAATAAATTTTTCGTATATAGTTATTATAAATTTTAAACATATAATATTTATATGACAATCTAATTTTTCGTAATAATTAAACATATTACAGTATTGAAATAAGAAATAAGTTTGGAATGCATAACATAAAAAAAGAAAAAAATAAGAAATACTCTGGGAAATTGGCTTCTCAGATATTTAAAGAGAAATTTATCTAAAAGTATATATTCTTTTAACATAATTATTATTTAATATATATTTATTTAATTAAAGAGAGAAGAAATAAATTATAAATTACTATTTAATATGGGTGGAAATTTAATGTTATTATTTAATAACAGAGAGACACAAAAAAAAAAGTACACTAGAGAGTAGAGAATGAGTTGTGTCCTCCAAACATTTTTATTTATTATATAAGAACTAAGCGTATAAAAAGTAATCCAACATTAACAAATCTGAATGAAGTTTATTATCCATACTTTTTTTCAACATTAATGTATTGTCCATTATACCATCAAAAAACTATTATAATTTTAAGGATTTAAATCTTTATCATTTTGTGAGATGATAATCTAACATGTCACTAGGCTACAAGATCATAAGTAGTTTATTATCCATTTAACAGCTTCAGTATTGGGAGATATATCGCGTTTAGAACCGCTACCAGCCGAGAGTAAAGCAAGGTGGCAGAAAGAAATCGATTGGATGTTATCGGTAACCGATCACATTGTTGAATTTGTGGCATCAAAGCAAAACACTAATGGCGTAACAATGGAGGTACTGATTAATCACTTCATTTTCGTGTAATATATATTTCATAATTTTAATTTGAAGCTACTAATTAATCAAAAGCATATAATTTCCGTAGATTATGGTTACAAGGCAACGGAGTGATGTGAATGTCAATATTCCTGCCCTAAAGAAGCTTGATGGGATGCTTATAGTAAGAATTCACCATTTTAATACGAAATTCATATGTTTGGGTTTAGTCAATTGACACACCATTTTGTAACACACGATGTGAAGTTCCAAACGGGAGACCTAATATGAAGTTCGGGGTTTGAATTTAGTCTAAACAGACTCATTTTAGTTTCAAACCGATGGAGAAACCTGTTTAGAAAAATTGGTCGTTATCTCGGATTGACTTTATTATTTTTAAGCATTAATGAAAATAGAAATTAAAATAATATAATATTTTGGGTTATACATGTAATATTCGACTATTCGTGTTAAATTTTGAAATCCGGTTGTGTTCGGAATAAAGTGTATGCAGAATTTTCAATTTTGGGTCAACCCACAAAATTCAAAAGGTGTTGAGATTTATCTATTTTTTTTTTGAACGGCTAAATCTATTCTACTTCTAAAGTAACTCCATAAATCCCCCAAGAACTGTTAATGCCTGAGATAGAATCAGGACCTCAGTAAGACAAAGCCTTACCACCTCCCTCTTAACTAATAGGACAAGTGCTCGTTGGCTTAAGATTTATCTATTTAAGATGATTTTAAGAATCATGTCCTCGCAGTTTGTATACAAAACACATTTAATGCTTGTATCCCGAGTAACATATATTGTTACTTCATCACATTCATGTATTTCACATTTATTTCATTCATTCATCCATTATGATTTTATATTATAGAAAATACTATTTAATTCTTAAAATCTATAAACATCCATTTTTAAGTATATTTAAAAAGGGTTGCGACGCAACTTGCTTTATTTCGTTTATATTGTAATTTATCTTTCGAATATGAATTTCAATTTAAAAAAAAATAGTCTCACATAATGCAACATCTAGCTATTTATTTTTATTTCACATTTTCTAATCCTATCAACTAAATTTTAAAGGGTATGTTTGTTTGTATTTGTTAAAATCTAATTAACCTACGATTCCTTGTGTGAACCTAGGGATGCTTAGAGAGTTATAGGGATCAAAATGAATTTTAGAAAAAAAATAGTCTCACATAATGCAACATCTAGGTATTTTTTTTTTATTATTTCACATTTTCTAACCCTATCAACTAAATTTTAAAGGGTATGTTTGTTTGTATTTGTTAAAATCTAATTAACCTTACGATTCTTTGTGTGAACCTAGGGATGCTTAGAGAGTTTTAGGGATCAAAACGAATTCACCTACGAGTCTAAAGCCGATCTCGGGTCGAAATCAAATAGGAAAAGAGAAGAAGATAAATGGTTACCAACACCAAAGGTTCCACCAAACGGTCTACCCGATATTACAAGAAAATGGTTACAATTTCAAAAAGACTTGGTAAATCGGGCACTTAAAGCAACCATGGCTATGAATGCTCACATTCTTACAGAAATGGAGATTCCAGAAAGTTACATTGATGCCCTCCCCAAGGTAAACTAAACAACAACATAAAAAGGTAAACGTTTTAAAACAAACTAAAGACGTAAAAAAGACAAGCCTCTTGTAAATTACTTATCTATTATAGATATATATTAAATAATTATTTATTTCTCTAAATAAAAGAAATATATCTATTATAGATATTAAACAAGCCGAGCTTGAAAAATTGCCAATAAGCCGAGCTCAAGTTTAGACATAGAACTTAAACTAAGTTGAGATTAAACTAGCTTAAGATAAACCGTCTGAACGTAGGCTTAGGCGAGCTTCGACTCAACTTATTTACACTCTAATCTATGTAACAAGTGATATATGTTGCTAAGCAAACTTTATAAAAAAGATTCACTAAAACAAAAAATGAAACTTGAGTAGTGAAACCTCTTTAATGATCATTTAAGTTACCTTTTGGAACGATAATGAAACTTGGTTACTATTTAATAATGACGTGTATAAACTATGCAATTGATCGTGTTGATGCGTAGAATGGACGTGCAAGCTTAGGAGACTCGATTTATAAGAACATCACGGTCGATGCATTTGATCCGGACAATTTCCTGTTGGCTATGGACTTATCTTCACAACAAAAAATTGTTGATCTAAAGAACAAAATGGAGGCATCTGTTGTGATATGGAGAAGAAAAATGACCAACAAAGACGGAAAGTCGGGTTGGGGTTCGGGTGTGAGTATAGAGAAACGAGAGCAGTTCGAAGATCGAGCAGAAACGATCTTACTTATTTTAAAACATCGGTATCCTGGTATCCCTCAATCCGCATTAGAGCGCAGCAAAATCGAAAATAATCAAGTAAGAAAACCTACCATTTTATTAAGTATTTTGACCCGTTACTCAATCAGCCAGTTCGTCTGTTATATATTACAATGATTTTATTTGAACTGACAGGATATTGGGCGCGCAATTCTCGAATGCTATTCGAGAATACTAGTAAGCTTAGCAAACAAGGTGATGTCACGAATCGAAGACGTGATGCATGCAGATAATGTTGTAAAAAATCCTTCAGGAGATCTAAAAAGAAACTCTATCAAAGATTGGACTTCTGGAAAATTCCCTACTGTGAAAGAAGAAGTCGAAAAACTCATGAGTAACGCAAATAACGCCCCAGCCCCGATGACGTTATCCGAGTTTAAAAGTCACGCAGAAAACCAAGGAAGTGAAAGTACTGCAACGTTAGGAAAACAATCATCTGCTGCAAACAGCAAAAAACTTTCATATTTAGAAAAGCTTGAAAATATAGGGGCGTGAAGTCCAACAACCTACCCAACAATCAGTCACTGATATCATTGAGGTTTATATATGTTAGAAAAAATACATGTAAAGTTATAGAATTCTTTCATGTGTAAATATTCACTATATAATAAACAAAAGTTTTTAACGCTATGTATCATCCTTGCATACACTTTCATGATCAAAATTG
Organism: Deinandra increscens subsp. villosa; assembly: GCA_039602395.1. Lineage (NCBI taxonomy): Eukaryota > Viridiplantae > Streptophyta > Magnoliopsida > Asterales > Asteraceae > Deinandra > Deinandra increscens. The sequence continues at coordinate 12,315,621 of JBCNJP010000016.1, forward strand.
TCCCGTCTCTTTCTTCTACTAATGAACCCTCCATCGTAATAAATATTAATGATTTTAAATAGTTAAATTATGTAATTAAATATAAAAACTATAAACCTTTTTTAATAGAGTTTGAAACTACATCAAATCTCCAATACGTAACTGAGTCTTCCTTAGACGGGATTGTAATCGTTCATACTAGATTCGACACTCCGGACTTGACTAACAGAACACCATGTGAGACACCACTTGGAAAAACATTTGAGTTAGGTTTAACTAAAACCACAAGGAGCCTAACCCATCCTATGCACTGCTCAAAAGCAACTTGCTAATAAGATTTTGATCACATATAGTAGATATTGACAAACATTTGTTTATTTCTCATATCAAAAGAATCAAATTACAACAAAGTGACATGTAAACGAGCAATAAGTTGCTGAACCCCTATTGGATAGCAAAACCGATCATACTAAAAACAAAGCTATGATTTTTAAGGTTTGATAAATTGCTATGCCTGAACCTATTAGAAAACTTTAAAACAATAGCTCAAAACAAGTCGAGTTCACGCTCTCGTAAGTTCAATACACTGTGTTTCTTTATTTTTAGGTAATTCTTAGACTATAAAAATGTATATTTTCAGGTCCTAAAAAAGAAAAAACGTAAACTTTTGGAGATGCGGGGGATCGAACCCCGTGCCTCTCGCATGCAAAGCGAGCGCTCTACCATTTGAGCTACATCCCCGATTTGTTTTCTCCACGATTTGATATCCTACTAATGACTCAAAAGTCCAAAAATCCAACAATATTTTGCAGATAACGGGCTGTGATTGCCTGATTGGTAGGACCTCTCGATTTTCTTCATACCCATTGAAATCGTCATCTTCTTCTCCTCTCATCATCAATCATTTTTTTACTCATAAAATCTGCTTCTTTTGAACTTTGCAAGAGAAAACTGCTTCGAGTTTCAGATACACATGGCTAATTTGATCTACAATCTGCCATTTTCTCCTCTTTTGGCCCGTGAAAACCGACCCTTTTGCTCACCAATTCATAGCCACTCTGTTTCCGCCATTGGAGGTACATTTGAGCTCTCAATTTGACCACTTGTTTGTTCTCTCAGCTCAATCTTTAGTTTTGAAAAATCGCCCAATCTGGGTTTGTTACATTTTGGGGGTTTTGTGTTTCAAAGTAATCTTGTTAATTTATCCTCAAGTGAAATTGTGAAATTCAATCTTTTGATTGGTATTCCAAGAGTTTTTAGTTGATTTTGTAATAAGAGTTTATTACATGTTAATTGTATGTCAGTTTATTTAAGTTCAGTTCTTGATTAAGCAATAATAATATTAAACATTTTTGGGATTTTGATAAGCAATCCAAACACCTCCTTAGATGTAGGGGTGTTTGGATTGCTTTTGGATTGCTTATACTATCTACTTCTTATTATTGCGTTTTGATAGATGATACAAAACCAATTATTGTTGTATCAAAACAAAAGAAGCGGATTGAATAAACAATCCAAACACCCCAATAAGCAATTCAAACACCAATGTGTGGGTGTTTGGATTGTTTATCTAATCTGCTTGTTGCGTTTTGAACAATAAACAGTTTTGGATTTTCCGGACACGACCCATATTTTTATTCATGTCAAAACTGTCAACGCTTAAAAATCGTTTAACCCGATTATCTAAACGTGTCAAACGGAGGAGGGTGCCAGTTAAAACATTTTTCATTTTTAAAATTTGCATAAGGGCTAGTTAGTTTTTTTATATCTGCGATATCTTCGTTGTAATGCTTAATCATAAGGTAAATCGAGGGTGTCAAGTTTTTCAATATGCGCGAGCATGATTATTGTCGATTTTAGAATTGTAAAGGAGTCCATTTGACTCTCAAAAGGTCAAATGGAGGTAGTGATAAGCAGACACAACAAGAACCACATTAGACCGCCTAAATCCCACTACAGAACAATAGTAGAATCTCTGGAGGATGAGATGATGACAAACCTTATTCTATCTTATGGGATAAAGAGGCTGCTCATAGAGACACATTAATCCAACAATTCTGTGTTTCATTTATTTGTGTAAAGTTATGTTTTCTCTGAATTATATGATCATCAATTGTCTGCAGGAAAACAAGGTCGTGTTGCTTTTATTGCAAAGGCTACAAATGGGGGCTCCGAGTCTTCTACTTCTTTGAACATTGTCGAGTCCGTCCAAAATGTTGTAAGTCCTCCATTAGAGCGCGCCTATAAAATGGGCGGGTCGTATGGGTTGGGTAATGGGTGCAAACAGGTTCAGGTCAAAACAGGTAAACTTTTTGGTATGGATCAAGTGGGTTGACTGCAAACACTTGCAGTCCATTTTTTGTACACTTATTTATGTGTTTTGATTAAGAGAAGTATCAAGTTACAATAATCATGTGATTTTTGGAACAGAATGATTTAGTAGGTTTTATCCATTATAAATACACTTTGAAAAACTTTATAGATTTTCTAATGCTAAATAAAGGGCAAACCCATTTCACAAGGCTTCAGCATGGGGAGGGTGTTGGGTCACTTAGGCCTGATGTACGCATTCTTACCCTGTATTTTTACAAGAGGCTATTTCCACGACTCGAAATCGTGACCTCCAGGTCACATGATAGTAATGTTACCGTTATTCCAAGGTTCGCCCCCTTTTTTATATCTTAAACGTTTGTATATATGTTTTGTTTGAACAGTGGGATAAACCCGAAGATCGGGTTGCTCTTTTTGGACTAGGCTTTGCATCTGTTGTTGCTTTCTGGGCTTCACTTAGCATAGTCACGGTAGAGACTAACCGTTCTAATCTTTTCTTGGGCTTTTAGTTAACCAGAGAATGGCGTGGCCCGATTGACCAAAAGTGTTTTTAAGTCACAATTTTGGGACTGAAGATTAACAAATAAACAAACATATCCAGCAAAATCTCATTCAAACCAATAGGTCTGGGAGTAGTGATTGCACAAAAGAACGTTTTGAGAACCAGAACCTGGTTCTAACCCGTACGAATCCGAAACCATTTTTGAAACCGGTTTGGTTGCAACAGAGCTGGAAATGAACCATAGGTTTGAAAGCAGTTTGTAAACCCCTTTGTTGAAACGGGTCAAAACCGAACCGTAAAAAAGACTGGTTTTGAACTGAAATGGTCCTCTGGGTATAGTGAAACTGATTTCTGATTATCTTGTATTTAGGGGTAACCAATTTAAGATTAGTTGCAAGTCTGCCACAAAACTTTTTCTGATCATCTGATTTTTAGGAGTCATTTTACAAGTATATCTTTAAATAATCAGAATTTTCCAAACAGTTCAAAACTGATTATACGATTAGAAGAAGCACATACAACCTGTTTGGTTACAATAGCGTATTTGTCTTCTGTTTCAAAACACACTCCCCGGACCCTAGCTACTGTCCGTGTGAGATATTTACCGGGTATGTTTGTTTGCAGCTGTGTACAAAGAAATATTACTTAAAACAAACTAAATGCGTCCGTCTTATCATGTATTTTAGTAATTCTTACGTTCTATATCTCTTGTGAGTAGGCTATAGACAAACTTCCTGTTGTCTCGAGCGTATTTGAACTCATTGGCATTTTGTTCTCGGCGGTAAGTAAATGTTACGCAACATGGTTATATTATTATATATTATTTGTGTCGTTTTTTGAAACGGGTTTCTTGATTTTCAGTGGTTCGTATATCGCTATCTCGTATTCAAACCTGACAGGTATGTGAATTCATTTATAGTTTTGGTAACCAGAAGTTCAAAAAGATGTTTTGAGTTTAACTTGTATGTCAATGTTTTACAGGAAAGAGCTAGTTCAGATTATCAACAAGTCGTTTTCGGACATTATCGGCCAATGATTTGTGAAAAACAACGTGTCGATATAATGAACGATGCAACTTTGTACCATGGTTTGTTTCGGATTGTGGTGTGGTGTTTGTGGACCCGAGAAACTTGTAAATATAACAAGTTTAACTGTATGTCATGACCTGTTTTTTGTAACAATAATAATGAATGTTTTGTGAGTAAGTTTCAAGTTGTTTTCTTAATCTTATTTTGTAATGGTGACAGAAAATTGGTCTTGATTAGGGATGTATGCAGTAGTTCAGTGAACTATTAAGACTAGTTTCACCAAAAGCTTCACTAGAACCTCCTAATATAGGACCCGAAGATCATTGGAAACTCATTATTATGTATAGTGGTTTAACATAATCTTTAGGCCCTATGCTTGATACTTTGAGCGTTTTACTTTTACTAACTTTAACGTCATTACACGATCTTTTTGTATTTTTGTTTTCTTTACGTTACGTTTTAACAATACAACTCCCCACGACAACTTTTTTAGCAATATTCATTACGATATTATAATTCTTAACCATCGAAAAAACGGTTTGAATACACACATTGATACCGTTATGCTAGAGAATATATATACCACTTAGTTAAAGTGGTAGTTCCATCTGTACTCAAATGCTGATTCCGGTTCATAAAACAGCAAAATTTACGACCTATTCTCTTTCACAACACAAAATACTCCTTTCAGCTATCGCCACCATCATCGATTCTGATTTCTCATGGAGTTCACATCACCAATGTCGATTTTTGCATCACTCACATACGCTGCCGAAAACTCACCTGACCAATCGCTCGGCATTAGATTACCAGTCGATCCTCAAAACCTTCATCACTCGGAGAGCAATTCAACCAGGTAGACAGCTTCACGCACATCTTTGCGTAATTGGTTTTGGTTACGATACCATTTTGGGCACTAAGCTTGTCGATTTATACTGCTCGTGCAACTATTTGTCTAATGCACACCAACTGTTTGATAAAATTCCTAAACGAAATGTCTTTCTTTGGAACGTGTTGATTCGTGGGTATGCCTGGAATGGGCCGTACAATGCTGCTGTTTCGCTCTACTATCAAATGCTTGATCATGGGGTTGTCCCTGATAATTTTACGTTTCCGTTTGTTCTGAAAGCGTGCTCGAATCTTAGCGCGATTGATGTCGGCCGGGATGTTCACGAACACGTGGTGAGAACCGGGTGGGAGACGGATGTGTTTGTGGGTGCTGCATTGGTTGATATGTATGCGAAATGTGGTAAGGTTGGTGACGCCCGCCAGGTGTTTGATAAAATACCTGAAAGAGATGTTGTTATGTGGAACTCGATGCTTGCTGCTTACTCGCAAAACGGGCATCCGGAGGAATGTTTAGTTCTGTGCGGTGAAATGGCTTCTTGCAAGGTGAGACCAACGGTTGCTACTCTTGTGACTACTATCTCGTCTGCTGCTGACATGGCGGCTGGCCCTCAAGGGCGAGAGCTTCACGGGTATAGTTGGAGACAAGGGTTTGAGTTTCAAGATAAAGTGAAGACTGCGTTAGTTGATATGTACGCGAAAAGTGGGTCGGTTAAAGTAGCTAGAAATCTTTTCGACATGTTGATGGAGAAACGAGTCGTTTCTTGGAATGCTATGATCACTGGTTATGCGATGCACGGGTATGCTATGGAAGCACTTGATTTATTCAAGAAAATGAGTTGTGAAACATGCCCGGATCATATAACGTTTGTAGGCGTTCTCTCGGCTTGTAATCATGGAGGTTTACTCGACAAAGGTAAGGAATTGTTCGATTTAATGATACATGAATACAAGATAACACCTACTGTTCAACACTATTCGTCTATGGTTGATCTAATCGGCCATTATGGTCGTTTAGAAGAAGCGTATAATATGATAAACGAGATGACCATTCGGCCGGATTCTGCCATCTGGGGTGCATTGTTAAATTCTTGCAAAATGCACGGAGATGTCGAGTTAGGGGAACTTGCGTTAGAGAAACTAATCGAGCTCGAACCAGAAGAAGCTGGGAACTATGTGATCATGTCGAATATTTACGCTCAAGCAGGGAAGTGGGAGGGAGTTGCAAAGATTCGTGAACTAATGACGAATAAGAAACTAAAAAAAGACGTCGCGTGTAGCTGGATAGAAGTGAATAACAAAGCCCACGCGTTTCTTTCGGGTGACACATCTCATCCGATGTGTGACGAGATAGATGAAGAGTTAAAAAGGATTGAAAAGTTAATGAATGAAGCGGGTTATGTCCCAAATGTTGCGCCTGTGTTTCATGATGTTGATGATGATGAAAAGATGAAAATGGTGTGCAGGCATAGCGAAAGACTGGCTATCGCGTTTGGGCTTATCAGTACGCCCCCGAAGAGCAAACTTTTGATAACGAAGAATCTTCGGGTTTGTGAGGATTGTCACGTTGCGATCAAGTTTATATCGAAGATTACTGATAGGGAGATTGTGTTTAGAGATGTTAATCGGTACCATCATTTTAAAGATGGTTTGTGTTCTTGTGGGGATTACTGGTGAGTGATTTTTGCAGGTTTGATAGATTCATTTGTATCCAAGTGCTAGTGTACTTGTTTTATAATCATTATAATGTTTAATACTTTTATTGGACATGTAATTAAATTAAAGATGTTTAATTTATTTCTATAAAGATGACAATCAGACTATCTAACTGGAGTTCATATGTTTAATTCTTTAACTAAGGACGTATCTTATAGCAACACCAAAGTTGTTGCAATACAACTTCATAATTCATATGTTCAAGTTGTAAAAACAACCTTTTGTAAAAATGTGAAGGATACTTACATAAGACCCAATTGACCCGACATCCCGAATCCTACACACGCGAGAGATCTATACACCACGTTTGCTAATTTTATACGCTAGTTGTGTTTCTTGATTTTAATTTTCACTAGTTGTTGTTTAACCAAGTTAAAATGAATATTATATACTATAACAATGTTAAGTTGATAGGAATAATAAGTTGTCGGTTTCACGTAGGGGTGAGCAAAAAACCAAAAAAACCGAACCGAACCGAAAAAACCGACAAAACCGAACCGCAAAAAGCCGAACCGAATAAAAAACCGGAAAAGACCGAACCGAAGACAACCGAAACCGTAAAATTCAGTGGTTCGGTTCCGGTTCTGAACGACCGTTTAGAACCGAACCGAACCGAAAAACCGAACCGTTTTAATAACCGAACCGAACCGAGGGCATATGTGTAAATTAGTGATTTATAAGGGGGCATTATGAAACTTAAAATATTAAAATATTAATAATATTTCCAACTGATTAATTGATTTCTTAATGATTTAGTGATTTTATTGTTTTAATAATTTATAGTTTTATAATGGTTAGTAAATCGTTAACTGGTTAGTAACTATATTCCTATTTGTTCATGTTTCCTACTAATTAATTGATTTCGTACTGGTTAGTAATTATTTCCTATTTGTTCAAGTTTACTAAATACGGTGAAATTTCCTATACTCTCTCATTACTAATCATATAATAAGCAAGAAAAAAAAAACCGAAACCGAACCAGAACCGAACCAGAACCGAAAAAAACCGAAAAGAACCGAACCGAAAAGAACCGGAACCGTTTGGTTCTTATTTTCAGGAACCGAAAGTTTCGGTTTTTGGTTTTCGGTTTGAGCCAAAAACCGAACCGAACCGAACCATGCTCACCCCTAGTTTCACGTGTCAATTATCATGTATTTTAATTTTAGTTTTACTTTAACTTTTTTGCTTTTTTTTGTTTTTTTTTAAAACGCAACATGTTTAGAAAGGGGTTGGTAGTATATCAGGCAGCGCTGTGTTACGTAACCTTTAAGTCCTATGTTTGATACTTAAAGTGTTTAACTTATATTTAGCACATAAGCTTGTAGTGTAATAAACAAAGATCTATAACATAATCTTAAGTTTTAGGTTCGATAATCGTTAACTTTCAATTTTAACTTTCTTACACAAACTCTTCGTATTTCTAATTTAATTATGTTTTACGATTTTACGTATCCGTGAACAACGAAAAGGAAAAAAACACAGCGTTTCTCTCTCAGCAAAATCTTCTGTGAAGATGAAGTCGTTAGGGTTAGCGTTGCTTTTGGATCCTCACGGAACCTATCAACACCTTCAACCAAAATCCTACTACGTATGGGGTGAGTTTTCCGTTTTCATCTCGTTTTATTGTATGTATATATCGATTTGATTCCGCATCATATTATTTCGGGGTGCATAAACGGTTGATTGTGTAGTCAAATTATGTCTTTGGAATTCTAATTCGTTGAATGATCCATTTCCACACATTTTCATTTGTGTGAGGAATTTTTACATTTATGATTGATTAGACAAATAATATACATATGATCATGTGTTTTGTGAAGAGTGAATCTCATGGATTTGTGCATATGCAATTTGTTTGTGATTTTGTGTTAGGATTCTATTTAGCTTTGGTAAATGTTAGGGTTGTTTGGGATTGCTAATTTAAAGTTTCAAACATCTTATTGTGACGGGCCATATGTGTGAAAATCAAGTCTATTTGTAAACGTGTGAGTTCTAGGTCACTTATGTGTATCATTTGGGAGTGAGTACTCAATAATTAGGGAAATGTGTGTGTCATAAGTGCTTGAACTTCTTGTTACTCGCTATTCATGGGTCGGTAGTTGGGGTCACTTTCTTGATGAATCTATGAAAGCAAATGTGTGTACCAGAAGTACTCAAAACAACTTATTTCATCATAAGTGTGAGCTTGTAATTTTGGATCCACCAAAATTAATAGTTTGGAATAAGCAATCTCAAACTGCTTAGCAGATAAGCATAATCACTTTTGTTCGTCTAAACACGCAAAAGTGCTTGGCTGTCACTATTTAGGATATGCATTTTCGTGCGGCTCTTTGTGTCTTTTATTTGCAAGAGCCAAATGACCTTGTTGTATTAGTTATTCATGAACTAAGGCTTGTGCTAACATGAATCCCTTTTCTTTAACAAATATCGCCACCAGCAGCATACGCGTGACAAGAGCCCTTTAAATAAAAACCAATAATATTTGTCCATTCTTTTGTGTCTTTAATCTTCCACCGTTCAGATTGGCGATATCCAACTCTTCAGATCTTCTTGTGAGAAAAGGTGAATTTAGATCTCTCCGATCTCTTTTTCGTCTAGCGATCTTGGGTTTAATTAAGGCAGCAAAGGCCACAATTTGTGTATGTGTTCATTGTCTTAAATTTATAATTACACCTGATCTTTGCACTTATTATTGTCATTTAATCAATTAAGTTGATCAAGAATAGAAGGTTGATCAGTGAAGTTCCTGGTATAAAGGATTATGTGTGCACGAATCGATTCTTTAGTTTTAGACAATTACCTTTTTCCATTATTGTGCTGTGTTGTTGGATACGATGATTTTGTTATATAAGTTGGTGTGATCGTATAGCTTAGCAATTTTTGACAATCACCCAAATGCATATGGTTTTGTTCATAACTAATGTTGATCTATTACTTTTCCCCAATTACGATCTAGGGTTTTCGAGTTTCCAGTTGTTGAGGCAGATCTTTGTGGATTTTCTTGCATCAAATGGATGGTATTGAAATGGTTAGACGCAACAGACAGATTTGCATTCGGTATGTGTGGATTTGAAATTAGCATTTTAGGCATTTCTTAATATATATCTGTTTATATCTGAACTTGAAGATTTGATACTAATTGCACATTTCTTGGTATCCCGTTAAAACCCTAGCTTGACAATTGTTACCACTTCATCTTGTGTTTGGAGGGTTGGATGGCTAACCCGAATTGGATCTTAAATCATGTATGATTTTATGGATCTAACTTCTTAAGTCTTTATTAATAGGCTGTTACTAGAGTTTGGGGTATTAACCCCCCACCCTCCACAACTGGATTGGGCTGAACTCATGCATATCTTATGTGTTATGGATATCCATTTGGGGTTTTTTTTCTTTTGTAGACATTACAAGGAAATCAAGAATTTGAGGGAGTTTGTGACAACTCTTCATATATTAGTTATAAATTATAACTAGAATCCATTATTAGCCATTAGTAATGCACTAGTACTACTTATCACCATGGTTTTGAAATTGATTTGGGTGCTTTTCCTACATAAATTTGGGCGTTAGTGCGTTACATTATTGGTCCTAATATGTAGAGATGGCAATTACATCCCAGTTGTACAGTAACAGGTAAATTTTGGGTTGTTATCAGCGTCCAAAACAAAAACCAAAACAGGTCAAATGGGCTAAAAAGGTCAAACTTCATATGTTCCAATGATTACTATGTCAAAAAAATATGGGCAAAAAGGCATTGGTGGTCTGACTAGACCATCAAATAAAATTACTAGTTTTGGTCCGAACCCATTTTGACTCTATTATTTTGCCACATTTACTGATAAGGGAAGGGAACTAACAAGGGACTCTTGAATAGCTAACGATCTTTGACACTATTGCATAAAAATACAGGAAAGCGTATGAACGACTTGCAATTCTTCATATGATTCAAGGAAAAACTATTTTACAAATATAAATTTTATAAAGATTCTCACTTTCAACTGAAACACGCAGTGATTATGTCGCTGCTATTCGTGAGAGAGACCCACAGCAGTGTTGGATCTTCCAACCATCAGTTGACTATAATGATTTCAATCATCTACAAGAAAGCACTTGTGAACGTAAGTGAAAAGTGAATTTTACAGAGAACATGATAAATATATTATTTTTCTTGACCCTGATTTTCAGTTTCTCTGTCTGGTTTTTCACAGCAATAACGGGATCAAAAGGAGAAAGCAGCGGAAAGAGAAAAAGAAAAGGAGTTGAATCCAACAATCCTGCAGGTATATGAATAGATGTTAGATATGGAGTCTAAATGGGCCGGGTTGGACTGACCAACAATTTTTCGATTGCAAAACAGACCGAATCACGGGTCAAAACATGTAATTATTATATGCAGGTCAAAACAAGCCGGGTTGGACTGACCAACAATTTTGTGTTCATTTGTTATAATATTACTGAAATAATAATGTAATTTTTTAAGCCGATTTAGGACCTCGTAGGCATGTGAACTGCTCCTTTGATCTGTTTCGTTAATTAATCTCTCTCTCTCTCTTATGTTAATGTGTTTGACAACACCTTACCAACAAAATACAATGTGCCAATGAAATATAACCTGAAAGTGACTGTTTGTATATAAGCACATTGAAATCACGACCTCTAAATTATCGAGTGATATTGCAGCTCCTAATGTTATATCCTGTGTACGTTTTGGTGCAGGAAATGACGAAAACGTTTATAATTATCTCGCTATGGATTATGAAGAAGACTCGGATGATGACGTCACCCTCGGGGAGTTTTTGAGAAAACAAAGGACCCTTAAAGTCAACAAGAACAAAAAGAAACAAAAGGCACTACAAGTTAAAGAAGCAAGACTCTCTATGGCTAAACCATCACATGCTGGTTCATGTGGCAGGCTAGGTGGGCTCAAGTCGCCTGGTTCAGCGTCTGGGGTGCGTGAGCCTGTTGTGGGACTTGGTGGGGCTAAGAAGAAACAAAAGACTTTACAAGTTGAAAAGGCAACTGGTTCATATGGCGGACTAGGTGGGCTCAAGACGCCTGGTTCAGTTTCCGGGGTGCATGAGCCTGTGGTTGGAGTTGGTGGGGATAAGAAGAAACAAAAGGCACTAGAAGTTGAAAATTCAAGACTTTTTGTGGCTAAACCTGCTGTTGGTTCATCTAGCAGGCTTAAGCCACCTGGCTCAGTGTCCAGGGTGCATGAGCCTGTGGTTGGAGTTGGTGGGGATAAGAAGAAACAAAATGCATTAGAAGTTGAAAAGGCAAGACTCTTTGTTGCTAAACATGTAGGTTCATCTGGCGGGCTAGTTGGGCTTAGGCCACCTGGTTCGGTGGTGGGAGTTGGTGGGGCTCGTTCATGGGGCGGGCTAGGTGGGCTCAAGCCGCCTGGTTCAGTGTGTGGGGTGTATGAGCCTGTGGTGGGAGTTGGTGGGGCTAAGAAGAAACAAAATGGGTTAGAAGTGGCTAAACCATCGCTTGCTGGTTCATCTGGCGGGCCAGGCAGGCTCAGTCTGCCTGGTTCAGTATCTAGGGTGCATGAGCCTGTGGTGGGAGCTGATAAACGTAAGGGTCTGGCTAATCCATGGTACCGTGAGGTCCTGGAGTGTTCGATCAACAGGAACCCTGCTGAATTTGGCACGGTAACTGCTAAAAGCTTTATGAGAAGGATAATAATGAGTTGAATCCGGAAACTCAAACATGAAGTTTTATGAATTATAACTTGAAAACTTTGCGACTCAACTTTCATGGTTTTTAACAGTTAAACGTTCGTATGGCGGTTTGAATTATGAACATGTAATTTCGGTTGCTTTTCTGGTGATTTCTTACTTATGCTGATGTGAATTGTTATGGTCTCTGGGTTGTTCAACTGGCCACCTGTTTGTTTCCTCATAGTTTTCCAGGTGTGTATGACAAGTGAGTCCCATTTACGCGATGAGAGAGCTTTCGCCTTGCCTCGATTCCATGCACCTATCACCTCGGAGCACATCGCGCCTTCTAGAGCATGGTATGTTTTTGTAGTCATATCTTTTTGCATTCTATGTTGGTAATTATGAGGTTTTTTCATGTTATTTTACGTCAGTTACCCAAAATTAAAAAACCAAGTTTCTCATAGAACATAGCAACAAACAACTACTAAAATCTTGAATCCTAGCTTCTGGAAGCCTCGTTTTCGCCTGATTCCTCACTCGTTACGACCGTTTTATCGACACCCGGACCGTAAGCCCGACTACATACAACATAATACAAGAAGTTTATGCAACTCATTATAGCGAGAAGCCAATAGTACTTATCATATTGACCCTTGTTAATGTTAGTAGAAATCCAACTCTCTTTTCCCTTCCCTGTCGTTAAACTGTCTACGGTGCTCAGTAAAAAACTCGCCAGCAAGCTTGCGATAGCCAACCCGAGCAAGTAAAGAGCCGATGCGATACTCGACATGCTTTTAGGGAACTCAGAATAATAAAACTCGGTTTGACCGATTATGTTTAGAGCCTCGGCCAACCCGTTTAGCACATTTTGTGGAATGAGCCACAAAGCCGACATTGTGATGACCGATTGGGAATCGTTTATAAACCCATCTGCGATCGCTTTATTTTTCCTTACGTGTTCAACGACTCCTGAAACCACCATCGCGACTATTGAAAAACAAAGACCTGCCCCGATTCTTAACTTTGCGCTTATATATACGGGTTTCCCTTTTATTTTCAATAGTGATGGGAGGATAACGAGGTCGTATAGTATAACCCAAACCATAATCGTTATAATTACGAAGAAGCCAAACGAGGCGGGTGGGATTTCAAACTTTGCGGTGATGTGTCGGTCCATGGTTTGAGCTTGCAGTACCGGAAATGTGGTTTGGTTCATGGTCACCGATAACATTATACTGCAAGACCATAACGGGATTATCTTTGATAAGCGTTTTTAGCTCTTCGACTTGATCGACCGTGCAAATGTTCCATCGATCTTTCGCAGAGTCTTCGTTCATATCTTCCGGTTTTGAAGGGATGCACGCTTTATTCAAGAACCTAAAGGAAGAATAAGTTACCATAAAAGAAGTTAATCAGCAGCCTTAAGATATTGTATTGTTATGTAAGTAGCAAAGTGAGTGGGTTGGGTTACAAGTCATAACAGACAACCCCAATATAACCAAACCGTAAGTAAACAGATCGAAATTGCCATAAAAATGTAACATAGAGAAGTGTTTGGCTACCTCAAGGTCTTTGTAGGAGTAGTAACCTTTGCATCATTTCCATTATACCACAAACCATCACTCGAATCCGGTAAACTGAGGTTTCTATGTTTCCAAGCCACCAATATCACTTGACAAAAGCTCGTGAACACGCTTTTTTCGACCTTTATCTTGTAATAAAGCGGATAAGCGGCCACGAAAAAGATAGTAGCCAAGAGCATGAGAACAACAGGGATCCCGAACCCAACTCTCCATCCGTGATGATCTTGAATATAAACAATGCCTGTGAATGCAATCATGACCGCCATAATAGCAGTGGCGTAATACCACCCGAAAAAACTCCCCAACGCCCTCATTCTGTTTGGATTGTCCTGGCAGTCTATTTGGTCCGCCCCGAATGCTAAGGAACAGGGGTGGACCCCACCTCCTCCGATGGAGATCAAACCAAAAGCCGAAAAAAGAAGTGTGTAGTGAATGGGTGTGGGTGACTCACACGAATGAGGGACCCAGGGGTTACAAGGGGGAGGTTTTGCATCTCGGATCATCGTTGTTAACCATAGAAGGATCATCCCCTACAAACATCTTATATATAAGCATTTTTTTTATAAATAAATGATTATGTATATATATACTAGAGGGGAGTTAACAAGATTATTTAACGGAGTTAGTTGAAAGGATTAAGGAAGAAATCAGTAATTATTGAATTTAAAGGACGAAACCAATAATTTCACATATTTGTAAATCACTAAATCTGTAATTTACTCTTAAATTAAATAAAATAAAATAAAAACAAGTGTTATAACGAATGATACCAAGAGACTGAAGATTGAACCAAGAAAGATGGTGAGGAATCTGCCGAGAAGGGAATCGGAGAGAAAAGCTCCGATGACCGGCAGGAAGTTGGTGGCCGCCGACCATCTCAAAAGTACGTTTGTACCCTCGGCAAAACCCATGTGGTAATCAGACATGAGGTATCGGATCATGTTTGGATGGATCCCATAACTTGCCACTTTCTCAAATGATTCATTTGCTGTTTTTATAACAACAAATTATAAACATGAAAACACTGTCTATAACGGTCGTTCATTTATGTTCATTTACGTATTTGGATATCAACAAACGAATATAAATGAATACAAACATGTTTATGTTCAAGGGCAGAACCAAAGTAGGGTCAAAAGGGTCTATATTTCTGTGAGTAACCGAAAGAGTGTACTATAAAAACCACGTTTTTTAAAATACAAACATGTCTATGTATAAAAACTGAGTTTGAAAAATATATATATATCATGAGCATAGTGGTAGTAAAGAAAATCTTACAATTACCCTCTGACGACAAAGAAAGTTCTTATTCCATCACTATGAGTTATTTTTTTAACGAACGAATATAAACAAAAAAATTGATTCGTCTAGGTGCTTTTTTCATTCGTTTGTTAAGTGAAAGTTAAACAAACGAATATAGATAAAAACGTTTGTGTTCGTTAGATTCGTTTATAAGCCTAATGTTGATGTATGCATGTACCTAAGATGAAAGGCATTGTTCTTATCCCACCCTTTTGTCTTCTTGATGATTCTTCCTGCTTCATTTCACCTTCTTCTCTCAATGGACCCTCCATATCCCTCTCTCTCCTCCTCTCTTTCTCTGTCTAGATATGAACCACGTTCGTGATGGAGCAAGCGTTAATCATATGTAAAACGACACCATAAATAACGGCTCCTTCAAAAGTGTCGATACTTGCTCGATAAGGGATATTTTAACCGCGTTTAGCATATTAATCATATGGATAGTTGTATCGGTTTTATAGATAAACTTATGATGTTATATTTCCATTTGAATTATACACGAAACATGAAGTGCGTCTTACATTTGACACGTTTTCGTGTCGTGTATAGTTGACATGGACGGCAAACGGTATAAATTAGGTTTTGTAACATGACAAAAGAAAAAAATATTGTTGTTAGCTTAGATTTGGTAATAGTAGAATGGTCGTTTTTGGTTTAAGGTTTGGTGTTGTTTTGTAGCATTTTTTGATCCAATTTGACCACGTGGTAGTGGTTTCATATTTATATTTAATTTTTTTAAAAATATGTATACATTTACACACCCTTAAAAAAAACAAAAATATCTAATTAAAACATTAACCGTTGTCACATCATCATATTTATATTTATTTTTTTTATAAATTATGCATACACGTCCACTCGACACAATTCCCGTTTTTACTTCTTTCTTCTCTATGAATTTTATTAAAGAAAACTTCTTTAAAAAAACTACCACCACAGTAAGGTGAGCAATCAAGAATATCCACGTGAACAGCCAAAAACAGTCAAAATAACTGGTGTATACAAACAAGCCATATCGACAATGTGACCCCACCATGTACCGCTCCCCTCCCAGATGACTTCTCCATCCTCTTTCATAGAAGCTACTTTCCTCCCATTCGTAATCGTCCATGTTAAAAACTCGTGTCGTACTTCACTTCACTTCACTTCTCCATGCCTGTGTCAAAAAAAAAAATTAAGATTTGTTGTCACAAAAGAGTAAGATTTGGTGTCACAAAAGTGTAAGATTTGGGGTAATAAAAATTAAGATTTGCTGTCACAAAAGAGTAAGATTTGGTGTCAAAAAAAGTGTAAGATTTGGGTAATAAAAAAGATTTAAAAATTTCGTCGACAGCAGGATTCGAACCTGCGCAGGCAAAGCCCAACAGATTTCGAGTCTGTCTCCTTAACCACTCGGACATATCGACAATTGTGTTAAGGTATATTATAAATCTTATATATACGTTGAAGCATCTGTAATTAAATTAATAAATTAATTGTTTAAATTCGTAAAATGACGAGTTTTTGTTGTTGCTAAAAATCAAGTTCTAAGTGTGAAAAATGAGCGTCAGCAAAATCAATCGTAATGATACGAATGATTAGATGTAGCAAAATGATGTGTATCCAAACTGGTTAGGAACTAAACATAACTGTCGGTTCTTTATATTTTGAAACAAGTATGGAATCACTTATTTTAGAAGCAGTTAAACCTGATCAAATGACCCTGAAAATAGGTTTTGAATCAGTTTTGAACCTAATGTGACTGAATACACAGCTTATTTATATTTATATTTCTTTATAAACTTTTGTTAAAACAAATAGAGTCAAATATGATATATCTTTAAAAAAAATTCACCACGGAATGTACTCTTAAATCATGAAAACGGGGTCTTAAATCGCGAATATACTGCTACGACGTTCAAGTTTCAATGTGGATTTTATACCAAACTAACTTGCCTCACATGCAAATCCTTTAACCCAACCCGTTTCATTCTTAATAATACAAACTATGACCCATTGACCGATAATGATCAAAATTATTCGTTTGGCAAGCAGGAACCTCAACTTTCATTTTCGTTGTTATTATCAACCCAACCCATAACGTAATCGTCATAAATTTACACTTGCTTTCATCTTATTTTTTTTCTTTTATGTTTTCTTATTTTGTTCAGTATCATCATTACAAGCCGAAAATCAAATATAAATGTATGATAATTATATTATCGAGATTGCTCTTGACAACAAATAAAAAAAGTAAGACTGTTACCGACAAGACTAAATATTTAGATTATTATCGAAATTAAGTCATAGTTTCAATTATTAAAAACCAGTTTACTTTTTACTACAATTATTAAAATCCAATCCAATTTACTTTTTAGTACACCCATCTGAGATAAATAATTCAAATCAGCCCGTTTAGATGGGCAAAAACTCTAAATCTGATTATCTGAACAATATATCATATTGGCTACAAAGAAAGATCCCCGAAAATGACTTTAAAGTCATCCTAAGACATAACACAACAACAAAAGATCCCCGATAACTAATCGAGAAAAAAAACACTAAGCGCATTGAAAGACCAAGCATATAGTATCAACACGACAAGGGTATATCGTCATGAAACGAGCCTAAAAATCATATAAAAAACAACTTACAAAACCACATAGCTATGATTTTTTTTCAGATATCTGAACATATACCATTTGAGTATACCCATTAAACACAGAAGGATCAAGTCTAGATAAACCAAGCCTTTGAAACAAGCGAAACCTCCCGTCTTCCACAATCGGGCTCGGTGCACGGGCCGGGTCGTATCTCGTTTGATGAGTAAGTGACGGGCCGGCAACAGGCGGCAGCTCCCAATAAACATCTAGTATTGATTCCACATATCTGCTGTTTCGGAAATGTTGTGTGTATGATATCGGTTTGTTTGTGTGATTAAAATCGTCCCGCATGTAGCCTCTAACTCCCCACCATGATTCCCCAGGGCCGCATAGTTCTCGAGTGTCTACTGCTTTTTCCCAGAATTTTTTTCTTACCGATCTTATTCTTGCTTCATCCCCATCTTCAAAGCAGCTATGCCCGCCTCCTAGAGAAAAAGATGACATTAGTACGGTCGCTTTGGGGATTTCATTACACTTAGATAAATGGGCCCTGTTCACGATTTTAAGTGTGTGGGTACGGTTTGATGTTTTGACATGAATAATATGGGCTGTGTTCGGGTTGAACAACTCAACCCACCAAGATTGACACCCCTAACTCAACCTTTCCATTTTCCTACTAGCAGATAACATAAAATCAGTGGAAAAAGCTTGGTCAGTTTAGGACTTTTTGGGTCAATATCTTCAGTTTGATTGGCGAAATAGCATCACCAAACAAGGTAAAGTGAGCAATAACTAAATACGCATCCGTTCAGGTTGGGCGACCCACTAACACTTGTTGCCTGTTTTTGGATTTTATAGATATTTGTGGAAGTAAATATGATTACAGAAACTAGAATATTCAAAATAACAATCTAATTTGTTGGAGATATTATAAGCATTTAGTACCTTTGATCAATTACATACATTCCCATTGTAATAGTATTATACTTGTGACATACAAATGATTATTTTTAGTAATACAAAAATGAACTCTAATATCTAATATATACCACTGACCTAACCCATACATACCCCTTTGACTTGTTTTAAAACTGGTCCATTTTTATCAGAAGTTCAGAACCCATTTAAACCGGTGAACCAACCCGTCCATTTTGTCATCTCTAGAAACAATGATTGAGCAAAATCAAAAATGTCTATAATGGAATTGCAAAATGGGAAATCAAAAGTACAACTTAATCAAGAAAGCAAAAATTGAGAGAAAGTAGAGTGAACAGTGAACTAACCTTGTATGTAAAACTGATCACATATCTGTCTCAAGGAATAATGATCCCCAGTTCCTGTATCATAGTTGTCCTCAAAAACAATATTTGAGAAACCCACTTTCAATGCCTGCTTTAATCTGTAAGGATAACATGCATCAAAAGAAAAAATTGTGCATAAACACCTAAGTTGAGTTGATGGGTGGGGTCGAAACGGGTTGAAATGACCAGAAACACTTCTTTCCAGAAACAAATTACAGCTTCTCACAAGCAATTAGCGTGTCAAATATGACTGTAAAAACTACATTATTAGAATACTAATATAACTTTTTAAACAAAATAATCTAGAAGGTGATATGCATTAAAAATACATTTTGGACGACTTTCGACCCGTTTGAACTTTGAACCATTCATAGGTGAACGGGTGATGGGTCAAAATTGTCTGTTTTGCCTGTTAAGAGATAAAACACAACCCAAATCGACCTATTCATATGTACACAGGTCGAAATTTGCCAAATCTAATGTAAGCTAAACCAAAAATTACGAAATTCCCTTACCAATATAGGCCATTTCAAACCAGGACATCACTGAGTATAAATACCAAAACCAACCACCAACCTAAGTGCAATTACCATTCTATTATTAGACCCACATATTATTTATAAATAAGTTTCAAAACATTGGACAAAATTGTTTGAAGTCAACCCAATTCAACGTGTAACAGTGTATTACTAATCGATGATGTCATAGTTACCTTTTTAATTCGCTTTGATGATCATCAAAGAATATAAGAACTCGACTCAAATCAGTAACACCATGTTTTTTCATCACATTCCCCCAATCAACACTCCCAAAATCAACAAAATCTTTTCCAGCAAAATATGTGCAGTTCTCATCAACATATGCAGCCCCTTTCTTAAGATACTTCTCCGGATGGCGTGGTGTAACAGAGATAATTCGGGTGTTTGGCATTGCTTGTCTCAATACCCATGTGGAATGTCCCTTGAAAGCCCCACTTTCAATCATTAGGTCTGGTTTCAACCATCGAGTGATAAACCAGAGCCCAAAACTGTGATCAAAACCCATCCCATACATGTTATTCTTGATGGGCCGGGTTTCATATATTGGTACAAATTCTTCAAGACCTTGGATTAAATCTTTAGATGTCCACTCTACAGTTTTTGCGTGTTTCGATCTGCCTTTTAGAAAGGATATAAAATTAAGAGCATGTAGATTATGACTAATGAAAACTTACTTACAGTCAAATCCGGTCTTCAAAACATGCCTTAAAATAATAAAGTACAGTATAATCAAATAACTACCATTTTGTGACCACTGTTTAGTATTTACTATCAGAATGATGAAAATTAGAACTCAAAGAGAAACAAGCAGATACATATTATCTAGATTTTTGTGTTATGCTGTTGATACTAAGCACAAAGTACACATGACACACTTGGAATGCTAAAATGAAAACTGAAGATGGCATGCATGACATTTGAAAAATAAACTCATATCACTTAAGAAAGTTTCAGCTTCCAGGATAGCTGCATTTTAGATTAGGATTCATAATGCTTCCCATATAAACTAGTGACATCACCTTCTAACTAAAATTCAAGTTCAGCTGACAATGAAGATTGTGCACAGCACACCATTAGCTGTCTGAATACAATCCTAAACCTTACTTTCCATGCTCCTAATAAGCTCACGAACCAACCACAACACAGGCCACATACTTCCACACCATTATGAATTTTCTACCAAGTTGAATTAGTTCATTTCAAACTAGTGATATATTCCTACCAAAAGGCATTTGCTTTTCAAACTACAAACTTCACAATTCTGACCTAATTTAAAGTTAGGCCGCCAAATTAAATGAGCATTTCATCTCAAACAATGTAATAGTTCAGGCCAATCGCAGTTTAAAGACAACCTTGCAGTAGATTCAAATTCTACAATAGAAGCAGAGAAATGCTAGATCCTCCTAATAATATGCATAATCTTATTTCTAATTATATGATTAGGTCATGCTCTTAATGAATCAAACAATAAATGCTCTAAAATTACTTCAGTTCAATACAGATCGGATGAAATCAAATTATAATAGGCAAGACTCAGCAATTCTAGCAATAAACATGAGAACATGGATAACAGTGAGCAAATTATCAATCATTATCAACACAGATCCGATGAAATGAGA
Organism: Deinandra increscens subsp. villosa; assembly: GCA_039602395.1. NCBI lineage: Eukaryota > Viridiplantae > Streptophyta > Magnoliopsida > Asterales > Asteraceae > Deinandra > Deinandra increscens. Next base: position 12,336,612 of record JBCNJP010000016.1, read on the forward strand.
TGAAATCAATTCACGTGAACATCGAAGAGTGATGAGATCTTACACCAGGGGACGCCTAGGGCTCCAAAATCCGAATCGAGGCCATCCATCCCGAGGAACCGAGTGCGAGCGAGGCGATCGAAGGACGAAATGGAGGAAACACAGAGCAGATCACGAGAGCGAAGGAAGTAGGAGGAGATTACGAAGATGATTACAGCGATGATGGTAATGGGACAGAGGTAACCTGTTCGGGTGAAGTAGTTGGTGATTCGTGTGGCGATGGAGAGGTGCTTCTTCGTTTTGGAGTCGTCTCCTTGGTGCTCGTCTCCTTCGTCCTCCATGTGAGCTCCCCTGCGCATTGAGAGCACTCTATCCAACATCTCTTTCTCTCTCTCTCTCTACACACACACACTGAGCTTGAAGTGTGTTGAAGACTGGTGGTTGTCTGGTTCACTGGTTCGCTTTTTTCGTTTTATAATCATCTCTCTTCTTTTCTTGTTGAATTTTATATTTTCAATAGCTAGATTTACCTAATTTTTTTAATTATTTTTTTTAGGGTATTTTTTGGTTTGATAAAATGAAATACTCTCAAACCCAAAATCAAATTAGTCCGGACATGTACAGGGGCGTCGAACCCAAAACAAATTGTGCCGTACATGTAACCTTTCTGGTAATGAGTAAAACTGTCAAGCCTTGCTGAAATCAACATTCATAGAACCAGGGGTCACAACAGTGTTATGCATGATCCGGTGGACTCTACTCTAAGTTTTAACGGCCTCAGGGACGAGGAACCCAAATGTTATTTTATATTTTTAATAGCTAGAGCTAGTTGTAGAGTTTAGCAGTCATGCATGGTAATGTTATGATCACAAGAGCTATGAACGTAGTATTTAAAAAACTTTATTTTGCTATAAAAAATGTCTAAAGGGTCAGCGGCGCAACTTGTTATCCATTTAACTTATATTTTGAAACAAGAGATTGATTTATAAGGATATAACTTTTGTAAAGTTTGATGAATCATTAATCTTCACACACTATGCATGCATGCTAATCGTTCAATTCATCTTCACATACCATACGTAACAAATTTTGTTAACCATCAATGTTACGTAGACCCTTAAACTAACTGCTAGGATAAAA